>CM040927.1:3797066-3954566 GCA_023029165.1 Gobiocypris rarus
AACTCATAGTGCTAATATCACAACAGATCATCAAACATTTCAGCATATCTTCAATTGTAAAATACACAAAACCGCAGTCTCCTTTCACTACACAAAATAAGTGTTTCATCTTTATGAATGTTTCATTCACAGTAACTGCCTTTCATAAAGCTCTTACTATATCAAACTTTTGATTGGCATCTCTTATCGTTCATTTGTCTGTTTTTTAATCTGATCTTAATGGTTAATCAATTAATCATTTGGTACACCTATAGATTTCTATTGATATTAATTCTATAGACATGGTTTCTACTTTGTTTGCAATTTCCGATATGGATAACCATGTAATGAATTATTTTTACATTAAGCGATTGTAACCTTATGTGTGTGTGGCCTGGTAAACTCTAATGTCCCCATAAAGATGGCAATATCCTAAATCCTGGTCCTGCCGGAAAAATTTTTTGTACCCATGAGAAAAGCTTATGAAGCTTGTTTCCTTTTTTTAGAAATGTAAAAATGCAGACAGTTTTGTGTGATGGATACAGAAGGTTTAGGGTTAGTCTCTCTCTCTCTCTCTCTCTCTCTCTCTCTCTGTGTGTGTGTGTGTGTGTGTGTGTGTGTGTGTGTGTGTGTGTGTGTGTGTGTGTGTGTGTGTGTGTGTGTGGACTGGTAATCCCTACGGTATGGGGACAAAATGTCCCCACTAAGATGGCAATATCCAAAATCCTTGTCCTTGTGGGGACATTTTTTGGTCCCCATGAGGAAAACATCTTATAAATCACACTAAGTGATGTTTTTTGAAAAAGTAAAAACGCAGCATGTCTCCTGTGATGGGTAGTGTGTGTGTGTGTGTGATGGGTAGGTTTAGGGGCAGGGGCAGTGTAGGGGGATAGAAAATACGGTTTGTACGGTATAAAATGCATTACGCCTATGGAATGTCCCCATAAAACATGGAAACACAACATGTGTGTGTGTGTGTGTGTGTGTGTACATGTTTTTCTAGCCTGGTGGGGACTTCAACCTGACTGCACACAGACTCATGGGGACTCGTGTCACCGTGGGGACCCTAAATTGAGGTCCCCATGGGCACAAAAGCTTATAAATCATTCAGAATGAGTTTTTATGAAAATGTAAAAATGCAGCATGTCTCCTGTGATGGGTAGGTTTAGGGGCAGGGGCAGTGTAGGGGGATAGACTGTACAGTTTGTACGGTATAAAAACCATTACGTCTATGGAGAGTCCCCACAAAGATTGTGAACCAGACATGTGTGTGTGTGTGTGTGTGTGTGTGTGTGTGTGTGTGTGTGTGTGTGTTTGTGTGTGTGTGTATGACAAAACGTCAAGCAAACTCTGTTCTGTAGCCCAGAACCTCATGGCTGTGTCATACTTCATCACACCTTTAGAGAACAAAAAAATGATCAGGATTTAACGGTAAGAAACTGTAAAAATGCTATGGAAAGTTTCAGTACTATTTACGGTGAATAACCGTAATAGATCTAACCTTACATTTAATGTAATTTTAAAATAAAATACCGTTATTTTACAGTTTTTGGAAGTCGTTGTGTAATTTACAGTGAAAAACCCTAAATTGACATTCCCAGAATTCCCTGCGTTGTATTTTCATTGAAATAACTCTTTCATCTTAGTTTTATCTAATCAGTTATAGGGTTTTATTATACATTTAATGTTGTTAAATGAATGTTTATTACATTTTTAAAAATGTAATGTGTGTTACCATGATGGTGTGTTTGTGTGAATGACGCCCTCCATTCTCCTAAAAGCTTTGATTCATCATGTGATTCCCATCACCACTGTGATTGGTGATTGTCAGTATATCAACAGATATTAGTATTTCAATAGGTTGGAAATGTTACATTATATATATGAAATACGTTTTTACCGTAAATTTAACATAAATGATGGTTTTGAACTGTAAAATAGTGCTGTCCCATAAGACCTAAAATGTTGCTACCGTACTTTTTACGGTGAAGGTCTGGCAAGCACAGCTTTTTTTTTTAGAGGTTTTTTTTATTTGCTTTGGTACTATTTTCACAAGTTAGGTGTACATTTTCAAAACACTTTCTTTCTTTTTTTTTTTTACAAAAACCCAAACTGATCACACTTGTAACACGGCTAGTCTTTCTTTCAAAACCTGGTCTCATGCTTTCATTCAGTTGCACTCATTTTCAGTCCACATAATCATTGTTTCAAACACCAGATTATTATAATACGTAAGGAGAACATTTGGTGTAATCACCGAAACATCTTTTTTCAATTGAGTTTTTTTAACAATCAGTTCATCCAACAGCAAACAATGCAAGATACATGTTTCAAATCCCCATTGTTGCTGAAATCTACAGTAACACAGGCTACAGATGCCTCATTAGAAAATACACTTACATTACCATTTAATGTTTGTAATAGTATCTATTTGGTGTGTTATCAAAAGGTGTGATAAAGTTACGACACAGGGCTATAGAACAGAGTTTGCTGCCAGTAAATATTCTCACTGTACCATATGACTGAATCTGTACTGTAGTTGAGCTGAGTTACAGTAATGTGGTTATACAGGCATACTGTAGTTGATACCATCTGCCTCCCTTCTGAAGCCTTCCTGATCAGTCTGATGTTACACCGTCATTGCCTATTTCCTTTCCCTTATACAGTATTCTGCTCTATTTACAAAGGGCAAAACTTTGTGACCAACCTACCCACCCACACACACACACACACACACACACACACACACACACACACACACACACACACACACACACACACACACACACACACACACACACACACACACACACACACGTATTCACTATCTTTGTGGGGACACTCTATAGATGTAATTGTTTTTATACTGTACAAACTTTCCCCTTACACTAACCCTACCCCTAAACCTACCCATCACACACACACACACACACACACACACACACACACACACACACACACACACACACACACACACACACACACACACACACACACACACACACACACACACACACGTTTGTTTTTGTGAAATGTGGGGACATTCCATAGCGTAATGCATTTTATACTGTACAAACCGTATTTTTCTATCCCCTACACTGCCCCTGCCTAACCTACCATCACACACACACACACACACACACACACACACACACACACACACACACACACACACACACACACACACACACACTGCCCCTGCCCTAAACACACATCACAGGAGACTGTGCAGTTTACAAAAACATGCCCACACACACACACACACACACACACACACACACACACACACACACACACACTGCCCCTGCCCCTAAACCTACACATCACAGGAGACTGTGCAGTTTACAAAAACATGCCCACACACACACACACACACACACACACACACACACAGGATTTATTCTTACAGTTTCTTTTATTCGCTTTGGTACTATTGTCACAAGTAAGGTGTACATCATTTTCAAAACTCTTAGTTACTGTGTGTGTGTGTGTGTGTGTGTGTGTGTGTGTGTGTGTGTGTGTGTGTGTGTGTGGGCATGTTTTTGTGAAATATAATGACATGGGTATGACATTGGTATTACAAAAAGCGGGTGAAATATGAGGACGTTCCCCATGTCCTCACTTTTCAAAATGCTTATAAATCACACAGGATGAGGTTTTTTTCACAGAAAGTAAACTGCACAGTCTCCTGTGATGGGTAGGTTTAGGGGCAGGGGCAGTGTGTGTGTGTGTGTGTGTGTGTGTGTGTGTGTGTGTGTGTGTGTGCGTGTGTGTGTGTGTGTGTGTGTGTGTGTGTGTGTGTGTGTGTGTGTGTGTGTGTGTGTGTGTGTGTGTGTGTGTGTGTGTGTGTGTGTCTGTGTGTGTGTGTGTGTGTGTGTGGCATGTTTTTGTAAACTGCACAGTCTCCTGTGATGTGTAGGTTTAGGGGCAGGGGCAGTGTAGGGGGATAGAAAATGCGGTTTGTACAGTATAAAATGCATTACGCCTATGGAATGTCCCCATAAAACATGGAAACACAACATGTTTTTAATTACGTTTTTGTAATTTTTTTATAATTGCATGATAAATTATTTAAATTGTAAAGTTACTGTGATATTTGTTCTATGACGTTTAACTGATGCTTTTTAGAATATATGGAGAATAATGGTAATAACAAAACAACTTACAATATAATATTTATAATTGTGCAGTACAATATTAAGATTGTTATGGGAAAGGTGATGGTCATGAAAGAAATGCAAGAAATCATGAAGGTCTTGCTTGATTTATTATTATTTATTTTTTTACAACAAAAAAAAATGGCCCTTTCAAAACACCCAGCTGTAAATTTATAGTAATACTTATCTTGATAGTCAATTATCAATCAATTATTATTTCTTGATTGTTGTTATTTGACGATAATGAGCTGTTTGGTGCAGAAAACAAAGACTAAATGAATGATCAAATAAGTGAGAATAAGTCTTTAAGAGTGAATGAGCTGTGCATGCTTGGGTTTAATCAGGAAGGAAAATAAACCTTTGCTGCCATCCTGTGGCTCATCACACGAATAACATCCAAAGCGAGAGTCAGTGTTGCACCTTGTCTTAATCTTTTCCAGTCGAATCTGCCACTGTAAATGACTGAAACGAAAGAAGGCATATTTTAAGACACATCTTAATAACTTCAGCAACATGAAAAAACACAACGTTTGTTTACAAATCTACAGTAAGTTATTATTTGCAGAGACTGTAACAGGAAGTGCAAATAGTTACTTTTTATGTAAAGTAATGCGTTGCATTACTTTTGTGTTCATTTTTTCTCACCTGGAATGGGCTTGCTTGTTTGTTTTTTAAAAACAACAAAATAAGTTATATTTTTGGCAAATGTAAAGGCCCTTTCACACCAAAAGTGAAATAAATAAGCCTCAGGCTGAAAGAAACGCAAATTGACGCCTGTACAGTAGATTAAACTTTTAAAAAATAAGACACAAATGTGATGTTTAACTACTAACAAAACAAAACAAAAATGGGTGAATGGCTTGTTTTAACCCAGTGGTTGGGTTAAATGTTTGCTTAAAACAACCCAATTGCCGGGTTTGTCCATTTTCAACCCAACTTGGGTCATTTTTAACCCAGGATTTTTTTAGAGTGTACTGTCAGCATTGTTACCCTACCTTAGTAACAGAGTTTGACAGTAACAGTATTGACCATTTTAAAGGGGTGATGAATTGAGAAATCAACTTTCCCTTGAGCCTTTGATATATTAAAGGTCATGGTAATATAAGAATATCCTGTAAGTTTCAGAAAAGCTTTTATTGACACCAGGCCCAGAAAACGAGAGCTCTCAAATATATACTGATCAATGACGTCATAAAACGGGGAAACGCCGCCTCAACAGATTAACCGACTCGTGGAGCTAAACTGATCGCGCGGCCGAGCTGTAAACATGCTGAAGAGAGTAAGATATTGCGCTGTGCCTGGTTGTGGAAGAACACAATCTCTGCATAAGCTTCCTTCTGATTCTAATATTAGGAATGCATTGATGAACTTTATTTTGAATGAATATCTAGCTCACGTGCGTAAGACATTGCACGTCTGTTTGCTTCATTTCACCACGGAATCGTTTATAAACAAGACACAGGTCGAGACTGGATTTGCAGACATATTGAGATTAAAACTCAATGCTGTGCCTTCTATAGTGGAGCCGACAGGAATGGTTAAAACACTTATGTGAGTAAAACATGTTTTTATATGTGATAGTATTGCATTGTTACAGATTGATTTGATTATGTGTACTAACAGAACATAGCTTAGCACGCTGTCACAGGCTGGAGAATCCTTTAATTGTTGGGTCATTGCGATTCTGGATCAGACTTGGACATGTATGGGCCAGGGCTCGCAAAGCCCTACATCCTGGGGCTATGTGTTTCCCAGACAGGCTACCAAAACGCCTGTGCGGTTCGCGCTTATATCCACCGACTGGGCGGGCCAAGTTATAAAAAAAAAATATTCCAATCAATCGCTGGTGGATGAGAGATAAATCATTGTGTTTGTTTGATAAATACAGTTTGAGAGCCCTGTGAGAGAATCATTCCGTTTGCTGATTTCAAATGTATCCCTCACGTGAACTGATAAGGGAAGCAGAAGCTCATAAAATATGCAAATCTTATCCAATCCTAGCCATGGGCGTTTACTGCCAAGTCTACAGTCTTGGCAGTAAACGCTGAGTCAGTGTTTACAAATGTGCGGAAGGAGGATTCAAAATCTTCCGACATCGTTGTTTTACCTTTTAACTCCCTTTTTTGTAAACGGCTTTTGACTTGTATGTGCACGTTCAACACCGACTCGATACTTCCGCCTACGGCAAGCGTGACCTTTCCAACGTAACTGCATATCATGTGACGTCACAAACACATATCACAGAACAGAGCAAGGCCAACATTTGTGCTTTTAAAACTTAAACTTTTGATTTTTTTTTTTTTTAATGACCGATCGTTTCATTAGATCAGACCCTTATTCATCGTCTGGTGTGGTTTAAAGCCCTCTGAAGCTGCACTGAAACTGTCATTCGGACCTTTAACCGTTTGGGGTCCACTGAGTCTATTATAAGGAGAAAAATCCTGGAATGTTTGCATTAAAAAACTTAATTTAGTGGTTCATGGAGCGCTCAATACTTCTAGCGCTGTGTCAGTAAATTTAAATGGCTTAAGCGGATTTCACTATACAGATGTTTGCAGCAAGTTTTGGTAAACAGTACAGCATAGTGTGCATTAATTATTAAGTCAACCATATTTACAGGTTTGTTTTCTCTATCGAGAGTGATAGAGATGTAACACTGTTAACATTAAAGTCCCTGTAGAGTCAAAATTAAACATGTGTTCTGAGTTGCTCACACCACAGATAAATGTATTATTAACCACCTAGCCAAATTTGAATGATAAAAAAATCCGCTAAGTACATAAAATATCTTATCGAAATCTTGAAAAAATAAGCAGCATTCTCTGGTCTCAAACGCTGGGGGCGTGTCCGTTGATCGGCGCCGAAACCACACCCACTCGCGGGAACGCTGCCGTAAACACACAAGACAACAACAACACTCAAGTACAGCTCACGAGTCACGACGGCACCAGATGTCTGCGGGACGGGAGGATGAAGGTCGGGACGGGAGATAGTCGGTTCGGCCCCATTCTGCAGCGGATTATCAGTGAATTCCAGCTGTTGCCGATGAAAGTTTGTAAAACTATCCGGTGTAAAGTCATTGCAGAGGCAGGTGTTGGTGGTGATCGTCAGCTGTTCACAAAATTAATCCACCTCTTCTTGAGATCGTCTTTTTTTGTTTTGTAGGCTGTTTTGTAAGTTGTAGGCTGTAGTAACTAACAGTGCTGACAGTAACTCGAAATCTAGCGGGTGAACTAATGCAAAATTGCGAATGTGCTCTAGTTATGGGGGAGGGGCCATGTGCTCAGTGACTCCAGTGCGTCACCGAGCCACCGTTTTAACCCCCCCCCAAAAAATCCAATAATAACCAACTGCAGAACCGCAGAACCATATACGTCACTCACAACAGTCTGAGGGCAACAGCACCACGCCACAGTCTCATGCCGGAAGTGGGCGGAGCAGCAGTCTGATCGGAAGTGGGCGGAGTTTCATGTAAAAACAACAATGGCGGAAGACACAGCAAGAAAGTAAAGTATTGAAAGAAGGCTACACGGACAAACGTAATCTGAGTCATCATGGCGGAAGAAGAGAACACGGTAAATACTTGTCTTTGTGGGGTGTGTAATCGATCGTTGTTGGATTAACGCTTATATAAAAAACGGCTCTGGCTTGTGGGTGCGCGCACGCACACGTGTGTGTGTTGTGTTTGTTTTGTGATTTTAATCTGTTGTTGACATTGTATTTTTCTTATGACTATGAGTAATGTTTTGAATGTATCTTATTTCATCTATAGAACCATATAACCATTCAGAGAGGTGCAGCGCTGCCACTGATGCAATGTACAACATGTTGCAAAAATTTCCACTGCCCTTTTTGTTTAAACTCTATTTTTAAACCAACAAGACGGGACAAATTGAACAATCATGTAAAAATTCACATAAAAAAGGCTGTTGTCCATGGAGGTAAGAATGTCTTAACTTATTTGTTAATATGTAGTGGCAAGAAAATATTATTTCATAGAACACATTTTGGAATTAATGAGTTGGTTTTCTGCATGATTTAATTCATTAAAATGTCTATTCATCAAAGTCAAAAGTTTAGACGAACAATACACACCAACACTTTTGATTTGTTATAATAATATGTCATATCTTTGAATACTTAAGTTTTTTTTAATTCAAATCATCCCTACGGGATTGGTGACACAGAATATGTGACAGTATTCAGGTTGCTCTAACAAATATAGATTTTATGTTCAGAGTTCTCAGTTCAAGGTTTGCTGTTCGAAGTTCACTGTTCATTGGTGTTTATGCTTGGTATAATGTTCAGTTGCATGATGTTCTGCATGTTTCTTTTATATTCATAATTTTAAATGTTGTTTTTGCAGTGCAGTCAGTGGTAATTTTGCCTTTAGAACAAAGAAACTTGGCTCACTTAACAATTTTCCAATGGTTATAATATATTAATATTTCTGTTTGATTTTGTTGCAGTAAATTGACAACCAGAATCGCTCCAGGAACATGGAGGCTGATAAAAAACAAGGTTTGTTTTATTAGGCTTTCATAAAACATAAGCTACTTTTTGTGTGGTGTTATGTTTTGTCACATCCTTTCCAGGAATATCGTTACGATATTCCATTGTTTTAGAATATTCCACACCAGTTGGCTGGCTCTGTTGACTGTGGAATCTTCATGTTGATGGTGAGAAAATATTGAGAGTAGGGAAAGTTATGAACTGCAATGTCTTTTTCATAAGAATGAAAAATGAAAACCAAAGAATGGTTGACTGTGAATTGAACTTGAATTTTTATTTCAGTATGCTCTGTACATAGTTTTCGAGGCACCCTTTGATTTCACAGCTGTAAGTCTTGGTTTAAAAATGATCTATTAGATTATAACCTATTAAATTTGTTGATCTATTAACACTCTCTCTCCCCCCCATATGCAAGTCTGATTTTTCCCTCATTCGAAAATGGTGGTGTCTTATTCTGATGGAGAATTTTGCCATTGAAAGGTAACTCTCTTGCTCTCAAGTTTATCTCTGTCCATGTGTCTATAAAATAACTTAATCAATTTGTCACAGGAAGATGCTGCCATTGATGTGCAGGTGTCACCTAAAGGACAGGACACTGAAATCTGTGACACGGTATGTTTTATTGATACAGGGAATTTCAAAACTTTAATATACGTTACATCCTGAATAAAACAGGTATTGTTAAGGACACTTTTTATCTGCCCAGGTACAACATATATGAAATTAGCTAGCAGCTACATCTGGTGCACACAAACACTCCACTTGTGAGAGAATTTTTAAAGATTTAATCCCTTATTTGTATATTTCTCTCATGAAGGAGTCACTGATAGTGAAAGACCTTTGGGCCGCAGTTGGATGGATGCAAAAAAACTGCCATACCTTCAAAGGTTTCGTGGAAGAGCCGTGGTACCTACATTTGAACAAGGAGACCAGGAAAATGCCCTTCTTCAACTCGATAAAGCAGAAGTTAATGAAGACATTCAACTAGCCAAAGAACCTTTCATGTTTCGTTTCCAATTCAGAGAAGACATGGAAGCTTTTCTTTATGAATGCTGCGATAAAAAGGGTCTCAGGGTCAACTCAATGTTTATGGAGGGTTAAATGTGTGCCTGCTGTGCCATAACTTTTGTTAGATTTTCTATGTTTGAATTTGTATTTTTATTTCATTACTTTTATTTATTTATTTATTTATTTGGAGCAGGTGCAGCTATTGTGTTATGCGTTTGCTGTTTAAGAGAACAAGATATACATTTTATTTTGATATCAATTATATATATATTTTTTCAGGCAATTATAGAAACTGTATGTTTTGTGTGTTCAATGAAAAAAAAACGTTTAGTTAAATGGATGTATAAACACATGTTCAAACACCAAGCTTTGTGTTTGGTGTTCAATTTATATTGTTAATTATTTATGACAACAAAACAAATAGATAATAAACAATCATTTCAACTATATAATTAACAATTTGTCTATGGTAGTGTGTTGTCTTTTGTTAAGAGGTCACAGCATAAGTCTTTTATATATCTTTATATCATATGATATATCTTTTATGTCATTGCTTTATACATGTACACACACAATTAAATTGTTTTAATACAAATCTTGATAATAGCAAAGGTGGTTTTAAACTTTGAAACGAACCAAACACGGAACGAACGCGCTATCTCCGCAATGACCTTGCTCCGCCCACTTCCGGCATGAGACTGTGGCGTGGTGCTGTTGCTCTCAGACTGTTGTGAGTGACGTATATGGTTCTGCGGTTCTGCAGTTAGTCGTATCTCAAAAAATCCGGAAAACGGCAATGGTGAAAAACTTCTTAATGGTCTAACTTCTGAATTCAGTAGCACACAGTTCACAGTCTTTGGAATGTGTTTCAACAATACATTTCTAACATTTCTAATTTGTTTAAAAACAAATCTCAAAATTGCCTTTACAGGGACTTTAATGTTATTCTTGTATTTAGCCCTCAGGTATTCCTTACTAACTGGTCACACTCATACTCATTGATGGTCAAATGTGACCATACACCGTAACTATCTATCAATTAAACAAATGTTCTATAATTTAGTTAAATATTATTTATTTAATATTTTGAGGAGATCTTTTGTTCATTTGTAATGCAATTACCAAGTAGGTGCCTTAATGGCTCTTTAATAAATATGCATGTATCTAATCTAGTTGCTCAAAAACGTATTGCGGTTTTGCATTTTAATAAATACTTAGATATGATCAAACACTAGATTTCTTTAAATGTGAAATTTTAAAACGTTAATAACTTGCATCCTAATGTTATTAATGAATGATACTTATTTAAGCACACACAAGTGAATATTAATGAATGCGATTTACACATATAATTTGTCCAAAAAAACATTTAAAATATTGCTATGACAAACAAATATTTTCTTACAGTAGCCTATATACTACATATGAATTGATACTGTATCAAGATCGAAATCTATAAAACACTACATAAAGTCCAGGCCTGGTCCTCTCTCATCCCTCTCTGTTGTCGCTCCTCCTTTTCCGTGAGACATGCGACCTGTGCGGTGCACATGTGGCGCTAATTATCACTCATCTCCGGCCTCGCCCCGTTCTCATGGTCCATCTGCCCCGTCCTGCTTGCCACAGGTTACATTGATTCACACAAACATGTTCTGAAAGCATTCAGTAAACTGATGGAAGGATCTACAGGTCCTTCTAAAAAAATTAGCATATTGTGATAAAAGTTCATTATTTTCCATAATGTAATGATAAAAATTAAACTTTCATAAATTTTAGATTCATTGCACACCAACTGAAATATTTCAGGTCTTTTATTGTTTTAATACTGATGATTTTGGCATACAGCTCATGAAAACCCCAAATTCCTATCTCAAAAAATTAGCATATCATGAAAAGGTTCTCTAAATGAGCTATTAACCCAATCATCTGAATCAACTAATTAACTCTAAACACCTGCAAAAGATTCCTGAGGCTTTTAAAAACTCCCAGCCTGGTTCATTACTCAAAACCGCAATCATGGGTAAGACTGCCGACCTGACTGCTGTCCAGAAGGCCATCATTGAGACCCTCAAGCGAGAGGGTAAGACACAGAAAGACATTTCTGAACCAATAGGCTGTTCCCAGAGTGCTGTATCAAGGCACCTCAGTGGGAAGTCTGTGGGAAGGAAAAAGTGTGGCAAAAACGCTGCACAACGAGAAGAGGTGACCGGACCCTGAGGAAGATTGTGGAGAAGGAACGATTCCAGACCTTGGGGGACCTGCGGAAGCAGTGGACTGAGTCTGGAGTAGAAACATCCAGAGCCACCGTGCACAGGCATGTGCAGGAAATGGGCTACAGGTGCCGCATTCCCCAGGTCAAGCCACTTTTGAACCAGAAACAGCGGCAGAAGCGCTTGACCTGGGCTACAGAGAAGCAGCACTGGACTGTCGCTCAAATTGTGTATGTCATTCGGAAATCAAGGTGCCAGAGTCTGGACGAAGACTGGGGAGAAGGAAATGCCAAAATGCCTGAAGTCCAGTGTCAAGTACCCACAGTCAGTGATGGTCTGGGGTGCCATGTCAGCTGCTGGTGTTGGTCCACTGTGTTTTATCAAGGGCAGGGTCAATGCAGCTAGCTATCAGGAGATTTTGGAGCACTTCATGCTTCCATCTGCTGAAAAGCTTTATGGAGATGAAGATTTCGTTTTTCAGCACAACCTGGCACCTGCTAAATGGTTTACTGACCATGGTATTACAGTGCTCAATTGGCCTGCCAACTTTCCTGACCTGAACCCCATAGAGAATCTGTGGGATATTGTGAAAAGAAAGTTGAGAGACGCAAGACCCAACACTCTGGATGAGCTTAAGGCCGCTATCGAAGCATCCTGGGCCTCCATAACACCTCAGCAGTGCCACAGGCTGATCGCCTCCATGCCACGCCGCACTGAAGCAGTCATTTCTGCAAAAGGATTCCCCACCAAGTATTGAGTGCATAACTGAACATAATTATTTGAAGGTTGACTTTTTTTTGTATTAAAAACACTTTTCTTTTAATGGTCGGATGAAATATGCAATTTTTTTGAGATTTTGGGTTTTCATGAGCTGTATGCCAAAATCATCAGTATTAAAACAATGAAATATTTCCGTTGGTGTGCAATGAATCTTAAATATATGAAAGTAAAAAAAATTTAAACACTGTACTGGACAAGATATATTTCAGTGCAGTCCCGAATGAAACGACCCCATCTGACTAACAGGCAACTGTATGGGAATGTTCTGTTAACATCCCAAATGTCCTCTTTGTAATGTTGCCGTGTGACCATAGAATAACCAAAATGTAATGTCCCCCTAAAGTCATATCAGGAACCTTGAACTGCAGCACTTTCATAACCAAAAGAGGAATTTTAGGAATGTCCCTAATGTTCTGTAAAGCTTCGGGATTTTCATCACCTTTAGAGAACTTTAAGGGAATGTTGTGAAAGGTCACAAGAATGTCCCCTCCTACTTGGGTTTTACAGTATAAATGAAAGAGTGCAGATACAGTAAAATACAACAATGAGCTTTAGAAAATAAATATTTTCATTTCACTACTGTAAAATGATCATAGATGACTTCCTTAGGCAGTCATTTCTCAGTTCTGAAACACAGCACATGTAAAAAAATGGGCTACAAATAAATTTGACAATCACGATTTTGATCTGCAGTTTAGATTCCCTCATCTGAAGAAATGTCACTGTAATTATACTGTATATGTTAGTAGTATAAAAACCCTGTAGATGATTCTTGATACATTTTCTAAAGCATTTTCTAAATCACCTGTGCTAGTAGATGTATGATCCTGAGATTCTGATTGGTGTGTCATCAGTTCTGATACTTAATGTTTACTCATTGATAAATGTGTGCTTTATGACTTCATATTGTGATACTTGAGTTAATTATGTGTTGGTGTTTTATGAATGAGAACATTGATAACCCTGTGCAAAATGAGGGCATTTTGGAGTTCTGCAGAAAACAATGAGAAAATTGGAAAGTGTGTGAAAACAGTTAAACGTTTTGAGAACTGAATGAATGGTTCGGGACACTGTGCCAACTAAATCAGTTGTGTTTGATACCACAGACTTAAAAACAATAAAATATCAACATCTAATGATGCTATAATCTGACGTTGTGTGGACGTCAATCGAATGACATTTAGCAGATGTTGGTTTTATTTGGTAATTTAAAACCCTGACTTAAAACTAAAGAAATGTCAGCATCAGTGCCTTTATTTAACCATCGTCTTATGACTGGTGGCCTGCAACAGGGTTTTCAAACTGGGGTCCGGGGACCGGCAGGGGCCGCACAGGAGTGGCAGGGCATCCGTGGAAAAGACTTGAGGAAAACTGTAATAATAATCATTAAGATTAAAATAAATGACTAAAGCAATAAATTAGATCTAAATAACACATCAATAATGTGATAAAAATTTTTTTATTTAGTTATGAATGTATTAAATAGATTCAATTAGATTAAAATAATTAAAAAGATGAATATAAATAATACATACAACATTATATTAATACAGTGAGTAGAACAAAGTATATAATAAACTAATTGTAGATATATAGTATTATTTTTTAATGTGTATAAATTGATTGTTTATAAAGATGGCTTATACTTTTTGGGGTCCCTCACACAGGGATGATCATATTTGGGGGTCTGTGACATCTTGGGGCCAGTTGTTCAAAGTCAGATTTCGGCTATCGGATTGGATCAAATATTGAAAACAAGTGATTCAAAAGAAAAAAGGGATTCTGAAATGTTCCAGAAATTATCTGGATCAAATCATCAGTTTGTGTTGTTTAAAACTGTTAGTCGGATTGGGACACCTTTGATCCCAGCAGAAGGGTGGATTTCAGTGACAAACATGTAATAAAACGGCTCGGGTTATGTATATAACCCTTGTTCCCTGAGAAAGGGAACGAGCACTGCGTCGGAACGACGATTTGGGGATGCTCCCTAAGCATCAGCGAATCTGAAGTCTGAATAAACACTAGTCCAATCCGATTGGTCGTGCGTGATGACGTCATTGTGACGGCATACCCGGAAGTATAAAGGGAGCGCGTAATGGCGGCAGCTATTGCTCTGAAGCATGCGCTCCAGGTCGTGCCGAGGTGTGGCGACGCGACGCAGTGCTCGTTCCTTTCTCAGGGAACAAGGGTTATATACATAACCCGAGCCGCTCTTCGAGGAACTCACACTGCGTCGGAACGACGATTTGGGGAACGAGTACCCACTAGGCCACACCGAGGGTAGCGCCTGCCCTAGTGTGAAGCCGGAGACCGGGCACAGCTAGGACTGGAGCACCCTAGCGCCAGGCGTCGTAGGGAGATCTAGGCTATAAAACCTAATGAAAGTGTGTGGGGTAGCCCACCCCGCCGCCTCGCAGATATCCTGCAAGGGGACCCCAGAAAGGAGGGCCACCGAAGAGGCCATGCCTCTGGTGGAATGAGCCCTCACGGCCATAGGTGAAGGCAAACTGCGCACCTGATAAGCCATGGTTATCGCCTGGACAATCCAATTACTGATTGTCTGAGTAGACGCAGGCAATCCTTTCTTGGGTGAGCCAAAACACACCAACAGTTGTTGGGACCTCCTCCACTGTGCTGACTTCTCCAAATACACTCTGAGTGCCCTAACCGGGCAGAGCAGGTGAAGCCTCTCCTCTTCCGCCGTCACGTGAGGCGGAGGATGGAATGCCTGTAGGACCAAAGACCTGACCACCCCTGATGGGCCTTAGGCACGTAGCCTGGCCTAGGGTGTAAGATGGCTTTACTCCACCGGGGCAAACTCCAGGCAAGTTGGCGTTACCGCCAAGGCCTGGAGGTCACCCACTCTCCTGAGAGAGGTAATAGCGAGGAGAAAAGCCACCTTAAGGGTCAGGTTCTTTGGCTCAGCCGACTCAATGGCTCGAAGGGGCCTCAGCCAGCCCTCCGAGAACCACTGCCAGATCCCAAGTTGGAACTCTGGATTGAGCCACAGGCCACATCCTCCGAACCCCACGGAGGAACTGTACAACCAACTGGTGCCTACCCAAAGGCCCATCACCCGTAGGAGTGTGGAAAGCCGCAATGGCAGCCACGTACACCTTGAGTGTGGACGGGGTTAGACCGCAGAGAAGCGATCTTGGAGGAACTCCAGCACTGAAGCCACCGGGCAGTTAACTGGGTCCACCTCACGCTCTCTACACCAAGTGGAAAATACATTCCACTTGAGGCTGTACAGTCTCCTTGTAGGCGGAGCCCTGGAACTGAGTAACGTCTCTACCACCTCTGCCGACAGGCCAGCCTCTAGGTACCTGGCCCCTCAGGGCCAGACCCAAAGGTTCCAAATCTCGGGCCGGGGTAAAATATTGTACCCGCCGCCTGAGACAGGAGATCCCTCCTCAGAGGAATCTGCCATGGATGACCTGCCAGCAGAGCTATGATATCCGAGAACCATACTGGGTCAGCCAACAGGGTGCTACCAGAAGTAGGCTGACCCCTTGTTGATGGACCCTCTCCAGGACTCCCGGGAGCAGAGTAATCGGGGGAAATGCGTACAGACGCAGTCTCGGCCACGTCTGCACCATGGCATCCAACCCCAGAGGGCTGGATGCGTGAGGAGAACCACAGTGGACAGTGGGGACGTCTCTCGAGACGCAATGAGGTCCACTTCCACTGGGCCGAACCTCTTGCATATGGCCTCCACCACCTCTGGGTGGAGCCGCCACTCCCCGGGCCTCAGCCCCTGCCTCGACAGGATGTCTGCTCCCTGATTTTGGACCCCCGGGACATACATTGCCCTGATGGACAACAGTTTCCCTTGGGACCACAGGAGGATTAGATCGCCAGTCTGCACAGAGGCGCGACCTGAACCCTCCCTGATGATTGAGGCACGCTCGACAGGCGTATTGTCTGTCCGCACCAGGACATGTTGGCCGCGGAGGTCTGGGAAAAAGCTCCTGAGAGCTTTGTAGACCGCCAGCATCTCCAGGCACTGCCAGGAGGAATGACGGCCCTCCCATTGGCCCCTCGCAAAGCGGCCGTCCATGACCGCGCCCCAACCAGTGAGGGAGGCGTCTGTTGAAAGCGGATCTCCGGCAACAGGACGCTCCCAACACTGGCCTGGGACAGAAACCAAGGTTCCTTCCATATGACTAGGGAACGGGCCACTGCGCGATACCCTGATCATACAGAATGGATTTCCCCTCAAGGAAAGTCACCTGGTTTACTTCTGTATCAGGACATGGTGGCCGCGGAGGTCCGGTAAAAAGCCCCTCAGAGCTTTGTAGACCGCCAGCATTTCCAGGCAATAAAAGTGCCAGGAGAAATGCCGGGTCTCCCACAGACCTCTCGCAGCGGCCGCCATGACCACGTCCCAGCCAGTGAGGAGACATCCGTTGAAGCGGTCTTCCGGCAGCGTGATGCTCCCAACACTGGCCTGGGACAGAAACCAAGGTTTCTTCCATATGACTAGGAGCGAAGGCATCTGCGCGTTACCCTGATCATACAGAACGGTTTTCCCCTCGAGGAAAACCCCCTGATTTCCAGCCACCACTGTAGGGGTCTCATGCAGCAGGCCAAAAGATATTCTGTTGGACGCAGCCGTAATGAGCCCCAGCAGTCCTTAAAACTGCTTTACAGTGATGCTGTGGCCTAGCTTCACTTTAGAGACCACCGCCCGTATGGACTCAATGCGTGCGGGAGACAATTGTGCCCACAACGTAGAGAATCCCATACGACTCCCAGGAACACTGTTCTCTGAGAAGGCGTCAACACGCTACTGCGTGTAGAGTCTCACCCCAAGCACTGAGAGCAGCCAAGGACGACATCTCAATGCCGAACTGCTGCTACCACAGAGGAAGGGCTAGGCCGTATGGGCCGAACCCGATATTGGCACGCTTTGCCCCAAAGCGAACCTCAGGAACTTCCTGTGACACAGAAGGATGGATACAGGAAGTCTGCATCCTCTTTAGACCCGTCGTGACAGACCAGTCCTCAGACTGGATCTGAATCACAACGGAGGAACTGTAAGCATCTTGAATCTGAATCTCCTCAGAGAACGATTCAAGTACCTCAGATCTAAAGTTTGGACGCAACTCGCCATCCTTCTTAGAAACTATGAAGTGCCGGCTGTAAAACCCGGACCCCCTGTCTGGCGGAGGAGCACATTCTGTGGCCTCCTTACCACGGGAGTGAACTTCCTGTTCCATTACCGAACCTGCAGATATATCCGGAGGCATAACCCTGCGCCAAGATAATCTGCTAAGGGAACCAGCCTCTCGAGGCCGGCCAAGGGTGTCAACCGAGCCTCCTCCCGACCCCTAGGCGGCTAACCGGCAGGGCGAAATCGAGGAAGATTTTGGTGTGCGTCTGCGTTAAGCTGGACCGCCGCAAGTCTTGCTAGAGGCGGCTGGTGCAGCAGCGTCGCGAAGCGATGTGGCCCGAAGCATACTAGATGGCGGGAGCACAGCATCGATTCGAAAACTCCACAGGAGGCGACCTCGATCGCTCCGACCGGGAGAGGGCGTCGGGTGTTACACGAGCCTCGTCCCCAACCCCTAAAGCGGCTGACCGGCAGGGAGTAGTTGGGAACGAGCCTCTGTGTGCGGGCGCGAGCTGCCCAGCCGCAGGTCTTTTCAGAGGCGGCTGGAGCAGCGTGCGTTCGCGAAATCGATGTGGACCGAGCGTCATAGGCGGCGGGATTACCACATCGATTTCCCCAGAGCGCGCGGAAGAAGCAACCTCAGTTGCCTTCGGAGCCTCATCTAAGGAGCAGCTCTACAGGGCCGCATGCTGGGCGGACACTGGGAATAACAATTGCCTGAAACTGATGTGTCCCGCAGGCCACAAGGCGGCGAACGACATCAACTTCAGGAGGGCTCCACCTAGATGAATATCCAGACAAGTCACCTGGTCTGAATGATAGGCTGAATAAAAATACATCTAACTCCTCAAAGTCAGATAATATTTTAATTTAATTCCTTGGAATTAAATACAGCCACAATAAGGTGAAACAGGGTCTGAATGATAGGCTGAATATCTAACTCCTCAAAGTCAGATAATATATTATTTAATTCCTCAGAATTAAATGTAGCCATAATCCTCAGGCGACACTGTTTTATTGTATTTATACGGACTCATAAACCACACGTTGCCTCAGCAACGTGGTTCAACCCGTCATAATACAATTGGCTTTCATCGCTCGAGAAAAAAGCCAAACAGTATCACGGTGAAACATGGTCTGAATGACAGGCTGAATATCTAACTCCTTAGAGTCTAATAATATTTCATTTAAATCCTCAGACTTAAATGCAGCCTAATCATCAGGCAATACTGTTTTATCGTCAACCAGTATTCCATGCACACCGATCGCGTGTGTTCACCTTAATAGCAGACCCATACGCTGCCTCGGCAATCGTGAGATTGAGTCTTGCATATAAGAAGTGGCGAGCTCGTTATAACCCGACTGCCCGATGCTGAGCACATCTTATTCCCCAGAATCAGACCGTTCAGGCATCGGGTCCTCCCCCCCGGGGGAAGAAGCCGCATCGCGGCTTCCACACGGAAAGGAGAACATCTGAACTGACAGACAAAGACTGGGAAGATGCCTCAGCAGTCCCAAATCTCGCTGACAAGTCCATCCGTGAGCCCAGTGACCGGTCTCGCCGCACCGCCTCGGCGAATGCGGGACCGATCCACGGGGCTCACGAGGCTGGCCGGCCTCTATCGAACACGGCCAGCCGAGAGCGGAGCAGCCTGAGTGTCAGCTCTCTGCAAGCGCTCCTCGAGAGCCGCCCGAGCATGCTGAACACCCAGGCATTGCACACAAAGCAGGTGTGCATCCGAGCCCGAAATGTAGTGGGGACACGGATGCACACACTGCTTAAACTCTCTTGCTTTCTCTCGCCTACTTCTTTCACACACTTGCACAACTGGACAAACAACAGTAAATAGACAGACAATTTTGACAGAGAGCGCTATGCTGAAGAGCAATAACTGCCGCCATTACGCGCGGCTCCTTTTATACTTCCGGGTATGCCGTCACAATGACGTCATCACGCACGACCAATCGGATTGGACTAGTGTTTATTCAGACTTCAGATTCGCTGATGCTTAGGGAGCATCCCCAAATCGTCGTTCCGACGCAGTGTGAGTTCCCTCGAAAGGGAACTTCAAAACTGGTCAAAAAATACAACATTTGTATCATGTAACATACATACACACATTTTTTTTTTTTTGCTCTTGATTAGTTTAACTGTTAAAGTAATAAATTAGAAGTAGACATTAGGAAAAATATATTCTGATCCAGATGAAACTTTTTGATTAACTGGCCAAAGATTGAAAACCCCTGACCTACAATACATAATGTAGTACTAACACTTACTCTAGCCCTGTTCATGACTTTCAGAAAAAAACATGACTCACTAAGGCCTAGAATTTCTACCCATTGCCCTGCTTTCATCTGTAATATTGTCATATAGCAGGTTAAAAAGAGCAGTCTTCAGTGGATAGATGTGTGGGGAAGTGAAACGGCCACTAGATGGCGCCTGAGATCTCTTGATCTCTCATAACAAACTCCAATATCTGTATCAAAAGATCTCTAATGGGAACCTTACATTGAAGTATAAGATCACGTGTGTGTTTGTTATCTTGTGTGGAACTAACCCACACAATCACATTCATATACTAAATTAAGAACAGAAAATTCTTCCATGCTTTTTTTGCAAACATAGTTGGCTGGATGTTACTGTCCCAGTTCTGACGATGAGATGATGTAATCATTGGGCCCTGGAGATTTTATCCTTCTGGGGGTCGCAATGTTTGCACTGACAGATGATCAGAGATGCAACTCGCAACAGCTCAATGTTTGAACTCAGAACTGATGATTTAAAGGGGTCCTATAATGCCCCTTTTTACACAATGTAAAACAAGTCTCAGATGTCCTCAGAGAGAGTGTGAAGCTTTAGCTGAAAATACCCCACAGATTATACTTTTTGAGGATGAGCAAAAACACACCGTTTTTGTATGTGTCCCTTTAAATGCAAATTAGCCGTTGCTCCCAACCCCCTTTCAATAAGAGGGCGGAGCTTCAAGAGCTTGTGTTAGCCGCTCCGATTACCTCACGCAGACACACTGAAACTGTTCAGCCTTTTATGTTCAAACCAAAAAATGAGCCAGAAAATATCAGCTGATGAAGAGAGAACAGGGATAGTTTAATTATTTAATTATGGTTATAACTGATGTTGTTATCTTGCTTTATGACATGCTACTGCTTTTGTGTTCGTACTGTATTGCAATAAATGTGAAAGACGGACGACAGCTCGAACGACTCTCAAATGTGCTCGACTACAACAACTCTTCCTCTTCTCAACATGTCCTGTGTTGTGTGTTCCCGGGGGCGTGATATATGTTGTGTGATATCACTAACCCGTGAAGAAGCTTGTGTAGTTCCTACCAGACATTTGTTGTAGTCCTTAAAAAGAGATTTCTTTCAAATAAAATATGGCCCTTTGCTTTGAACTTTGAGCGTTGTGACTTTGCAGATGTTGTTTATGCTCAAACAGCAACATCACACTAAACTAAAGTTAAACCAGTGAAATCATAATCAACCACCCCTGAAGAAAAACTAGTAAGTAGTCCCTTGTGTATTTTCTGCAGCTGTAAATAACCGTGTGGGAGTTTCCATCGACAGACAGAGTGAGTTCAGATTAGATTGAAGATTAGGAAAAATAACTGGGACAGGAAAAGATCACCGCAAACGTCTGTGTGTTAAAGCTATGAGGCAATCTGTGCTGACTGTGGTCAAGTGTGTGGAAAACCTGAACTCTGTTTTACAGTATTCAAAATTATTCATGGGATATTGATCAGAACTACAGTGACATGTAGGATTGCAGCATATGGTTTTCGTTTCAGAATTGATGACAAATAATGTCCTAGATGACGAAGAGCCAAGACGGATAGACATATTTGAGAGACTTGATTTCTTTAACCCCTTAAATACAATCCACACTCAAACGGCTATAATTCAAGAATGCTTTGGAATATAGATCTAAGTTTGGTATTGTTTTAAAGAAGACACTAAGCAGATTATTGCTGAAGGGAAAGCACTTAATGAATGTAAATCAAACATACAGTACTAAATATGTTTTATTTTATATCAAATATATATTTTACAAAATATTTTTTATTCTAAAATGGCATATATCCAAGTTGTGTTCCAAATTTGAAGTTGGTATCACAAAAATGTAAGTTGCCATGAGATCTTGTTTAGGCACTATACCAAAAATAGCCACCGGGTGACACACATTCCATTGATTTTTATTTATTTATTTTTATGAATTTTGAAGCATTTTCCTGTAACAAATTAATACATTTCTGTCCAAATATCACTTCTATTACAAAACAGTCACCAAATATGGAACACTGAGACTGAGACCTTTCCTACAATATGTGTTTTGTCAAGATTAGAAAAGGTTTTGATTATAAAGTAGTTAAACTAGATCCTCAAAACCTTTTCTAAATGCATTAAAGGGTTACTTTAGCATTACGCTTTGTATTTAAACTGGAGAAATTAATGTAGTAGAAATGTGAAATTAATTTTGAATTTGGTGCCTTCTAGACTGAGAAAAGACAGAAAAATTTCAGAAAAATGTATTTTTGTCTCATTGGGATGAAAGACAACAACTCCCAGAATGCACTTGCTTCGCTGCCACTGAGGCCACGGCTGCTGGCTATATCACACCAAGGCACCGGAACCGCCCCCAACGTCGTTATTTTTCATGATAATACAATAATTTCGTTTCGTTCAATAAACTTTCATAGGTATTCATTGAAACGTTTGAAACACTCACTTTTCTCTGCACCACTTCGTTGGTGCGCATTTACCGTGCGCATTTTCATTCTGTGAGATGAGATCCCTCCACTTTGTGCGGGCTGAAAACATGTGGAAATAGCGCCCACTGCTGGCTGTAGTCTTTAGGCTTTGGCCAAAAAATCCTCAGATGACGCAAAATGACGATATTTGCGTCATCTGAGGATTTTTTCAGAAATAAAATGCATAATTCTCTCGTCTCAGGGTCATATGAGGGGGGAAAGTACCATAATTTGAATATACTACCGGGTTTCTTCTGATACAAAGCTTAATGCTAATCGCTGAAGTAACCCTTTAATAATAATAGAATTACTTTCCCACCGGAACACGCCCCCCTCAGCCGGACTGAGAGGCAGAAGAGCCGCTTCGTGACTGGAGTTAATAGGGAAAACACAAGTAAAACAAACAGTTATCAGTTTAAATTTAAGATTGGACTCAATATTGTGTTCCTTACTAATTCCCAAAGATCCAGTGATCTATGGATATTAACATGTAGCCAAGAATTGTGTTTTCCTGACATTTATAGCCTGATTTCGATACATAAATATTAATCCCTGTCCGTCATCACAATTTCTAGAGTTTTAAATATTTAGGAACATTTATAGATAAATTGACATTTGCTGGAAATGTTGAGTATGTCTTTAAAAAAGCAATGCAGAGATGATATCTTCTTGGAGGTTACAACACTTTGGTGTGAGTCAATATATTTTAGAGATGGTTTATAAGAATCTTGTTGAGAGTGTTATTTGTTTTAATATGACTGGAATATTGCCAGTTAAAGAAAAGCAAAAACTGTGCCGAGGAGTTCAAACTGCTAGTGCAATAGGACAACCACAAAGACAATTGAATGAAATGTATCAAACAAGAAAGCACAGGTTATTATTAAAGATTGTTCTCATCCCTTGAATATAAAATTTCAGCTTTTACATCAAAAAGACGGTTTAGGCAACCTCACGCAAGGAATAAGGTGTCTCAAATGTCATTTGTGCGAGTGCAGTTAGGATTTTAAATACTGGGATATGATTGTGAGGGGTGATTGTGTTACTTGTTGTCTTTTGATGTGATTTGTGTGATAATATTGAATGGGTTTCTTTGTGGTGAGGTGAAGTCAAAGACAAATGTCCATCTGTGGACAGTGAAGTGACTAACTAACTCTTTTCCCGCCAGTGTTAAATGTTTTTTTTTTTTTTTAAGTTGCCAGCCACTGCCAGGGTTTTTGATCATTTAAAAAAATGGAATGGCCCATAGAATATTTTGTTGTATAAATATCTGAGCATGCCATATATCAAAAGAAATAGCAGGCTCTGCTTTTAAACAAATGTTTTATTCTAGCTTCATGAATTCCTTTTTTATCAACACTTGAATATGGATAATATTCATAAAAAAGCAACTTTATGAACAAAAAGCTGAGAAAATCACGTTTTTGTCAAAGACTGCATCCAGATCAGATTCAGAGCGACGATCACACACAGATGGAGGAGATGGAGTCCATCAACACCCCTAAAGCTTCACAGTCCAGTAGCTCGTCCTGGGTCCACATCTCATTCAGTAACATTATAGTTTTGATTCATATGATGTTTAATGTTGATGATCACGTTATTTTACATCTGCTTACATTCAATCGCTTGTTTTACCTCGTCTTCCTCACGCGTGTTTTGATCAGGAGATTCTGTACTCATTCAGAAGATGCGTAATTGCGCCCCCTACCGTATAACAGTGAAAACGTGGAAACCCGGAAAATTCCGTGTTTGGCAGGGAAAGAGTTAATCAGTGAAGCTGACAACACAGTTAATCTCTTAATAACATGAAAAACTTAGGCAGCTGACTCGTTGCCTCGCTGCCTTATCAGACAATGTCTCTGCAGGCAGCGTTTGTGCATGAAGATTGCTCACAAAACTAATTTTCGGACAGACTTCTTAGGCAGTGTAGCGGTTTAATGATCTACAGCAAAATAGACAGAGCTTTGGTGAAAACTAAACAAATATTTAATTACTACATTAGAAATTTCTCACTAGAAATGACATCAGAAGTGGAAAACGTTGGTAAAAAACATACATTTACACACAAACTGACCTGCAAACGCCATCTTTTCCCCCCAGCTCAACTGTCACAGAATGGAACGCACAGGATTGTGGGATATCAAAGGCAGTGAAGGATGCACCTACGCTGCCTTCAAAAATCCATCAGATGAGGGGCTCTCAGGAGACAGGAAGTAAAGCTATCATTTGATTCGGACATGTCTTGATGCTCCAAAGGCAGCATTTTCCAGGTTTTGGATGCAGCCTTGGAGAGGATTAGCGCACGTGCAGAACTCAGCACTGGACAAAAACTCAAGCGGTGAGTGGACACCTGTGATTGGCCATTGCGTTCAAGAAATCAACAAACGTGATTGGCTACATTATTCACTGAAGCGAAAACACGTTGGAAATGGAATCACCAAGCACAGATACAGATACGCACTGGATGTTTTGCGAACTCTTTTCCGCTAATAATATGCTATTGTTGGGAAGAAAACAGATCCTAGACCGGCAGTTATGGGCAGCTTTTCCCTCTAAAAGCAATCTGGCTAGTGCCGGGCCTGGTTTTGTGCATTTTTCACTGCATTCACGCTGAAAACCAATACTATCAATCTTTCTGCCACTCAGTGGGCGTAACGCAGTCACTCCGGCCGACGGTGATGTCAAGCGCATACCCTCTATAAATGGTGTCATATGAAATATAACACCACCCACTAGGAGGAGCCTGCTCGAAGAATTTACCGTTTCCATAGTAACACAATATCCTATTTTAAAATGGTTTTGACAGCATGAATTTGAGTTTAGCTTTTGAATGATACCTAACTTACACTCACCAAAAGGATTATTAGGAGCACATACTAATACTGTTATTGACCCCTTTTCGCCTTCAGAACTGCCTTAATTCTACGTGGCATTGATTCAACAAGGTGCTGAAAGCATTCTTTAGAAATGTTGGCCCATATTGATAGGATAGCATCTTGCAGTTGATGGAGATTTGTGGGATGTACATCCAGGGCACGAAGCTCCCGTTCCACCACATCCCAAAGATGCTCTATTGGGTTGAGATCTGGTGACTGTGGGGGCCATTTTAGTTCAGTGAACTCATTGTCATGTTCAAGAAACCAATTTGAAATGATTCGAGCTTTGTGACATGGTGCATTATCCTGCTGGAAGTAGCCATCAGAGGATGGGCACATGGTGATCATAAAGGGATGGACATGGTCAGAAACAATGCTCAGGTAGGCCGTGGCATTTAAACCATGCCCAATTGGCACTAAGGGGCCTAAAGTGTGCCAAGAAAACATCCCCACACCATTACACCACCACCACCAGCCTGCACAGTGATAACAAGGCATGATGGATCCATGTTCTCATTCTGTTTACCCCAAATTCTGACTCTACCATCTGAATGTCTCATCAGAAATCGAGACTAATCAGACCAGGCAACCTTTTTCCAGTCTTCAACTGTTAAATTTTGGTGAGCTTGTGCAAATTGTAGCCTCTTTTTCCTATTTGTAGTGGAGATGAGTGGTACCCGGTGGGGTCTTCTGCTGTTGTAGCCCATCCGCCTCAAGGTTGTGCGTGTTGTGGCTTCACAAATGCTTTGCTGCATACCTCGGTTGTAACGAGTGGTTATTTCAGTCAAAGTTGCTCTTCTATCAGCTTGAATCAGTTGGCCCATTATCCTCTGACCTCTAGCATCAACAAGGCATTTTCGCTCACAGGACTGCCACATACTGGATGTTTTTCCCTTTTCACACCATTCTTTGTAAACCCTAGAAATGGTTGTGTGTGAAAATCCCAGTAACTGAGCAGATTGTGAAATACTCAGACCGGCCCGTCTGGCACCAACAACCATGCCACGCTCAAAATTGCTTAAATCCCCTTTCTTTCCCATTCTGGCATTCAGTTTGGAGTTCAGGAGATTGTCTTGCCCAGGACCACACCCCTAAATGCATTTTTGATTAGATTGATTAGATAATTGCATTAATGAGAAATTGAACAGGTGTTCCTAATAATCCTTTAGGTGAGTGTATACGTGATATGAAAAAAGAATCTCAACGCCATACCTACTATCTAGAAAACAAATATGTTTTCTACAAAGATTTAATGTCATAAAGTCAAAGATTACACATGTGAGTGAACATTCGAATCAATTTTTTCAAAATCATTTTTGTTTCATCTTACAAATATCATTTTTGAATTCTTAATTTAGACACTTATACGCTCCACGATAAATATTGAATTTCAATTCTGAAAATGCAAAATAGTTCATCATAGAAAATGATTTGTACTTTTGAATGCAGGACAAAGCTGAATTGCCCCTTGAATGGAGGCACTGTGCTCGTCTTCTCTTCATACTGGGAAACTTTTTAGTGGTGTGATGATGATGTTTCAATGAGGGAAAGCTCGGAGGGCATGGATGGAAAAGTATGGCTTTCAAAAAGAAAAATCCCTTTACGTTCACATCATTAAAAATTACCAAAGTCAGACTAACATTATCTCATAAAAAAAGGTTTTGTTACACTTTATTTTGATGGTCCCCTTTAGACATTCTGTTGACTATAGTAACTTTGCAGCTACATGTCAACTAGCTCTCATTACAGTATAACTGTTAGGTTAGAGTTAGAATCAATGTTATAGTCAATGAATGTCTGTATAGCATCAAAATAAAGAGTTAGCAGAAATTAAGCAGACAGTCTACTAATACTCTGAGAGATAGTTGACATGTAGCTGCAAAGTTAGCAGAATGTCAGAAGTGGACTATACCAAAATCAAGTTTTACCAAAACTTGAAAAGATATGAATAAATCCATCAAAATATAGATTCATAGATTTAAACATAACTCATACCAGAATCCTTTATAAAAATAAAATGGTTAATTAGTCATCTGTGTTTAAAAGCCCCCAGTTATGGTATTTTCTACAGTAATTTCTCTCTTTAAATCAAAAGAAACGCTCATGTTTGTCCCCTACATGCATCATATATGCTGTCCATGCAAATAATTGCGCATATGGAATAACCGTTATTCTTCAATTTCCTATTTAGGGATTTCAGTATTGGGTCACAGCATGTGCACTTTACACACTTAGTTCCCTTTAAAGGCACAAACCGAGACGGCGCCAACTCTTCCACACTTTTCTCTCTTCTTCGCTGCCCGATCTCCTCAGCACCGCGATCCCCCATAGCAGCGAGGGCTGTCTCTCTTTCCTCCCAGGTTTCGGCACCAATGTAATGAAGTTTGTAGAATAAGGAGGAAGGAGGCGGGTACCGGCGAACATTTAAAAGACAACTTTATTTATCAAATAAATAAACAAAACGAAAGTAACACAGGCAGCTCCTCATGGACGACTGCCACGCACACACATAATCAAGGCCTGGTCCTCTCTCGTCCTTCACTGGTGTCGCTCATCCTAATATGCCTCCGAGCTCCCTCTTGAGAGGACTCGAGACTGGTGTGCCTTGCAGGTGACGCTTATTATCAGTCACACTTCGGTCTTACTCGCTCCTCCCACGTCTCTCGCTCGTCTACCTCGCCACAGTGTGTTGAAGGTTATTTTATAATGCTAATCTGTGTTCGTGCAATGCTACTATGAGACACTTGTTCACACTGCAGTGAGAGATCATATTAGGCATTAAAACATGGTACTCACAGCAAATAAAGAACACCAGATTTAATCAATAAGACTAACTGTGTTGAGCTGGAGAACAATCATTAGTTTCTGTCCATGAATGATCCAAACTGTTTCTCTCCTGTCTAATAAAACACATCAGATATTAAAAATTGATGTCATTGATAGGCAACACACGGTCCGTGTCCTGGTTAAAATGGCTTATTAACATTTTGTCCTTAAAGTTGATATGTTAGAAGCAGGAAAAATGGGCAAGCATAAGGATTTGTGCGAGTTTGACAAGGGCCAAATTGTGGTCAGAGTATCTCCAAAACTGCAGCTCTTGTGGGGAGCTCCCGGTCTGCAGTGGTCAGGATCTATCAAAAGTGCTCCAAGGAAGGAACAGTGGAGAACCGGCCACAGGGTCATGGGCGGCCCAGGCTCATTGATGCACGTGGGGAGCGAAGGCTGGCCCGTGTGATCCGATCAAACAGACGAGATACTGGAGCTCAAATTGCTCCAGAAGTTAATGCTGGTTCTGATAGAAAGGTGTCAGAATACACAGTGCATTGCAGTTTGTTGTGTATGGGGCGGCACAGCCGCAGACCAGTCAGGGTGCCCATGCTGACCCCTGACCCCGCCGAAAGAGCCAACAGTGGCACGTGAGCATCAGAACTGGACCACGGAGCAATGGAAGAAGGTGGCCTGGTCTGAGGAATCACGTTTTTTTTTACATCACGTGGATGGCCGGGTGTGTGTGCGTGGCTTACCTGGGGAACACATGGCCCCAGGATGCACTATGGGAAGAAGGCGAGCCGGCGGAGGCAGTGTGATGCTTTGGGCAATGTTCTGCTGGGAAACCTTCGGTCCTGCCATCCATGAGGATGTTACTTTGACACGTCCCACCTACCTAAGCATTGTTGCAGATCATGTACAGCCTTACATGGAAACGGTATTCCCTGGTGGCTGTGGCTCTTCCAGCAGGATAATGCTCCTGACACAAAGCACAAGCGGTTCAGGAATGGTTTGAGGAGCACAACAACGAGTTTGAGGTGTTGACTTGGCCTCCAAATTCCCCAAATCTCAATCCAATCGAGCATCTGTGGGATGTGCTAAACAAACAAGTCCGATCCATGGAGGCCCCACCTCACAACTTACAGGACTTAAAAGATCTGCTGCTAACATCTTAGTGCCAGATACCACAGCACACCTTAAGGGATCTAGTGGAGTCCATGCCTCGACGGGTCAGTGCTGTTTTGGCAGCAAAAGGGGGGACCTTTTGCTGTTATGTTATGCGTGTTTGGTGTATAACATATTTCGTGTGGTTTTTGGATATTTTAATATTTTAACTGAGTGAAACAGCTTCTCGGATGACGGAAATGTAGATTTTGTCCATCAGGAATTGATTGGATCACTGGCTCGCTGTGGTTGTTTCATGTGAGTGAGAGGTTGTCTAAAAATAAATTCTGTAATATTCTATAAATTGTCAAAAAATAAGAAATGTCGATTCAGATTTCATGTTAACTTTAAAAGAGTTAAAGTTTTGGGACGCTTTAGTGTCAGGGCTTTAAAACTGTAATACTATTCCATATTTTTACTAATAGCTGAAATATAATCTCCTATATCATATAGTTGATTTGTGCAAAAGCCTTAAGAAATACAAATCTACCATATCTCTGTCAAACAATACAGTGGCACAATGAATTCAAGGCATGTCAAAGATTTCCAAGTATTGAGAAAGTAGGTCAGCACTAGTTTAGCATAATGTTAAGATGTTCATGTTATTAATCGAAGGTGTTATCCAGGGTTATACATTTTGAATGTATTGAATAAAGAATGAATTACCCAGGCAAGAAATGAAATGTTAGTCACTCCTTGTTGCATTATTTTTGACGGGAACTACTGATCAACTTCTCTTGAATGGAGTTCTGAACTTTACACCCACATCATCTACATTATCATCATCATCATGCGCTATATGAATCTGTATGTTTCTGCCCAGGACATACATATGGCCATTCTACAAGAATGTGTGTCCTTTGTGTCTCTCATAAAGTGTGAATTTGTATTGTTGTTGTTGTTGTTGTATTATACAGTATATGTGACCCTGGAGCATGAAACCGGTCATGCGTCTCACGGGTATATGTGTGGCAATAGCCAACAAAACATTGCATGGGTCAAAATTATAAAATTTCTATTTTGCCAAAAATCATTAGGATATTAAGTAAAGATCATGTTCTACGACGATATTTTTTTGTAAATGTCCTACCGTAAATATATAAATGTATTATTAGTCGTAATATGCGTTGCTAAGGACTTCATTTTGAAGGTGATTTTCTCAATATTTACAGATTTTCAAGATTTGCAAATAGTTGTATCTATCTAGTTGTAAGTGCTGTATAAAGCTCAGTTAAAACAAAATTGACCCTTATGACTGGTTTTGTGGTCCAGAGTCACATATAAGCTAGCAGTCTTTATTCATTCTACATATATATATATATATATTTTTTTTTTTTTTTTTTTTGCCATGGTACAGGTAATCTAATAAATGAAATTTTCAAAAACAAGTTTGTTGGTATGTAAGCCTATATCCACCATCATACCAAGAGTGATCAACTGAAATGTGAATATTTGTAGAAATACCAGCATTGAATTATCTTTCTAAGTAGAACCTTACAGTTTCACAGCCTTTGTGGGTTTGTAATGTTGAACTAAACTTATGTTCTATAAACATTTCACTAACATTCCCATTAAGTTATGCAAATGTTCAATGAATGTTCAGAACGTCCAGTCCAACATTCCATTTTATCATTCTTCAAACGTGTTACTTTTGAATTCTCTCTGAACATTCTGAAACAAGTAGTAACACTTAAAAAAAAGGAATGTCCTAGAATGTTTTGAGAACATTGTTAAGACCAGAACTTTGAACGAACATTCTAGAATTATTTCTGAAAACGTCGCCTGTTATCTGGGTCGTTACTGTCAACCCTGTTACCTTTCTGAAGTCATGACATATCACATTTGTGACCCTGGACCACAAACCCAGTCATAAGGGTCAAAGTTTGAAATTGAGATTTATATTAGGCTATCTCTAAGAATATTAAAAATCTATATTGAGAAAATCACTTTTAAAGTTGTCCAAATGATGTCCTTAGCAGTGCATATTACTACTAATAATTGATATATTTACGGTAGGACATTTACAAAATATCTTCATGGAACATGATCTTTACTTAATATCCTAATGAATTTTGGCATAAAAGAAAAATCGATAATTTTGACCCATATTGTTGGCTATTGCCATAAATACCCGTGCGACTGGTTTTGTCGTCCAGGGTCACATATAGGTAATGTATTAATTTAGCTTTGGAAGGCACAATGCCATAAGAACACAGAACGTTATATCGTTTAAAAGTCACATTTAAAAGAAAAAGAAAGACCCTTATGTTACCCCATGATGACTAAGATTTCCTTTCTTGTAATGCACATTCATTCTTTACAATACGTACATGAGTGTAAAATGCACATTCTGGGACTTCCACTGTTGTTATGTTTCCATATCTCACCTAACTACCAGCTATGGGTGTGGCAAACCAAGCGTCAGGCTTTACGTCATCGACTCGAACGTAACGTAAGCGTACAGCGCCGCTCGCGCACTCCCCCTAGCGGAGAAGACGACGAGGACGCTCATAATGGGTTGTGAAAGTGGAAAGTACCTTATGGAAATCCCCTACTGGCTTTTTTGTACTGTTATCAATCGGGCTGTCTGAACTAGAGCATAGACTTTAGCGTGTTTTGGACGCGAGCAGTAAACCCAGTGGATCTCCTAAAGCGAAATGGACGATTAAAGTGGACTGAGTGAAGTAGCAGTGGAGCCAGAGCATCTTATGGGCTTTGTTGGTGGATACCGACATATTGAACAGGTAAGAGTTGTCCGCTTCATCCCTCGCCTCTCTAATGTCGCGTCCAGACTCTGTCCTAAAGCAAGCGGGCTTGATTGCTCCGGTATTGTCTCGAGCTCAAACGGCAGGCTGTCTTGTACGGACGGATACAGTCTTGAACGCCACGGATTTGACAGCCATTGTTTGCGAAGACGTCTCTTATCAGCGATTAAGAACGTTAAACGCAGAAAACGTTCTATTGTTGCCATGGGGACACATCGCTTCCGTTCGAGTGTTACAGTGTTGCATTGTCTAACGGCTTGTGTTCTGTCAAGTCCATTACGTAATTCGAACGTCGGCAGCTGATGTTACAATGTTTTTCGCGTCGCTCTCTATTGTCCCCGCTGTGCTTTGTGCACGCAGCCTTGTCGCTTTCCCCACGAATATTTCGCGAGGGGTGTTTAAGGGAACACTGTCTGAATAAGTTGTCCCTGAAGAACCTCGGCGGCTGAGACAAATACATGGTGCCCTTGCAGTCAATGGCGTGTCTGAACCCATCTATTGTCGCCCGTTCTGATAGTTTTGGAAAATTGATTGTGGGGGGTGGACTTGTAAAGATCTTCGCCTTTCACTCCTCTGACCTCAAGAGCCCTTTAGCATGAGACTGGAATACACCATCAGCTTTCAGGGGCCACCATCAGTCTTTCAGTTCTTCACCTTTAGGGTGGAGGGAAACGAGGGGGAATTCTTATTTGTAGCACATGCTCGTGGGTTGAGCGCTCATGACAATGGTGTTTTTGTTTCATGTCTTCTTTCGCAGTGATAGATTGGTTCCCCACTCCAGATCGCCATGTCTCAGGGCCAGAACTTCCTGCCCAAGTTCCTGTTCGTGAGTAACCTACTGAAGGCCGTGAAAATCAGAGAGCGGGTGCCCAATGACGTGGTCAAGCCTTCGGCCAGCAGCGGCCTGATCCATCACCTGCGTAGCATGCATCGCTACACCCTGGAGATGATCCGAATGAGCCAGTTCCCGCAGGCCTTCCGCGAGGTCATCCAGGCGGCCATCTTGGACCGGGCCATGCAAAGCTCGCTGGAGCAGGAGAAGAGGTTGAACTGGTGCCGTGAGGTCAAGAAGCTGGTGCCGCTGAGAACCAACGGTAACTATGCTGTGATTTTTATCAGCTTGAGCGCAAGCGGTGTGTCGCGTTTCCTTCATATGAAACAGCAAAATTCAAGTTTCTATTAATAAATTATACTCTTTAATTCTTCTGGTGAAATGCTTAGTGTTGGGTATGTTACTCTAAAAAAGTAAATAATTACATCTTCAACAGAGTAATTAGATTACTGTAGTAATTTCTCTGTCTCTAAAAAGTAGGTAACACTTTACAGTTTCACTGTTACATGTAATTACTATAGCAATAACTATAAGCTATGCATAATTACATGCAACTAACCTTAAACCTAACCCAGTAATAAGTACATAGTTACTTAATAATACCCAGTACTTAAATGTATAATTACACTGTAACAAAGACACCTTAAAATAAAGGGTAAACCAAAAAACTGTTGCTTTGCAAGGATAGACATGAATAATAAACAACATAAAATTTAATAAATTATTCCAGCACATTTAAAGGGTTACATTTTAGCATACATCTTTGATGTTAAATCCACTATTGTTTTATATATAATTGTTCTATAGTCAGAAGTAACTAATTAAATTACAGAAAAATTTAGAGTAATCCCTTAATTTGGGGATGTAATTACATTCAAAATCGCTAATTAATTACGGTAACACTTTGTCCTTTTTGTTACATATACTTACATTAGTAACTACAGTAAATTATGCATAATTACATGCAACTAACCCTAAACCAAATCCTACCCTAACCCTATAGTAAGTACATGTAGTTAATCAATATTACTCAGTACTTAAATATATAATTACACTGTAACAATGACACCTTAAAATAAAGGGTACAGTGTCATTGTTACATATGTTACACGTAGTTACTATAGTAATAACTATAAATTATGCAAAACTACATGCAACTAAACCAGTTGCTTAAATTTACTCAGTACTTAAATGTATAATTACAGTGTAAAAAAGACACCTTAAAATTAAGTGTAACTTTAATTACTTAGTACTGCATTACACCCAACTCTGGAAATGCTCCATAGTAAGGATGTTATATATCAGCCAGGCCAAATAATCAATCACTATTTTCCCCATTTTTGGCTGATGATCGCGTCTGCTTGGTCAGTTAACAAAAGTGGATATCGCTTTATTTTACAGTGTCAATGTTGCATGTAGTTACTAGTAATAGCTATAAATTATGCATGATTACATGCAATTAAACCAAATCCTATAGAAAGTTAATGTAGTTACTTAATATTACTCAGTACTTAAACTGTGATTTTATACATCTCAGTTGCTATCGTTATCTAGATACCACATCTGCCATCAAATTAAAAAAGCTACATCGTAAGACCACTTAAAAAAAAACCAGTGCTTCATGGCAGACGGGAAAATCCTGCACTGTCCGTCACACTGATGTTTTTCCCCACTTTAATTCTACAGCACGGTTTGATTTAAGAGGCCGTGCCGTGATGCTGGGCTCACAGTGAGCGCTGTATGACTCTGATGTTTCTCTTGCTAGCTCAGGGTCAGGTCGCGCTGCTCTTCTCTTATGAGTAATGCTGCGAGGGAAACTTCTCTGTACTTGCCATTGTTGCTCCATTGTACAGTCACTAGTTACAGTAACTGAAATGAGGTAAACAGAGACTACACGCATCTCATTTTCTCATTATACGTTTATCTGAAATAGCCAACAATCTAGTGTTGTTTGTTTGTTTGTAATTATTTTATGCAGTTGTGTTAGTAGATGTCTTTTTGTCGTGTCTAGTTCCTGGTAGCGGATACAGTTTCTCATTCATGCATTCTGGTAAATTTCTTGCTTTTTTCTGGACAGCCCAGGTTTGTCCTTATAATGAAACTGGAATTTCCTTTATTATGAAAGCGCCAGACTGGAACATGCTTAAGACAGATTGTGCTGATATGATCCCGTAACAGAATATAGAGGGGAACTGAAATAAATGTAATAACGCAATACTCAATGCACTCACAATGGGCATTTTAGGTCCTCTACGCTTCAAAACGTGTATCTGTATTTTCTGTCCTGTTTTGGTGGGAATATATAAAAAAGCCCTTTCTGCATAAATATAACAACTTCCAGAGAACGCATGATTGCATGAACGGCTCTTGTCTTTTACCGATTTATAAAGTGCATCTTTAGGATTTCAAGTAGTTCGATCAATAGTCTGATGTCTCTACTAAAGCAGAGGATATGTCTAAACATTTGAGGATGTGTTATGTACATTTATGCATTCATCCAAAGCTACTTACATTGCATTCAAGGGATGCATTTTTATTATTATTAGTTTTTGCATTCCCTGGGAATCGAACCCATGACCTTGGCACCATCGCTGTACTGTTTGAGCTACAGGAATACCTTTTATTGATTAAAATGTATTAATTTATTGTATATTATATACATTTAAACCAAAATTTATTCAGACCATTTTCTCACAATATCACAGTTAATTCGCTTTATAATGTCAGATAACTTTGATAGAAAAGGGATGTAATGGATTACAATCAACCAATGAGCGGTTAAATTTAACTACACAATTAGATAACACCAGTTTAGCTCAACCAATGACCAAGCAATGCTTCATTGTGTTCAGTCTGTGGGGTCGAGGGTCGCATTAGCAATTAAAGAACAAACACTTCAGGTCAAAGTGTCCCAAATTGTTCACTGTATGAAGAGTTTTTGGGTATAAAATGTCACAGTTGACTTTATTTTGCTCTTCTCACTTACAGAAATGAACTATTAGAGTCCTGCACACTCTAGAGAAACATTATATCTGTGTCTGAATCATTTTGGGTTTGACTTTATTTATATTCACAATATATAATGAGTACCGAATGTGCTAATTGACATGGATAATGACATTTGACAAGACAAAGATATCTGAGACAAAAAAAAAAAAAGACAAAGCTTTAAATAGTTAAACAAGTGTTAAATTGTCCATGCTCTCCTCTGTTTTCCGCTAAAGTGCATCTGATCATATGACAGTAAAATCGGAGAACTGGAAAATGTTATCATATTTATTCAATGCTTAATCATTTTCTTGAGGCCACACTTTTCTCCTGTGACCACTGTTGCTGAATGTGTTTTAAAAGGATGTGGTTGTATAGCATATGTTTTTTGTATCCAAGTTGTGTGTTCATTTTCTGTTCTTCATTGTGTTGGGGAAGCTGCTTTCAAACCGTAACTTACCAAGTGACAAGTTTTACACAATTTACATTGTTTAAATACAGTCAAGCTGAAAAAGATGGCAATGTACACTGCAAACGAACACATTTTCCTTAAAAAAGCATTTAAGAATATGCAACTCAAACTTTAAATTTAACCAAAACGGTGATGAGCAGAAACATTACATTTAATTAAAAAAAAAAAGTGAATGGTTTGTTTGAGACCAAATGTGCATGGAATGAATTTTCTGTGATATAAAGTCCAAGTTAATTGCTTCACGTAAATGAAAGAGGAAATTGAGCTCGATCTGCTGTAAATCGAGCAATGTGACATGATAAAACCGCAAATTTGTTATTGGAAAAACAACTTATTTTGAAAAGTGCTTCTGGAAAATGTGGTTATGTTTGTTATAAGTAAGCAGCACTACTTTTAGATAGTTGGAGTTTGCAAGCTTGTTGGACTATCAATTCAGATCCATTAATGAGAGTATGATTTAGAGATTTTTTGTTGTTGGAATTAAAGGCCATACAGAAACTTAGTCTTGTGTAACAAAAAGAAAACAACCAAACACAGTCTAGTATTCACTCTACAAATAGTTTCCATATATACACCATAGACCAGTTAAAACCTCCCTCTACTTAGGAACTTTTGGTCTTTGTGTTGAGATGTACAAACACAAACCATGCACAAATTTAAAGAACAGGAACTAGATCATATGTTCAGACTTCCCTTATCGGCCCTAGAGATGGCATGGGCACGGCTCAGGCATTCCTGTACAACATCGCCCCTCCTCTCTGGAAAGTCCAGACGCTTTATATCATGGCTCTGGTGTCAAGAGGAGTCAAGGGAAAGAAAAAGTTGAAGTGAAGCACTTACGGCGCTTAATCAGAGAATCACATACTAGGGAAATTCCTCACAGTTGTTTCACACAAGCGCATGCAAATGCGTACGAATGCATTCGAGCACACATGTTGCACAACATCAGAAAGAACACAGAATCTAGGCCATGGGTATAGCTCTGCAGTGCATGCACTTTGAGTGTTCAAGTTACTACCAAATGTGCAAAGATTACAGTAAAGTTATTGATTTACAAAAGAAAAAGTTTTGAGACTTTGAGAAATTCCCTATAGGTAGCCCGACGTGTTCAAATTGCTGTTGGGGGGTAATGAGGAGTAGATTTAATTGCTTTTGCAAAGATGGTCACATGTCCTGTTTTAAAATGCACATAGTTTGGATGAAACGGATATCTTTAAACTGCTTTAACACCTCTTGTGGAAATCCCCTGAATTGCTTTTATCTCATCCTTAATCTTGCTTCTTGACAAATACAGCTGAACTAACCTTTAGGTGTAAAAACAGATTGCTGTCAATGTATGCAACAACAAAGCAAAGATTATATATGTAGTTTTAATTTTCTGAGAATTATATGTAATGCATGGTTGTTAAGGCTCTCTATGTTATGACAATCTTGATGATTGCGAAAGTCCGAACAGGAACTGCAAGTTTCACAGCCTTTGTGTGAATGCATGAATACCTTCTTTATGAACTTTTATGATCTGAGATTTTTAAGTGAGCCTATCTGCAAACGTGATGATGCATGTGGAAGGTGTGGTATCCTTCAGGACATCCAATGCATAATGGAAGACTTGCCTCCATGTTTGCAGAAACTGAGTGCCCATTTGTGATTAATTACTCTGGATCCTAAGGAAAATAATGTCCTGATGGCACCACAAGAACATGCACAGTCTCAATCCCTGAGATATAATCTGTGTTTGTTTTCATTTAGGTGATGGGAACTGCCTGCTCCACGCAGCCTCTCAGTATCTGCTAGGGGTTCAGGACACAGACCTGGTGCTCCGAAAGGCTCTTTATGCAGTGCTGAAGGAAACAGACACTAGTAACTTTAGAACGCGCTTTCAAACAGAGCTACTGCACTCTCAGGAGTTCACCCAGACTGGCCTGCGATACAGCACTTTGGTAAGCACTTCAACCTTCACAGCTAACATGCAAAATTGCCCTTTGTGTGGCACAAACAGCGAGCTAAAGCCAAATGTTGTCCAAGTATAACAAGCATAGAACTCATGGATGTATGCAATTTTTGCTTCTCAGAACTGGGAAGAGGAATGGGTTAAGATTGTAGAAATGGCCTCTCCTGTGTCCAGCAGTAATGGCCTACAGTTTGACTCTTTAGAGGATATTCACATCTTTGTGCTTTCAAATATTCTACGGAGGCCAATTATTGTCATTGCAGGTATGTATCCGTTCCCGGAGCATTTCAATGCAATTCAACACACTCAGGTACATCAGGATGACCCTAATATATGACAATTTTTTTATTCATCAACAGACCAAGTACTTAGAAGTATGAAGTCTGGTTCCTCCTTTTCACCCCTCAATGTGGGGGGCATATACCTGCCTTTGCATTGGCCTCCAGGAGAATGCTACAAATATCCCATAGTGCTTGGCTATGACTCTCAGCACTTTGCACCCCTGATCACAATCAAAGACAGTGGCCCAGGTACGTCACTAGACCTTGCACTACTCCTCAATGTGCTCTTAGTCGGCCGAGTGTATTTGAATATTTGATTTTTATGACCCATTCAGAGATCCGTGCGGTGCCGCTGATAAACCCGGGACGGGGAGGGTTTGAGGAGCTTCGAGTGCACTTCCTGACAGAAAAGGAGCAGCAACAGAAGGAGAAGTTGCTAAAAGACTACCTTATGCTTATAGAAATCCCTGTCATCGGCCTGGGCTACGATCCCACACAGATTATCACTGCAGCCAGGTATGAGCTAAATACACTATATGTCTTGCTGGTTAAGTTCCTCAGTGTAACCTCAGTGCCTAAAAATTTGTGGCACTTTTCCGTATATCTTTTTAAACCTTGAATCCTTCCTTCATCAGACTGGATGAAGGCAACCTACCTGAGGATATGAACCTGATGGAGGACTACCTACAACTGGTAAACCATGAATATAAGCGCTGGCAAGAGGATAAGGAGTCTTTATGGGCACCCCAATCCCAGCGTCCCCCTCCCTTCTCAGTCTCCCAACTCTCTCTCATTGAGATCCGCTGTGCCACACCCCGCTGTACCTTCTATGTCTCTGTGGACACTCAGCCCCACTGTCATGAGTGCTTTGAGAAGCGGCAGGCGGGTCGGAAGCCCGAGGCTATTTCCAGCACAAATCAATCGTCATCCTCGGACCCAGAGAGCCGAGGGAGGCTGGAACGCTCCGTCCTGCCTAGCCCGCGTTCTGCGCCCCCTACAGCCCCCAGTCTAAGCCTTTACAGTGAAACTCATGCCATGAAGTGCAAGACACCCGGATGCTTGTTCACACTCAGTGTGGAGCACGACGGGCTGTGTGAACGCTGCTTTACGGCGAGACAAAACCGGCCTGCTGCTAACGGCCCACCGCAAGGCCCTTCTCACGGCTGGTGCCACAGTCAGTGGGCGCCAGGCAGCCGGGAACGAGAAGGAAAGGAGAGGGAAAGAGAACGAGAAAGGGACACCGAGAGGTGTGTTATGTGTCGACAGGAGGTCTTTAGGATATTTAATGGTCTTTGCCCAGCCTGCATGCAGAGGACTGCTGTTTCCGAGAGGGAGGATGCCCAGCAGCAGGAGCCTAGAACAGAAGCCTCAGTGTGGGCACTGCATAGGGAGACAGAACGCACTGGCACCACCGGCCACACCTGGCAGACGCCTGCTGCTCGACAGTGTAAACGCTCTGGCTGCCAATTCTTCGGAACACCAGAGAAGCTGGGATTCTGCACTATATGTTATCTAGACTACCAGACCAATCACCGTAAGTGCAACTATTCTGCAACTTTCTAATATCATTCAACAAGAAATATCATCTCTCAACAATCAGTTATAATGTCTCCACTTCCTGTTACAGGAAGCAATTCATAGGCATTGTAAAGTCAACCACAAGAGCAAATATGTGATTTTTGGCTGGTTTTGTCTGTACAGAGGCCACTCCTGCTATTGTCCAGCCTAGGCACACGTCCGAGGCGGGTTTTCAGAACTGTCCGCGGTGCCGGGGTCAGGGCTGCGGTGCCGAGGGAAAGGCCATGCTGGAGGGTTACTGCAACAAGTGCTTTGTGAAGGAACAGAGTGCTAGGCTCAACCAAGCTGCTAGCAGGGGCTCTCAATCCCCACCTCTTGTCACGGTAAGTGTCCTTATTTGCTGTTGTGGGGGCAGTTTGGCTCTGTTTAAGTGTTGAAGAACCGATAAAACAACAAGCTCTGTTGTCTCTGTCCAGCGGGCCTCGAAACCACGTCCACCGCCGATGCTCACCCAGGCACAGTGTCGGCGTGGTGGCTGTAAGAACCTCTCCCCTGGTTGTACGGACCTCTGCCCGGACTGCCTCAGCCGCGGCCAGCGAGAGGGTCGGCGTGCCCAGGCGCCCAAAGAGAAAAGCAAACAGCGCTGCAAGACGCAGGGCTGCGATCACTACGCCAATCAAGAGAAGCAAGGCTACTGTAACGAATGTGACCACTTCAAGCAGATTTACCGAGGCTGACAAAACAGTTTAATGTTAAAAAAGGGCCTAGTTCATCTGGCATTCTTGTGCATGCTGGTGAACACTCTTACACATGGACCTTTTTGCCCAGAATCCCCCACCTATCTTGGGCAGGGCCTAAAGAGCCCCGGTGGTGCTGTAGAATTGGTGATTACCTCTCAAATGAAGATTTGGTCATTTGTATCATGTGTATAGGACTGACGTGTGATGCTAGCATACAGAAACTAATGATACACAATGACGTCTAGTCACACTTCTGTGGCGTCAGTCGTTTATATTGAACAGGGTAATTAATTGCAAACTTTCTTGGAAAAATTGACAAGAGCATGTCTAAGAATTAGCAACAAATTTGACCAAAGTTAATTTACCGAAAATTATGTCTAAACCAATGTACATCGCCACTGTGGACTGCAGAAAGCCAACTGGCCTTTTGAAAGTACAGGAATAAGAAGTACAGGGTATGCAGAGACCACCGAAGGACAGCATTTGATAGTTTATTCATAAAATGTAGGTTAAGTGCCAATGAGAGCTCGCTAAGCAGAGCTCGAATTTCATTTCCTGCTGCACCATTTGATGTCTGCAAGCAGTACGGATCTGTTGCCTTTGAGAATGTTTTTGTTTACCATTTGATCACTTTTTCGCAAGTCTTTCTTGCTCTTGAAACTATTTTTCACTTTTGCTTGCCTTGCTAAACTTCATATGACTTGGTCTGTTCTATTGAATGGATATGTTCATTTTTCTGTGGCTGAAAAATTCCTTAAGTGCAATGAAAACCAGATACTTGACACCTCCCCGATGTCTAGAGCTAATGAAATTAAATTAAGCTGAAGGGACTGGCCGTGCCAACAAAAAAAAACACACACACACACGAGACAAGAGAAAAGTTTTGAGATGTCTGAAATCCCCGTCGGGATAAACAGCTAGGTGAAAACAAATCAGTCCAAATATAAACACACCTAGGTAGGAAATGCCCGCTCCTAGATCTGTGAACTCCCTGTTTGCTGTTCTTGCCCAGCCACATTCTTTTGGTTGCACTACTCTCCTTTAAACACACAATGCCTCAGTCTATTCTTTGCATATGTTTAGTATGCACAAACTGACATTCTCTATTTGAATATTTCCGAAATATCTGCAAAGACGTAAAGCGAAAAGATAGAGTTAGCTCCTGTGGAATCATTTATAAAGAAATAACTGTCTGTGTTAAACATTCCCATCTTTGAAGTCAAATATTGTGCAAGCACATTTAGCTTTGTCTACTTGAGAATTAGATCCATGTGGGCCTATACAGAAATGTGCTTTGGATAAATGATACACAGAACAATTTGCAGTTAAATCACAAATTTAAGAGTGTCTACTCTTCAACTACTGGATCTGTTCAGTCAGATCATCACAAACTTGCACAATACTTAATAAGCTGCTCTGGAATTAGGAACGGTACTCCTGACTTACAGTACATAGTGACATTCCAGTTATAGACCTAGAGGAATATAGATGACAAGATAGAACTTTTGTGCAACCTTTCATATAGAATATCGTATGAAAAGCCTTGTTTTTTGGTTTGTTTGGTATTTATTCACAGCAAATATTATCTGTAATGTGTTTCAAGAATTATTTATATGTGGTCCTGGAATAAATTATTTTTAATAGAAAAACATAAACCAGTTTCCTGTGTCTGTTTACCTTAATCTGCTTTTTTTCTTGGAGCTTGAAATGCATGTTAAAACAAGACTCACTAGAAAGTGCTCATCAGTGTATTTTGTATTAATAAAGTGACATTGTTATTGGTAGCAAAACAATGTTACCATGCCAATGGCTTCCATTAATTAACAAGTTGAGTAACTCTGGTTAGTGGATGATCGCAGTGCCAGGCAGGTTGAAAGAATACACCAACAAAGTCACATAATAACATGGGCTGAGCTGTGAGGATTACTGGCCAAAGAAAACAAACTTTGGCAGCTATCCAAAAATCATAGTCATGTTACACAACTAGTGTCTCTTTCGTTCCTCCGTGTTCACCTGAAAAAGTAGTCAAGGCTGCTCCAAAAAAACTGCAGAGTTGACCTTGTGAAACCAGCCAAAGAGAATCCCAGGTGGCAGCAGTGCAGATATCGGCCAAGAAAACCACTTAGAAGGCAGCCCATGTCACTAAAAATGGTTTATTGGAGTGACAATTGAGAGCTCTACATAAGGGCTGCTGTCAACATCCACAATATCAAAGTGTAGGATTTATTTAATTAAGGAAAAGGTTTCTAACAGGAGACATAGATTTGCCATGTGTTGATAGCTCTGGCCCTGGTAATGGTGTGTCCAACTGCAAGTTCGCAATCCATTAGAAAAGGGTTGAATCCATGGTCCAAACCCAAAGCTGCTGCTGAGTCTGGGTGCCAAACACAACCACCCGAACCTGAAAAACATGGACATCCCTGGGGGGGAGCTGAAATGGACGGCTTGCCAGGAGTTTCAAGAGTAGAGAGGAGAGGGAGTGTGGTTTATACACACAGCTCTTACTGGTATACATCTGTTACACACACCCCCTCTAAACCTCACTCCCATCTGGGTCACGGCACCAAATGTTACCAGTCCTACTCAACCCGCTCCAAGCCGTACTCAAACCGGCATGGAAGGCGGGAACGCTAACAAGGAATGCTAAACACCACTGACACTAGCGTGTCCCTTGCTAGCATGGGAGTGAGGTTTACACACACAGCTCTTACTGGCCTACATTCATTACACACCTCCTTAAACCTCACTTCCATCTGGGTCACGGCACCAAATGTAACCGGTCCTACTCGACCCACTCCAAGCGGGACTCAAACCAGCATCTCCGGCATGGGGAGTGGGCGTGCTATCAAGGATGATAAAGACTGCATTCGCTAGTGTGTCTCTTGCGGCCATGGGAGTGAGGTTTACAGCTTTCACTGGCCTATGTTTGTTACACTCCCCCTTAACCTCACTCCCATCTGGGTCAACGGCACAAAATGTTACAGGTCCAGCCCAAACCGCTCCAAGCTGAACTTGAACTGGTGTCTCTGGCATGCATGGGAGGTGGGCACGCTAATAAGGGCGCTAAAGACCGCAGCCACTAGCATATCCCCTGTGGCCATGGGAATGAGGTTTACACACAGCTCTTACTGGCCTACATTTTTACCTTAACCTCACTCCCATCCGGGTCACAGCACCAAACCGTCCCGCTCAGAGCGGACGCTCTAACAAGGACCCTAAAGACTGCAGCAGCTAACATCAGTCGCTGGTGTGCATCTTGAGGCCAGGGGAGTGAGGTTTACAAGTATCCGCCACCTGATTGTATGACCCCAGAGGTTCCACTCTTAATGAGTCATGGTAGACACCAGGTAAAAATCCCTTCAGAAAGTCAGTTATAAGAACCGAAGGTTCTTTGTGCCAACTTTATGGTTCAGGCGGAAAACTGTCCATGTGCGTCAGACCTAATTAGCTCATAGTAGTCTGCTAGGACTGTCAAGAAATAGTGTAGCACTGGGTAAACCGCTCAAAGTGCCAATAGATTGATACAGTATGATCTACAGCCTGAATCAGTGCTGTACCTTAACAAGGTGCCCTGGTTAATTCCATATTACTCCCAACACTGTTTCTGGAGGCACACCAACTGTACATTTTAGATATTTCCATGATCTGACCCACTAATTTCAGGTCTTGGAGTCTCTACTAATGAGCTGCTACTACATACAAAAGGGTAGGCCTTTTATACTTTTCTATCTTACTTTCTTTTAGTTTGTAATGTAGCTGTTTGTGCATGTGAACAATCTGCAAAGTTATAAAGCACAAAATCCATGCAAAAGGGAGAGATGCTTTCTCCAACAGTAAACGCTTGCCTGAAATGCCTTGTTTGTAGTCCTGACATTATTTCCGTGACTATCATGTTCCACATGTCTCCGGCGTGGGAGGCGGGCATGCTAACAAGGGCTAAAAGGCTGCTAACGTGTCAATTGAGGCCAGAGAAGTGAGGTTAACATCCACAGCTCTTACTGGCCTATGTCCATTACACTCACACCCCTAAACTTCACTCCCATCCGGATCACGGCACCAAATGTACCCAGTCCTACTCAACCCGCTCTGATCAGGATTCAAACTGGGGTTTCCTGGCATGTGAGGCGGACGTGTGCTAACAAGGACGTTAAAGACCGCAGCTGCTAACATGCCTCTTGAGGCCAGAGGAGTGAGGTTTACACACTCAGCTTTTACTGACCTACTTCTGTTACACTCACCCCTAAACTTCATTCCCATCCGGGTCATGGCACCAAATATAACCAGTCCTACTCGACCCGCTCTGATCAGGATTCGAACCGGGGTCTCCGATGTGGGAGGCGGGCGTGCTAACAACACTAGCGCCTCTTGAAGTTTGAGTGAGGTTTTCACGACCACAGATCTTTCTGGCCTACGCCCATTACACTTACACCGCTAAACTTCACTCCCATCTGGGTCACGGCAAAACATTTAACCAGTCCTACAGAACCTGCTCTGATCAGGATTCAAACTGGGGTTTCCTAGCATGGGAGGCGGACGTGTGCTGACAAGGACCCTAAAGACCGCAGCTGCTAACGTGCCTCTTGTAGCCAGAGGAGTGAGGTTTACACACTAAGTTTTTTCTGACCTTCTTCTGTTACACTCACCCCTAAACTTCACTCCCATCCGGGTCATGGCACCAAATATAACCAGTCCTACTCGACCCGCTCTGATCAGGATTCGAACCGGGGTCTCCGATGTGGGAGGCGGGCGTGCTAACAACACTAGCGCCTCTTGAAGTTTGAGTGAGGTTTTCACGACCACAGCTCTTTCTGGCCTACGCCCATTACACTCACACTGCTAAACTTCACTTCCATCTGGGTCACGGCACCAAATGTAACCAGTCCTACTCAACCCGCTCTGATCAGGATTCAAACTGGGGTTTCCTGGCATGGGAGGCGGGCGTGTGCTTACAACACTAGCGCCTCTTGAACCATGTCTGTTCTTTTGCTGCTGGGCTTCCAATACTGACACCATAGTTGCCACAGATATTAAGCTGTTTACAGCTGCTCATGAAGCCTCGGGAGCTGAAAGCTACGGAGCCCCGCACATGACATGCAGTAAAAAACTAGTAGGCTAAATCGTGCGCACGTTTTACTAATTCGTTCCCTCGATTTGCTAAATCATGCGCACAAAATATAAATCAAGGGAACAAATTAGTAAAGCGTGCGCACAATTTAGCAATTTGAGGGCACAAATAAGTAAATCGTGTGCATGATTTATAAATGGAGGGAACGAATGAGTCAATCGTGCGCACAATTTACCTTTTTTTCTTGCATGTTATGTGCGGGGCTCCGTAGAAAGACGTTAAGGAGCGCTACATTTCTGACATGCACTCTAAGTGGTTGACCAATCAAACTGGGCCAGCTAACCAATCACATCAGACTATGTTTTTTGGAAAGGTGGGCTTTAAAGAGACAGGAACTAAAGCAGAGGGTGAAAAGAGGTGCTGCAGTATGTGCGCACACAGAGAAAAAGGGTGTCAAAATTGTATCTTTAGAGGTAAAACAGGTTTGTCGCTTTTACCTTAAGGTACAACTATGAACCTTTTTGTGGTAAAAAAAAGGTACAAATATGTCCTTTTAAGGGTACTGCCCCTGGGACAAGCTGTTGTACCCCTAAAGGTACAATTTTGACACCCTTTTTCTCCGTGTGCAGCATGAGTGTTTTCTGACCTTATCAAGTACATGTATTCTAGTTGACCCCAAAAGTAGTATTATGAACTTTAATTAAAGCAGTGGTGCACAATGACTGGTGAGTAAATTTCCCTCTCTACTTCCTGTGAAGTGATGTATCAACGTTCCCTTGTTCCCTATGCCTTTCGCAGTGCCTTTTGAACTGAACATGTATGCTCCCTTTGGATTGGAATCTCACTGGAATCTCATAGTCCACTAGAACTATGATTTAATACATACAATAAGATGCCTCCGCTATAATACAGCTTAAAAAAGTCCACTAGTCCATAGCTCCGCCTCTTACCATCAAGAGGAATGAAACGGAAACATATGCTTATTTTCCAACTATTCTGAAGCCAAATGAGAATGATTGTGAAACATTGTGTTGTTTAATACAAATATTTTCAGTCTCCATTAAGTGTTGTGTTGAGAAAAAATCATATATTTTAATACCTCTGCATTAATGGTGTCATTTTTGACTGACTCTAAATATAGAGGCTGGTAAAACCTTGCATAAACGCAAGGTGAATTTTGTGCCACTAGAACCATGCTATTCCGTCACAGGAAGTTTTGTGGTTGTGAGTTACAACATCGCTATCTTTGTCTTTTTTTGACTGCTTAAAACTTTGACTGCTCTTTCTAATAATGTGATTGTGAAAGTAAACTTGCAGCCATTTCAGAGGCTCACACTCAAATTGCTCGAGAAGTAGGCAACCCCCAAACCCCCCCAAAAGCTCTAGTGACTCACAGCTAGAAGGAAAGAGTGTATGAGAGAGGGAGGGGATATTTGGTGTGGGGAAGAGGTGACATTTCAGTGATGCGGGGGAAGGGACCGATGCGGCGTGGGCGTAAAGTTAACGCATAACCTGTAGTGCGGCTCTCTGAAAATAGCATGCTATGCAAAGTGACACGCTCGACATAAAATGTGCAGCCTACACAACCTGATTCTGTGTCACAACTAGAGCATTCTTGTTATAGTGCAGCAGTTCCAGTGCACTAAATGTTTTGGTCAGAAGAATGTAAAATATTGAGCTGTATTCGGCAACAAATGTCAGTTGCTTATTGTTAAAAAACCTCAAACTTATTTTATTTTACATGATTGCCAATGCAACATTTCTAATTTTCATTTCATTTAACTTGATGCACTGGAATAACTAAAACAAAATTTTTACATACATTTTTTTTAAACAGAATATATCCTATATTAGAGCTACGTGATTAAAGGCACAATACGTAATTTTTCTTTTTTTTTTTTTCAATACGCTTATTATGACGTCTTGACCTCCGCTTCTTCCGCTCATGTGTATGTGTGGTAACGCAGTGCTGTTTTATCATATTACACACATTTGAGTGTGTTAAAGTGATGTTATAATGCTGCTCTGTGCTTTACCCCCTGTTTCCGGTTTTATTTAGCAGAAAAGCTTTACTCTCACTGGAGTGTGAACAAGCGTCACAGCAGCTGCAGAGTGAACGCACAGAGTAACACCATAACATCATTTTCAACACACTCAAATGTGTCTAATATAATAAACAGAGCTGTGTTACCTCATACTCATGATCGGGAAAGCGTAGATTGCGCCGGCGAGTGTGTCCCGTCATAATAAAAGTCCCGTTGCTCGCGAGAACTGTGTTTTGCTTAACAATCTCTCCAGCGGCCTCGCTCAGCTCCTCATCACTCACCCCTGCTCTGCTTCACACCACAGTAACGTTAATAATCGCATCCATGAACATGATTACTGCCCGAGTCCTGTCCCGATTCTTCCCCACGGGCTGTGAAGTGAAGATCACATGTCCCAAGATTCTGCGCTCAAACTTGACATCATCAAATAACTCCTTTGTTTTGAACAGACGCCCTCTAGCGGACGGAGAAGCTACATAGTGTACATGTTCTTCCTATAGGGTTAGGGTTTGGATTAGGGTTAGTTGCATGTAATTATGCATAATTTATAGTTATTACTACAGTAACTACAAGTAACAAGTACACTGTAAATAAAGTGTTACCAAAGTTTATAGTTCGGATATAAACACTGATGTCTAAAGTAGCGATAAGAATAGAGTAAATCACGGGTTGTATAACTCTTGTATAGTTACATAACGACTTAACAGTTCTTAACAACCTCACAATTGTCATGCAGGGCAAAATTAGCCGTAAAGACCTAAACCACAGCCTCTAAATATGTTTTATTCTGCTGTAAAGTTGGGCATTTTAACATGGGGCTCAATGAGATTCTGCTCCTTCTGGAGCCGGTCTCTAGTGGCCAGTTGATGAACTGCAGTTTAAGTCACTTCTGATTTTTAAGTAATTCTTAACATTTGGTCAGAACCTTTTTTTTTTTTTTGCTTCATCAGAATGGGATGACAATTGGTGACTTTTGTCTCTCACACACACACACACACACACACACACACACACACACACACACACACACACACACACACACAAACACACACACACACACACACACACACAAAATTATGGACATGATTCAGATATTTTAAAGGCCACTCTTTTAAACTAAAACTAAAAATAATTAAAAAAATTATATTACTTTTAATGGAAAAAAAATGCTAAAAAAAATATAAATATTGCATAGTATCAGAGGTGGACAGTAACTAAGTACATTTACTTGAGTAATGTACTTAAGTACACTTTTTGAGTATCTGTACTTTACTGGAGTATTATTTTTTGGGGAAACTTTGACTTTAACTTCACTACATTTGAAAGACAAATATTGTACTTTTTACTCCACTACATTTCTATCGAGGTCCTCAAAGTCGAAAGTCGTTTCCTGCAAGCAGATTTGAAAGTCCGTGGATGATTTTTTTCTTCTTTAAAAGTTATTTAAGACTGTTTTTTTTTACTTTTTTGCAGACCGCCTATCAGTAATCGAGCTTGTAGGGTCATGTGAAATTTACCAAAATTCTTTGAACACTGATCAGTTCAAAGCAAAATGGAAGAAGACGGTTCCTCTGCACAGTGTGTGCACACATGGCCATACTTAGAAAGTATGTTTCAGGTTTCTGAAAAAATTAAAGATTAGTCTAGTTGGCAAATACTTGATGCATGTCTCATAAAATGTTCAAAAATGTAAATGTCTGGGAGAAAGAGAAGAGTAAACAGTTGGGAGAATATGGGATGTGTATATCAGAGTATAGGTATCCGTGCATTCGGCCTTAAAGTGACAGTAGCTTTGTAAAGAGCTTTGTTACTTTTATAAAAGTATTGAAATGAGTTTAAGGCAGTCGCAAGCGAGCATGTCGGATGGAGCATCACTGACTGGCTTAAACCACCATGAGCATTTATACAACAATAATAAAATAATGCATTGACATGAAAAAATGAAATTTACTTTTGATACTTAAGTACTTTTAAAAACAAATACTTCTGTACTTTTACTCAAGTTAAAATCTGTTTTTAGAACTTTTACTTGTAAAAGTTGTGTACTTTGTTCACCTCTGCATAGTATCATAAAATCCCCTCAAAAAGAAGAAGAAATTATCTAAAAATATTAATGAATAAAAATATATTACATTTATATATATATACTGTATATATATATATATATATATATATATATATATATATATATAAAATGTTCTTTTTTTAATAAAAACTATAACTTACTAATGATAGTATCTCAATGATAATAAAATAACAATGCCTAAAACTTGTTTTCTGTCTTGATGTGTCATATTTTAGCAATATAATGTCATAAAATAACCTGTTAATTATATACTTTCTTATTTTCACCTTGCTAATCAGATAACATGTAAAGTCATTAATAAGTGAATTATTGTCTAATCAGTAAGCTTACAACATACAATAGTGGCCAGAAGTGATGTCCGGCCTATAGGAAACTGATATCTTCATCCTTTATCCAAATATTATTCACAATTTGTTAAAGTTTTTTTTATTATAATGAAAAATAAAAAAACCAGGCTTTTAAAAACAAGAGGGAATTAATTAAACATTAATAACTGATTATGCTGTAGTCAATCTACGCTTTTTCCTATGAGCTTTTTGTTATTTTGCATAGTAAAATAGAAACAGTAGCAGTAGTTTTTCATATAATTTTGTCAGATATATACCTTAAAAAAGCTTAGTGATTTGTCCTTCCCCTCATATTGAAAATATGATATAATTTTTTTATCAAACTTGTTTTAAAAACAAATCACTTTTGGCCACTACTGTATAACAGACATATATTCTGTTGAATTATGAATCTCGAGTGTGTTTGCGTGAGTGATAAAGAAACTGAACAAAGAAAATCGCCACGCCAGGGAAGGTAAAAAAGGAAAATAAAACAAAAAGCAGGATGATGGTGGCTCTTACGGTGCATATTTTCTCAGCGACTCAGCTAATCAGCAGTTGCTGCTGTTTCATGCTGGAATGGAGAGGGAATTCCACTAGAGTTTGACTCGATCCCGTGAGTCATCTTTGTACAACAGGAAAAGTTCCAAGATGATTTGTCACCTCAGGTGCATTCCAGAAAAGTTTCCTGAAGGCCGTAGCTCATAAAATACTTGTCTTTTTGTTATTGCTGTTAGTTTTTTCAACATGCCATTTTATTACTCCACAGTAAACAGTACATTCATAGTGAAATGTCAATGAACTATATATATATATATATATATATATATATATATATATATATATATATATATATATATATATATATATATATATATATCTTTGAGTAAGCATGTCAAAAAGTCTTGGTCTAGTAGTGTGATGTCAAATTCAGCGAACCAAACCGAAAGTTTCTCACGTGTCTACTGCGACCAAGAGATACTGGGAATAGTTGTGATTTGCATGGTCACGTCATGTTGAGTGCCCTCGGTTCATGCGCTGACTCATTCTTTACCAGTGATCTATAGGATAGATCCCGTAAATTTCATCATCGTTGAGTTGTGATTTCAGCAGCCACACAGCACTGGTGGCTCAGGGGTTGCCCCCAAAACTACAGGCTTGAGTTGGACTGGAGTCAGTTAAAGCATCAAGCTGAACTGGGGGTGTGGACTCAAAGAAGCTATAGGAAACATTCAAGGGGAAATCACTTTTCAGGTGTTTTTTCTTTTCTTTTCTTTTTTGTAACTTTTCAGTAAGTTACTGTTTTGACTCATGATTCAAAAACCCACCCACCCATCATGCCAGACAATGTTCAAACGGCAACAATGGTGAAAATGCTTTGATTTCATAACACAGAACTGGATGGAATTACCTGGATGACAACATTCTAAACATTCTAAACATTGTTTCATTGCATGGAATTGATACATATTCTGGAGTGTGGCTCACTAATATGTAGATGGTGTAGACTTTTTTTGATATTGTGTATAAACTTTTTTTCCCTTCATGTTAAAGAAAAAAAAACATTTGTAATACCATAATGTAGCCAGTAGATGTCTGATACACACACACACACACACACACACACACACACACACACACATATATATATGGGGCTGTGTAATCTTAGTAAAATAAGACACGATTTACCCGCTTATTAGTTCATATTTTAAATCCATAGTTAAATAAAAGTACTTTGATATTGCTTTTTACCTGACTTTATTTACATTTGTGACCTTAAAGGTCCCATTTTTCCTGTGTTTTTGAAGCTTTGATTGTGTTTACAGTGAGCAATATAACATGTGTTCAGGTTTCGCGTGTAAAAAACACAGTATTTTTCACACAATTGACTTATCTGTATACCGTTAAAAACTATATACAGTTTTCTCTGTCCTAAAAACGGCCTGATGATTTCCTTGTTCTATGAAGCCCCTCCTTCAGAAATACGTAACAAGTTCTGATTGGGGCAGCGGTTCCCGTGTTGTGATTGGACAGCAGCTTAGCGCACGTTGCCCGGAAAGGTCACGCCTCTTCCCATAACGGGGAGACGCATGCGCTCAATGTTACTGTAGACATGGCGACAAACACACTCTACAAACGCAACACTTCCTCTTCTCCACGTGGGAGAGCAACAAGACCACGCCCATTTTTTGCGTATTCTTGTGGGCGGAGTTTAGTCAACAAACCGTTCTAGTGATGTCATTAAAGCAGGAAGTGCAGGGATGTAGTCCAAACCGGCCGTTCGCTGTAGGCTTTGACAGGGAACTTCTGTTAAATAAAATATCTCGCTTGGCATTGAACTTTGAGCTTTATAATTTTACAGGTATTATTTATGCTCTAACATTACACACTAACTAAAGTTTGAAAAATGGGATCACGAAGAACAGGACCTTTAAAGGAATCCAAAAGTAATCAGATTACATTACTTTCATATTGTGGTGCTTGGATTACGTTACTGAATACTTTTTTATGAAGTAAAAAACTGTAACGCAATACATTTTAAAAGTAACCCTCCCAGCCCTGACTAGAACCTACTATGGGCCCTATTTTACCGATCTGAGCACATGGTCTGAAGATCACGGCACAGGTGCACTTAGGGCGTGAATCCACTTTTGCTAGTTTAACGATGGAAAAAACAGTTGGCGCGCCTTGCACATGGTCTTATAGGGTCGTCCCTCGTCTCTTAATGAGTCATGGGTGTGTTTTGGGCGTAACGTGCAATAAACCAATCAGAGTCTCATCTCCCATTCCCTTTAAAAACCAGTTGTGCTCGCACCATGGCGGATTCACTATTTACATGCGAGCGGAAAGACTGAACGCTTCTCCAGAGAGGATTTTATTTTTAATAAATGTGTGTGTGCTGCTGCGCATCCCTGTGTGTGTAATGCACGTTGTGCACCTATAGGCTCATATTACTAACACACCCCAGCTGAAACTAGCAGAACACACTTGCGTTGATAGGGCCAAATAACTCAAAATAGAATCCTATTTTACTGGAATGGTTATCATGTTAACTTTCATGTTGTGTTTGGGATCTAGGGGCCAGTTGTTCAAAAGTCATCTGATCGGATATCAGATTGGTTCAAAAGGAAAAAAGGATTCTGAAATCAGACTAGATCACAAAATCCAATCTTGGTTTTGATCTGGATCAAATCATCAGTTTGTGTTGTTTAAAACTGTTAGTAGGATTGGGACACCTTTGATCCCAGCAGAAGGGTGGATTTCAGTGACAAACATGTAATAAAACTTCTAAACTGGTCAAAAAATACAACACTTGTATCATACACACACACACACATTTCATTTTGCTCTTGATTAGTGTAACTGTTAAAGTAATAAATTAGAAGTAGACATTAGGCTACATATTTAACTTTCTGTAACCTACTGTAGAGTAAAACCGAGATTTTGATGCCATAAAATAATCCCCAAACAGCTGTAAATATCAAACAAAAATATTATATTAAATTTAAAGTGTTGTATCACTGTTTGTATTTCATTTACATTTTACATTTAGTCATTTAGCAGATGCTTTTATCCAAAGTGACTAACAAATGAGAGTAATAGAAGCAACCAAGAACAGTCAAGGGCAACAATATGCAAGCGCTGAAACAAGTCTCACGGAATCGAGCACAAAACACATAGGACAGTTTTTTTTTTATAACAAACAGAAACGAATAGAGTGATAAGTGCTATTCTTTATTGGTCAAGTGGTCAAGTGCTGCTGGAAAAGAAGTGTCTTGAGATGTTTTTTGAAAATGACTACAGTATTGGCACAATCATAAAAGATTAACCATTCAAAAGTTCTGTGAGTGAACACAAAGTTTCTTGTGTGAACGCTATGTTTTATTCTGGTCCCAGGTCCCTTTAGGGGCTCTGTAGAGCACTAGTAATCCAGATTTGGTAATCTGAAAAGGCGTGTATCTGGATCAGGTCCAGGTGGCACAAAAGTAAAATGGATTAGCAAAACATGGGATTTCCAAATCCAGATCATTCCGATCCAGATTTTCGAACAACTGGCTCAAGAAGATCTCAAGACAATTCAATAGCTCAGATCAAAAGCTCCATTAATCAGTCATCAATGCCTTTATGAGGTCCCAGGATCATATTACAAGAGTTTTAAAGTAAAATGATGACTTTTTTTTAAAAGTCATACCGAATTGGGCTTAAAATGTAATGAAATCGATTATGAATGACATTTCTCAGGCTCTCTTTATCTCAAATCTTTTCAAAATGCAGTTTCTCTGTCTTACAGCCGTGGAGAGACAGGATGTGGCACTCCGACTCATTGCTGAAGTGTTTTCCTTCCTTTATCACAGTGTGAAGTCGAGCTGAGACACAGTCCGACCAGAGTGTGACCGGTCGTTCTCTCACTGATTCACATCTACATTTGCAAAATAAGTTTAATACGTCATATCATTCATTTTCCATTGAAATCCTTAGCACGTTTAAAAGATGAAGGAATTTTGGGGCTGGCACAAAATGACCTCTGAGCACACAGCAGCAGTTTGCGTAAGTAAAGGGAAAATAAAAGTGCTTTCTCTGCTAGTCAACAGGTAAATAAAGATATGACATCATCCATGGGCAATAATCCAGACACAAAGAAAGATTGACTGCAGGTGTTTGTGTATGATATGCTGCCATCTAGTGGTGTGATAATGCTAGTGAGTGCATAATATTCTGAGAATTAGGAAGAAATCTCATGCATGAATGAATGTTCACTAGTGTTTCAGAGAGATGATCATATCCTCCTGGGACCCAGGAATAGGCTTTTGTACTGTAGTGGATATTATATTTTAGTGATGGATGTCCTGCAAAGAGCACATTCAGGGCTTTTCAGAGAGACCAAATCATCATCACAACAACTTTTACTTAGTTATTGTAATTAGTTCCAATAATTTAGTGATCAAATTAGCACTCTTATGGAAATATGATGATGTTTTGTAATTATAAATCTGACTAATTTTCAAATTGTTTGTCATAAAGCAGCATCTGAGGAAAATCTTATGGGGTTTCTAATCAATATTTGAGTTTCTGTTACAGAACAGGACATTTATTTCATACATGTCCACTTTAGAGGACACCAGGACTTAAATCATGCTTATCAGGAAGGACGCAATAGGGAAAGAAATTACATATCAATGTTCGTATAAATATTAGATATTATTATGAAAGTGTTGCCAACTAATGCTCCCATTATTAAACTTCTTTCTTTTTTCATTACCTGTTGCTCCAAGAACACTTGGATATGCTTATTAGATACAAAACATTGTATTGAATGGGAAAACTCACGTATGGCCATTTTACCCACATTCATCGCGTTATATATCTTTCATAACATTACATTGAGAATCATCTTTAAAGAAAGTTTGGTTGGAAAAATTGTTTTTACCTATACATATTTCATATTATTTTATCTTATATAAATATCTGATGTCCAATACAGAGGACATAGCAAAACATATGAATAAAATATAATTTTGCAAAAATGTTTTTTATTTTTACCCCATTTGTTTCTAATGCTAATATATATATATATATATATATATATATATATATATATATATATATATATATATACACAGTAAATTCCCCGATGTTGAATTAACACCGGTCGGTGTTCATATGGGAAGCACCAGCAGGGTGTTCAAGTAACACTGAAGCAGTGTTAGAGTTAATTAGATACTAAGTGATTAATTGAGTAATGATTATTTGATTATTGAAGACATCTGATGATAATGAGCAGAATCACTGAAGAAAAGAAAAACAAGAACTACAACTGACTTCAGCCACAGCTTTAGATCAAATCAACTGAGAAGACAATAAATCTCATTTATCTACAGTTCTTTTTGAGAATGAGGTTGATGTTTTATTTTAAATGTTTGGTCACCATTATGGTGATCAGTGTTTCCTTTAGTTTGGCGGTTTGACTCTTGGCTTTTTATGTCAGTTTGTGGTTTTTGTAACAGTGTTTCCTGAAACATGCAGTTTGTTGCAAAAGAGAACATAAACAATGTTGATCAAGTGATCTATCTTACAATGTCAATAAATTAAAAAAAAAAAATAATTTTTGGAACAATAAATGAAGTAGAGTATAGTTATTAGTAGGTTTTCCCCAGTAATCACTTTTTGCCAGAGATCAAATATTCAGATTTGTTATTTAAACCCCTTGTAAAAAAAAAAAAAAAAATATATATATATATATATATATATATATATATATATATATATATATATATATATATATATATATATATATATATATATATATATATATATATATATATTTTTTTTTTTTTTTTTTTTCAGACTCCCAAGAGTCTATGAGGACGTCATGTCGTTGTTGACATTTAATCGGTGATTTTTTTCTTCTTCTGCACGTGTGGGGATTTTGAAGTTTGGTCGCAGGTGACATCACTACTCCAGCGGGTGGCGTCCAGTGACTGATTTTATAAATGAGTCAGAATCATTTTCACTCAACCGAAAACAGCCTCGTAACGATCGCGGGAAATCTGGGTAATCTTGTCACTGGTTGACTATTATCTCTAATAAAATAAGCTTTTTTTGATTATAGCACCCTTGCCTGATCCTCTCATCACAAAGATGAAGTTGTTAACACCTGCTATAATCCTATTAGTTGCACCATAAGTAGATATGTGATAAAAATGTAACACATATACAAATAAAGGTCATATATTTCATTAAATTATATCATTTAGTCATTTAGCAGACGCTTTTATCCAAAGCGACTTACAAATGAGAGTAATAGAAGCAACCAACACTAGTCAAGGGCAACAATATGCAAGCGCTGTAACAAGTCTCACGAAACACAAAACACAGGACAGTTTTTTTTTTTTTTTTTTTTTTAAATAACAAACAGTAACAAATAGAGTGATAAGTGCTATTCTTAATTGGTCAGGTGCTGCTGGAAAAGAAGTGTCTTGAGATGTTTTTTGAAAATGGCTACAGACTCGGCTGCTCGAACTGAGACAGGCAGGTCATTCTACCAGGTGGGAACGGTCCAGGAAAAGGTCCTATTGAGGGATTTCATGCCTCTTTGAGATGGCACCACTAGGCGTCGTTCACTTGCAGAACGCAAGCTTCTGGAGGGTGTGTAAGTCTGAGCAAGTGAGTTTAGGTATACTGGTGCAGAGCCTGCGGTTGCTTTGTAGGCGAGCACCAGAGCCTTGAATTTGATTCGCGCAGCTATCGGCAGCCAGTGAAGACTGATGAAGAGAGGTGTGACATATCGATGTAAAACAGTTCAAAACACATTCAATTATATTAAGTGACATTTAATTAACTCACAGAGTTCAATCCTTGAGTTGTTGTCTTGATTTAAACACTTCAACATGATGAAATCTGATTCCCTCATTTGAAATCCGAGTGAAACGACTTCCCGAACAAGAAAAAATGTAGGGCAGGGTTTGATGGTTGGACGGTTGTGGTTTGCTGGATCTCATGTGAGTGACAGGTTGCCCCTGTGGACGTAGTGTCCGTGACGTCACCCATAGGTTTCTGAAGAGAGTATTTGAAGCCTAAAGTCTTTGCAGCACATCATCGCGCTTCACTCCTGGATAACTGACAATGAGGAAAGCAATGTAGACAAACTCCCTGAAAAAGTCTCATTATTTCACAAACAAGTCCTATTAGCATGGTCGCTTATATACAAACACAACTTTTCACCCCATAAATACATACTATGGAATAATAGAGACATACTGTATAAAAATAAGTCTGTTTTCTTCTCTAATTGGGTTGATGATTGTTTTTGTGATCCAGCTGTTTAACAGGAATGGACAGCTTATGTCCTATTCAGAATTCTTAAATTAATTTCAATTTCCAGCCACTCCAAAAGAATATGCTATAATATTTGATGCTATACCAACAGGTGTCATAATGCTATTCAAATGTGCTCAACCAAACTCACCTTCTGTTTCTCTCCCCAATCCTATAGATACAGAAATAGGGAAAATCTGTCTGACACACTGTAAAAACAGTAATAGGAATATTCATAATCTATTTCAAAGAGATTGCAGATCTGTTCCACGTGTTGTTTCTTATTGGAATAACTTTGTAAATGATATCAAATGGAAAAGAGTATGGACAATTCCCAATAAGTTTTTAATAACAAACAAGGTAAAAGAAGTATCTTTTAAAATCATTCATAAATACTATCCTGTAAACCATTACATGAGTAATGGACCGTTCAGCACCTTTTCTGGATCTGTTCTTACTCCACAAAGTTTTGGAAGGACTTCAGCAGATTTATTATTGAACAGCTTCACAAGAACTTCACTTTCAAATGGGAAAATATTGTATTTTGCTTTTTCAGAAGGCAAAGAAAAGAGGATGTGTATTTTATTATAAAGCTGTTAATTATTTTGGCAAAATTTTACTTGCACAAATGTAAATATAGTAACCAAAAACCTGCCTTTAAACATTTTTATAATGAAACTCTGTCCTATATAAAACCTCAATTAACAAAAAGGCTATTAAAACAATAACTATTTGTACTACATACAATTTGTTTGAATGTATATAATCTGTATATACCCCCTGGTATATTGTATATTTTCTTGTTCTGTGTACAGTGTGTATACTTGAACTTTTGTACATTAAAAAAAAAAAAAAAAAACAATGAGGAAAGAGGCGGGACGTGGGCGGTGCTGAGGAAGACAAACGGCTATCCGCCTGTCACTCAAGTGGCCACGCCCTTAATTATGCGGAACTTTAAGGCTTTATATAATGTACACAAATGAGTTATAAAGAAATTCACTCCCCTCACAGTCATCATGAAGGGCAAAATTAGCCGTACAGACCAAAAGCACATTTTGTCCCAGGCTGTAAACATGTTTTATTCTGCTGTAAAGTTGGGCATTAAGTACGGTTTTAAGTACGGTTAGTTGTATAAGGCTAAGTTTTCTCACACAAACGCATCGCTTCAGAAGGCCTTTATTAACCCAGAGCCGCGAGGAGCAATTATATGATGGATAGATGCACTTTTATGGACTTCATAAACGAGACAACAGTCACTGCCATTAAAACGCTGTGATTAGTCAGGACTTTTTTTTACTATAACTCTGATTGTATTTGAGTGAAATCATTCAATTTGCATTCAGAGTGTTGCTATTATGACATATCTTCAATTTAATATGTAAATATTCCCATATAATCACATAATAATTTATCTTTACTGGGATTCATTGGTTATTAAATTATTCAACTAAATTGTCAAAATTCAACTGTAAATAGAATAGGTAATTTAGTATTTTACATTAATGACACTTATTTATAAATATTAATAAAAATTATGTTATCAAATGTCATTCATTCTGTAAAAGTTTAGTCTGTAGTGGGGTCTCTAAAGAGCGCCTCGTTGACTAACTAAATAAGCTTTAAATCTTGTTACTCAAACTTCTGAATTGTAAAATGTTATAATCTTCATTTTAATCAGTTATAATTATTGTCATTGTCAAAGTCGACCTAATAATACAATCCGCCCCAAACTCTGACTGTAAGCTGAACTCAGAAACTGGCAACCAGAATGTGAACTTCCTGAGAGGATTGTGAACAGAGACATGATGTCAGTTTGTTTCCTTCTTGTGCTGTGCTGTCCTCAGTTACCCTGTGATCAGTTACTTCAGAACACCGTGATCCAGATGTTGTGGCTGTTCAGAGAAGTGAACAGAGCAGGTGTGTCTCTTTAGGTGTGTCCTCATATGCCAACGATGACTCATCTTCAGCAGAAAAACACTCCTCCTATTGTGTGCCTGTGTCACTCTTCGCTTGTATTTACGCTGTAGTTGAGGTATACAGCAAATACATTTGCATTTCGACATTTCAACAGAACTGAGATGAAGGTTAACGCTGCACTCAGCAACTATGGATTCAGTTACACCCAAGATGTGTCTGCTCATCCCAGTGGCAGGGTTATCCCGAAATTAAAACTCAACACCAATACCTATCAAACATTTTTTCAATGTCACTGTTATTCATTATAATTTCAATTCTAATATCACATATTTGTTAATGTCAGAGCTGCTTTTCAAAGCTAAGAATAGTAAGCTTGGAACTGAATGGTACCATGATGTCATGATGTAATTCCCTGCAGAAGTGATTTGTTGCTGATTATTAGTGTCATATCACTGGCTCACAACTACATGGAAGCATGGCAAGATAAATAAACATGGTGATTATCCATCAGGGAGGTCTAGACTGAGCTGTCTGTTAGCATTGTCTCAATAGCAGTTGCTTGGCTGCATGGTGAAGAACCACCTGGGCGAACTAATCTCGAGTTTCAGTAAACACAGAAATGAACCAATCATATTGCCCATACTAATACCTCTGCTCAGCCATGGCTTGAACTGTGGTCAAGCTGATGACATAACACCCAGATAGATACGCCCTCATGCGATTATGATTGGTCGATTGATAAGCTTAAATCTGATTGGCTAAAGAGTATGACTGATCCGGGTGGTAGGAGAGCACTGCCAGGAAAGTCTCAAAAATACACACACACACACACACACACACACACACACACACACACACACACACACACCCACACACATCCAAGGCGATTCACACAACTGTCACATTCACATTCAAGGATGAACGTGTTCATTTTAAACATTCAAACGTTTTTGTGCACAGTTGAGTATATACATTATATATATATATATATATATATATATATATATATATATATATATATATATGCATTTTATGAATATATTTTGCGCGCATTAATTGTTTTTTTTGTGCCTGTGTATTTGGTTTCATGCATGTGAAATTGGCTAGACATGTGTGCATCGTGTTTTGGACATGAATTATTAATGAGCCTGATCTGGCTCCATATCGAGCAACTTGTTTTTTAAATGAGTCAGAATCATTTTCACACACCCGAAAACAGCCTCGCAATGATTGCGGGAAATCTTGTCACTGTTGATCTGGGTAAACAAGTCTTATCTTATATTAGGCAGCAAGTGAACATTTTGTCCTCAAAGTTGATGTGTTAGAAGCAGGAAAAATGGGCAAGCGTAAGGATTTGAGCGAGTTTGACAAGGGCGAAATTGTGATGGCTAGACGTCTGGGTCAGAGCATCTCCAAAACTGCAGCTCTTGTGGGGTGTTCCCGGTCTGCAGTGGTCAGTTTGCACTGACACGAAGCAAAAATGGTTTAGGAATGGTTTGAGGAGCACAACAACGAGTTTGAGGTGTTGACTTGGCCTCAAAATTCCCCAGATCTCAATCCAATCGAGCATCTGTGGGATGTGCTGAACAAACAAGTCCGATCCATGGAGGCCCCACCTCACAACTTACAGGACTTAAAGGATCTGCTGCTAACATCTTGGTGCCAGATACCACAGCACACCTTCAGGGGTCTAGAGGAGTCCATGCCTCGACGGGTCAGGGCTGTTTTGGCAGCAAAAGGGGGACCAACACAATATTAGGAAGTTGGTCATAAAGTTATGCCTGAGTGTATATAGGTCTATACAAAATTAACACAATATTACAACTTGCATTTGCACAAAACAAAAGGCTGCGAATGCACATGCAAACTTATAGTCATGATGGAAGTGTAACTCTTATTAGAAATTAATCGATCATTGATTAATCATTAGCATCCCTAGTGCGCACAGAAAGCCGCCTCTCATACTGACTAGTGTGCGATACCGAAACAAAGAGTATAGAAGCCCAAGAGGCGAAACTCAATATAACGCTCCATAGCAACAGTTGCCCCCATGACGTGACGGTGCGGCCGCCATTATGGACTGAAAACTGAAGGAAAACGCCGAAAAAATAATGGAAGTCAATGGCACTGAACCAACTTAACATAACAAAAACTTAACATAACTTCTTTTTTTCTGGCCGTCATATCTAAATATGAAAACAATTTAAAATACATTAATGAGGATGACCGCTTTAAACTTAACATAACTTAAAATGTTAACATAACTTAAAATGTTAACATAACTTAAAATAACAGAAAATGTTATGTCTATGTGTTGGTTATGCATGGCCTAATTACCCTTAGGAAAATAGTATTTTGGGACAAAATATTGTTATAGTACTATAAGACTGCTATAGAAATACTATAGCGGCTCTAGGATATTAGAGGTGTTACAGAACATAACATACTTCTGTGATGGTCTGTAATACCGCTATAATATTTTAAAACTGCTATAGTAGTCTTATCGTACTTCTATAGAATGTCCCAAATTTTGACCACTTGCTCATCTTCAACTATGATCTTCACAGGTGTGAGGCGCGCTAACGATTCCAGTCCATAATGGCGGCCGCGCCTCCGCAGCGCCATCTACAGACTGTTACCCATAACACAACAGAGTTTCACCTGGGCTTTTATACTCTTTGACCGAAGTGTGTTCTCTTCCTCGTCTTTTTGCACTTGACCGGACAAATACACAAAAATATTTCAAAATATTCTTGTTATCACAGTCAGTTATGTTTTAAGTGAACATAAACAGTTGAGAAAGAAAACCTGTGTGTAGCAGTATAATGGATCCGTGCATTAGCTCTTAAAGTGACAGCAGCCTAATATTCCTGCTGCCCTATAATAACATTAATTAAACGACAAAAGAGAGAAAATACATGCTGTTCTTGACTGTGTAGCTATAATTGTAACGTATATTACCCTTCAGATGAAACGTTAAACCGAGGTCCTGACTCTCTGTGGTCATTAAAAATCCCAGGATGTCCTTCAGAAAAAGAGTAGGGGTGTACCCCGGGATCCTGGCCAAATTTGCCCATTGGTCTCTGTCCATCATGGCCTCCTTATCATCCCCATACACTGATTGGCTTCATCACTCTCTCTCCTCTCCTCCATCAGCTGGTGTGTGGGGGGTGTTCTGGTGCAGTATGGCTGCCGTCACATCCTCAGGTGGTGCTGCACATCGGTGGTGGTTCCTCCTTTCTATATGTATAGCACTTTGAGTGCCTAGAAAAGCGCTATATAAATGTAACAAATTATTATATTTTATTTATAAAGTGCAGTGTTATTTTAAATTTGATTGTTTATTTCAATCATATCTTTGTTCAGTTGTATTTATTTGTTGCATTTGCTAATATGTTTGATTGTTCTTTTTTAATTACAGAGTGTTTACTTGTCTTTAATAACGCTTGAACTGTATGTGAGTTAGGCTAGTTGTTTTTGCATGGTATCCTAAATCCTTGTGCAAGCGTTCTTTAGCCTGTTGATTTTTGTTCATGGTGTTCAGCCACAATGAAACGTTTTGGAATAAGACTTTTTTTTAACCTTACTGGAATCTAAAAGGATCGTAATCATTAATACCCAACCCTATAAATGGAGTTCTAAACACTTTCTGAGCCTGGACACCCTAGTAGGCAGAACTAAATTTAATTTCTTAAAAAAAAAAACTTCTGATTGGTGTCTTAACAGTATGATTTTTTATTGAAGAGTACAATTCAGATCACAAAGAACCACAAATGACAAAGTGAAAAATATGAATCTAGTAAAACGCTTCAAAAAAACCTACGTTGCATAGTTTACAAGCAAAGTATTTTATTATTTTTTTTCATTTTCTTTTCCGCATACGCACCAAGCCGACTCATGAATGCATAAAGATCTATAAAGATTCAGGTTACTGCCAAATGCATTTAGCATTCCACCATTTCGCTATAAAACATCTGTGAAACGGATTCATGTTCACTAAAGCCAGCCAACACAAACAACAGCAAGAGCACTTTAGGGAAGTGTGCAATCAAGTATGCTATCGTGATAAACAACAACAGGCCGACATGGAATGACACATTAATATACATCGCAAAAATGTTTACTTAAGTGTTGATATGTAGAGATGTTCAGGAAATATTCAAATATCAAAACTCAGTCACACTTTACATTACAGTGTTCATGATACAGTGTAAATTCATAAGAAAGCAAACAACTTTCAATTATTTTCTGAGCTGTATTAATGCAATTACGTCTATAATTAATTAAGTTTACAAAAAGTTTTCTGTGTTGAGTGACATAAAAAAAAACTTGTGAAAGAAAAACTATTCTAAGTAAAAGTTATTTGCATTAACGACCACAGTTTGGCTGCACATCACAGCCCTTATCAAAGTCAATACGGTCCTACGGTTGCTTTGGGAAAATGACAATGCTTGTGGAGATCTGGGAGCATTGACCTTTAGTCTTAGGTGGCTTAATATTGTCCTTTGAGCGGTTTGGGACTTTCAGGCAGTGGAGTAGATGTATTTCGTCTTGGCCATCCCAGAAATCTCATCCTCGTAGCGAGGAAGGCAGCAGAAGAGGATGCCGCACCCCAGCATGAGGATGGTTGCGCCCCAGCCGAAGCCGTACGCCCATGTGTAGTCGTAATAACCTTCATAGATCTGCTCGTTGAACTTAACAGGGTAGATGATCAGAGCGATTATCTGCAGGATTACTGTAATGAGAGAAAGCATCGTCACTCAATGGCACAACAGAGGCAATTTACAACACACTTTATTTCAATTCCAGTGGCCCTTAAAGTATTTGGACGCAAAAATGCATAATGTGAAGTTTCCAGGATTTCCGTGAGACGTGCGTGTCGTGTTCTTTTAACGGCCCGCATGGAAGAAGAAAGCTGTGGCGTTTACAGCTGTGTCCAGGATCAACTAAATGCTGGATTTTCAAAAGTGTGTGAAGTTTGCGGCACCATGGTTGCAATAAACTTGCACAATGTTCTTAAATGAATAATGAATTCAGTCTGTGACTTTACATTTTCAATGTTCATTTGATGAACTACACCTGTGTGAACTTGAGGGAAACTGTTACAACCCAAAATGTAAAATAAAGGGGTATAGGGTGTACAAATGGGGGCTCGTCCGGGATCTTAATAGCAAATTCACGATCTGTCTGAGAATATAGATATAAATTGGTGGCATTGTGCTTATAGGTTAGATTGTGGTTGCTGCGTTGATTAGATTGATCCGGTGTGGTAGTATGTATATAATTTACCCACTGGCAAGAACAGAAATAACCATTTACAGGCATTTATTCATAATTCAAGCATAAAGCAGGTTGAGAAATGAAGGAAGGATGAGCAGATCGCCATTCGAGTCATGATTCAGGGGCTGTTTTCAACTATAAAGGAAAAAACTGTATGCATTTTGCAAGCTCATTTACACATTACAAAGTGACTAGTTTCAAAGAAAAGAACTGGCCTGGCATGAATAATACGCGAAAAATGCATAGGGCTTAATTTAAATCTGCGAATATTGTAATATTTCACTGTTATACGGTATGAGGCGTTATTACACATCTTCTGAAAGAGCACAGAATCTACTGATCAAAACATGTGCGAAGAAGAAGCACAAACAAGCAATATCATATGTAATCATATGCATATGTAAAATAACACAATCATAAACATTGAACAGCATATAAATCAAAACGGTCTAATGTTACTGAATGAAACGTCGCCCCAGGACGAGCGATAGGACTGTGAAGCTTTGGGGTGTTGATGGGTTTTGATCAAAAACATGATTTTCTCAGCTTTTTTTATCAAAATGTTGCTTTTTTATGAAACCTACCCACATTCAAGTGTTGATAAAATAATAATGCATGAAGCTAGAATAAAACAGAGGCACTGTTCTTTCTTTTGATATATTGCTCACACATCAATACAACAAAATATTGTGGGGGCCATGAAACTTTTGAGAAAATGGTCAAAAATGCTGATCTTATGCAATGACATTCACACATTTTTAGGCTGAAAAGTTTACATTCGGCTAAATGTTCCAACAGGATCTTGATCAACTGCACCTAATGTAAACTTGGCAGCAATCGGTTTTGTGTCATAAACATGTTTAATCAGTAGTCTACAGCACGGCTCAATAAACCCATCATGCCCTGTGGGAGAGACGGGCGTGACTGAGAGCGTTGTAGAGACATGTGAGTAAAGCCAAGCCCTGTTTGGGTGTGGGGAACTTTCACACAGAGCTGCGTCTGACGCTTCAAGTGACAACACTGTAATAATCTAATCTGAAACAGAACAAACTGTTGCTCAAACTGGCTGAGGTCACAGAGGGTGCTGACTCACAGCATAAGCCACCGCGGTGTTATTTTAGTACCATTGAGATAATATGTGACCCTGGAGCATGAAACCAGTCGTCTTACGGGTATATTTGTGGCAATAGCCAACAATAATATTGGTCAAAATTATTGATTTTTCTTTTATGCCAAAATTATTAGGATATTAAGTAAAGATCATGTTTCATGAAGATATTTTTTTAATTTCCTACCGTAACTATATAAAAAATGTATTATTAGTAGTAATATGCATTGCTAAGGACTTCATTTGGAGAACTTTAAAGATGATTTTCTCAATATTTAGATTTTCAGCAGATTTTCATTCATTTCAAATATCGTCCTTTCCTAACAAACCATACATCAATGGAAAGATTATTAATTCAGCTTTCAGATGATGTATACATCTCAATTAAAAATAAATGACCCTTATGACCCTTGCCTTGTGGTTACATGTGTTTCATCAATATTTTAAATGAGCTTTTATTTTTAATTGTAGTTAAAATTAATAATTTTGCTGTGTGTTTGTCATTTTTATTTGTTTTAATTTTAGTACATCAACAAATGATTTAGTTCATGTTTATTTTATTTAAAATTTGTTTTATAATAACCCTGGTTTAAATAAAACATTTATGACAACACATTCAGTTATTCCAAGCCAACAATAAGCACCTAATTGTAAGACATGCGATCAGAAAACATTACTAAGAAGAGGTTGTGATGAATAAGTGACGCAGAGAAACCTCTCCCGTCCCGACGGCAGCTCTAAACTTTCACCTGAACACAAAGGATGGGGGAGGGCGAGAGCACAGTTTGTGATCGCAACACACTGACCGTCCCGTAGCAACAGCAAAACAAAAGGCACTTAGTAGAGCGCGGAAAGACCAAAATGGACGCATATCTTGTACAAAGCAATGGTTTATCTTTAAACTCTACACCCCTGAGGGTGTCTCGACTCGTTTGGATGTTTAAATTCTGTAATAATGACCTAAAGTAACCTCAGTATAGCAGAATCTCTACTTGTTGACATTTCAGTTACACTACATTTCTATAGTCCATACAGTCTACTAACGTTACACATGCATATCAACTGACTCTCATTAGAGTATCAGTTAGGATAGGAATAAGTTGACATGTAGTTCAAAGTTATTTAGTTGATAAGTTAACTATCAAAATATGTGTTACAGACATTTCTATAGCTCAGTTAACTAAAAACATAACAACAACTTCAAGCGCTTATGTATAATGCATGAAAGGTATTTCTAATGTACATTGTCTTTTCATAAATAATTGTAACCCAGGTTAAAAAATGCAGTATAACATCTGCAGATTCTGAAATTGGTTGTCTGTTTTGTGTTTTCATTTAAAGGTGTGTTCAATTAATATTATAATGGATTTTAACTGCACTTGCAATTATTCATGAGACCATATAATGCATAATTAATGCATTGAAATACTTTAATAATGCATGATACATAAGAGCTTTAGGTAAAGTGTTAAAAAAAAAAGAAGTCTCGTTACTTAAAATAACTTAAAATGATAAACAATTAAATTAAGGCAATTTTTCTCATTTTCATTTAGTTTAACTTGACGCACTAAAATAACTAAAACTAAGACGGAAATAAATTATAATAAAAGCTACATAGATGAAAATGAAACCTTTTTAAAATGAAAGTTTTTAAATATATTTTCATTTTAATTGTACATGTAGTTAACGTTTTAATAATTTTGTTGTGTGTGTTTGTCATTTGTATTAGTTTTACTTTTTTTAGTACAACAACAAATTAGTTGAAAATTTTAAATACTGCCTTGAAATAAAGATAATTTTAAGATAAACCATTCTTGTTCCTTGGAATAAAATAATAAAATTAAGGCATTTTTCTCATTTTCATTTAGTTTAACTTGCCACTAAAATAACTAAAACTAAGACAGAAAAAAATTATAATAATTACATAGATATATTAAGGCAAAAACTAAAAATGGCAAAAACAGAAATGTCAACTAAATAATTTGAATTACATGGAAATGGAAAACATTAAAATAAAAACTCTTAATATTAATAAACCCCATCTCAAAGAGACTAAAATAACACAGTCACACGTGTTACACCATCACACCGCCCAGCCCAACATCCACGCATTATCTAGAAACCATTCAATTCACCACCGAGCTCAGGAAATGAGCGTACTGTGAGGCTTCCTCGGAAGGGGTTGATTTCTGAAAAAACCCACATGGACTGGACACATGGGGTGGTGGTGGTGGTGGTGGTGGTGGGGGTTTGGCCAGTATGAATATGAACACGTCCACCCGTTGGGGTGGGGGGTTTGGCCAGTATGAATATGAACACGTCCACAGCCCTTACTCCGTGACAGACCAAAAACCAAAGAAAAAGTCTCTTACCAGCCAAAATAAGCAGGCCTCCAACGAAAGGCAGCACAGGGACGTTGAGGGTACAGCAGAGCGCCACGAATGAGATGATGAAGGCGATGATGAGGATGATGAGGCCTATGATCATCAGAGCAGCGACCGCCTGAGCCCAAGCTGGAGGGAGAACGGGGAACAAGACTTTACTGTGACATGCTTTCATTACGGTCACTTTCACTTTATTAATCAGCATTAGGCAGATTTCAGTGATAAGACAATGTGGATACACATTAACAGATCTCCAGCAATGCTTAACTAGTTTCACTCAGCCGGTTCAGACTTGTAGAGACAGCGCTTGGTTTCCTAACACTCAACAGAGGAATGTGTTTTTGCTCCAGGAGTCTGTGAATACAGTCACACCCAGAGACCGCTGGAAGGGTGTGGTGGCGCAGAAAGACTATGATTGAGGCAACTAGTACTATTATTTGGTCTGACTCCATATCTAATCGATTCATCACTCAGACTAAAGTGATCTTTGGCATTTCATCAGATTACAATTTTATTTTTCATTACACTTACTTGACGTACGACGCAAAAGCATTATAAATATGAAGTACTAACCTAAGAAGTCAACAATATTCAGCATCTATGGATAATCTAGTTGTTCATAAAGTTGTTCATAAAATTCTCCAGTAATGGAGAGATCTTTACCGGCAGGCCTTGGTTTAGACATGTTCAATTGGCAAAATAATGAAAAGAACAGCTGAGATAAAGGACTGCACACACAACAAAAACAGCAGGTTTTGCCTGGAGGCTGAAGCTGGTTCAACGGGTTATATGTGGCTCCATGCAAACTTAGTAAAACTATTTCCATCTGCCCAGAGAATTAAAATATATATATATATAAATGTTATTCTTTCATGGGTTTTTATTTCCGATCAAATTAACTAAGAGCGTTACAGCCCAGCTAACAAATATAAAACACATAATATTTTACAGTGTCATACTTACCATAGTAATAACAGTAAATAATGCATAAAAACATTCAACAATCCTACCCTAACCCAACAATAAGTACATGAGTGAGTACTTAAAATAAAGTGTAACCCAAATACATGTTTTAAGAACACGGTGTGCAAGGTTTCCATTAAGTTATAAATGTTCTCTAAACATATAAAACGTTTTCTTGGTTATGCGAACATTAAAGTGATAGTTCACCGAAAAAAAGTAAATTCTGTCACTCTCACGTTGTTTCAAACATGTATGAGTTTATTTCTTCTGCTGAACACAAAAGAAGATATTCTGAAAAACATGGGGAAACAAACACCCATTGAGTTCCATATGGGAGGGGAAAAAATACTATCAATCCATCAACTGTTTAAAAAAACTCGTCAAAATATCTTCTTTTGTGTTCAGCAGAAGACAGAAATTCAAACAGGTTTGGAACGATTAGAACGTGAGAAAATGATTACAGAACTTTCATTTTTAGGTGGACTATCCCTTTAAGGGAACATTCCATTCTGCAAACATTTTTGGAACGTTACTTTTGATCGTTCTCTGAACGTTCTAAAACAATTAGTAACATTTAAAACATGACAGATGACGTCAAACATTATTAAAGGGAGGGTAACTTTCTATCAAACATTATATTAATGTTTCTGGAAAAACATTTGTTCATAACTTTGAGAGAAAAGCTTATTTGTTTGTTTGGTGAACGCTTTCATGTAAAACAGGACTTGAAGTCCAAACTTACGGAGATCCATGAGAGATTTACAGTCCCAGTTGTCGTTGCGGCCTCGGCACTGCGTCCACATGCTGGCGTAGTGAGTTTTGGCGTTCTCGTCCTCGACCCATCCGGACTGCGCCGCGATGGCGATAATGTCAAAAATGATCGCGAACAGCAGAAGCAGAGGCAGGATCCACCTGCATCTTGGATAGGAGATTCCGCAACGAAACATCGTGGATAGCTGAGCTGTTTTGTGTCTCCTGAGCGAGTGTGAAGAAGCTCTCTGAATGTCACCGTGCCACTCTTTATCTGAAAGTTTCCCAGAGCTCCACCCTTCAGCGAAACCTGATCTGGAGAGGCTCGACCTGTTGGATCCTTCCTCTCAGGGCTGGGCCTGAACACTTCATCCGTCATGCTGTCTTTTTAACATGGTAGAAGTTCAAGTTTTAAGTTTTACAATACCTTGTGTAGTGATCCAAAGTGATACCTGACATCTGTGTGCTGTGCGTTTCTGTAGAATCACAAAGATTGGCTAACTTTATAAACAGATTATTCTGAATTAGCCTTCCCTTTACCTTTTCTTCGAACTGTTTATAACCTCAACAAATTATTCGAGCTAAAATAACATCTATTTACATGCGACATAGCCCTGCATTTATAGTTTGTCCTATTTGTTGCTATAATGTAACACTTTTATTTACATGAATGTGTTGAGATAAACATCTTCTGAATGCTGTATTTTATTGTGGATAATAGTGTATTTTAAGTGACATGGGGTCAAAAGTTTGGAAACATTAAATGTAATCTTTTAATCTCACCATGGCTGCAATTATTTGATCAAAAATACAGTAAAAACAGTAATACTGAGAAAATATTGCAATTTAAAATAACTGGTGTCTGTTGTATTATAATATATTATAAAGTGGGATTTATTCCTGTGATCAGATCTGATTTTATCATCATTACTCCAGTCTTCAGTGTCACATGATCCTTCAGAAATCATTATCATATGAGGATTATTATCAATGTTGGAAACAGTTGTGATATTTATTATTTATTATTTTTATTTAAATCATAATACATTCAAACGTTTGGTAAGATTTAACAAGAAAAGAACACGACATTAATACTTTTATTCAGCAGAGGCACATCGAATTTATCAAAACAAAACAAAAATAGTTAAGTAATTTATGAAATGAATACATATAATTTCACAAATTGTGTTACGTTTACGTTTTTAACATAATAATAATAATCATAAATGTTTCTTGAGTAAATCCTCATATGAGAATGATTTGTGAAGGGTCATGTGACACTGAAGACTGGAGTAATGATGATAAAATCAGATCTGATCACAGGAATAAATCACACTTTACTGTATATTCACATACAGTAAAAAACAGCCTTTTTAAATCTTGAAATCATGATAAACGGCTATTCAAAAGTTTAGGGTAAATATTAAATACATTAATACTTTTCCTTAGCAAAGGCATTTGATAAAAAAAGTCAGTAAAGTAATTTATGAAATTAATAAATATTACAAAAACTATCTAACTATCAAATCTATTTATAACAAATGCTGTCATTTTAAACTTTCTATTAATCAGGAATCCTTAAAAAAAAAAAAATCTGTATATATTATTTTCCTTTTCTTTTTTTTCAAGACAGCAATGTCTTCTGATGTTAAATATCTTGCATGCAGATTATTAACACATTAGTGTTTCTTCCCATGCTTTCTGGGATGATTTCCATTGGGGATTCCTCACGAAATGTTCCCAACAGCTCAAACTCAGGTCTAACGTCATTTCACACGTTCTTCTATTGAAGATGCTCATCTCCGACTCTTAACAGATGTTGTCTTCATTTCATCATGATTTATGCAGTCTTTTTGGATATCAGTTCAAGATCAATCATCATTTTACACATGGAGAAAACAAGCTTGGCAGCCAAGAAACTCCATACTGTATAATACATGTGTTACTACAGTAAAAGGATTATGATAAATTCTGGTAATGGTGGTCATGATTGACTCTCTGCACAGTGTTGGTGTAATTCAATAGAATTACAACGGATTGCACATTTTATCACTGGCTTTGAGCAAACCTTATGACAAATACATCAGTACTGGTGATTCACACAGCACTCATGCAGAATGAAATCAGTCATGCTCCGGTGATAGTTGTGTGTTTCTGATGAGAACCTTAACACTTAATGTTTCCATTAAATAATCATTTCCATGATATAAATATGAATTTAGTACTTGTTCCCTTTTTATCCATGCCATCCACTGTCCTGGTTAGAGCCAGTTTGCTTTTGTCTCACAGCAAGATATTGCGATCACAGTCAAAACATTGCAATAATTTGCAATATAACTGATTTATTGATTATGCTTCACTGGGGGGAAAGCATACATTTCTTTCAGAAACATAATATTGAAGTGATTCCCAGCTTTTGAGCAGTACTGTATACAATACATAATGTTTAGTTTATGTAAACTGTGTCCTGTTATGTATTCACTTAAAAATGTTGGGTTAAAAATAACCCAACAAGTAACCCAACTATGGGTTGATATATCACCTTCCCAACTGTGGGTTATTTTAACCCAAAAGTTGAGTTAACTTTTATTTTATTATATGATTTTTAAAAAATAATTTACACTTTGTTTTAAATTATGGTTGTTTATTTGTATAAAACAATACATGTTTTAACCCATATATTTTTCAATTACTAAATATCGGTCTAGCAATAAATGTGTATAAATTCAAAATACACAGCACACATAATAAATTCAAAACCTATATTTAAAACCTACACAAAAATGTGAATAGAGTAAACATACATAAAATATGTACATACAACATCAATGTTACAAACAGAGGTGACACGGATAACAGAGGCAGGTGAAAGCAGAGTTTATTTGCTGAACCAGGATGTGAGCAGGTGCGGTGAGAGTCAGAGAGAGAGTTTCAGGTGAATGCTGGATATGCTGGTGATACGATACGTTTCTGGATGTAGAACACAGGGACAATGGATCGAAGGAGAGGAGGACTAGGAGACAGGACGAGACGAGGAGACACTCAGGATACGTTGGAGATCAGGTGAGTCCGAGGAAGCAAGCATGAAGTGTAGCATGTGCAAACGTTACCGGACAGTGACTGAGTGTGAGCGTGGGGCTTAAGTGCAGGTGGTGATGACGTGCAGGTGTGTGTGCTCAGTATTCTGGTGATGGGGATCGTTGTGGCTGTGAGAGGGTGGAGCCTGGCGTGCTTGTAACAATCAATTACAAATGAACACTAAATTTAAAGCTACAAAAAGTGCATGTACAGTAATATTAAGTTCATGAAATTGCCCTTGTTGTCATTTTTAATAAGTCATTCTTTGTGTTAAAGGGATTTTCTGGCTTTAATTTCTAACCTATTTTGGGTTCATTCTATTCCAGAAATGTATTCATTTACATCAAAATTTAGGTTTAAAAGACAAGCCAGCATGCTGGGTCAAACATTTAATCCAACATGCTGGGTCAAACATTTAATCCAACATGCTGGGTCAAAACAACCCCTGAGTGCTGTGATGCCAAAATGACCCAAATTGGGTTGCTTTTAACCTACCATTTTTTAGAATGCAGAACCTAAACAGAATATGGACAGAATATGGACAGAATACACGCATTCATAACATTAAATCCTTCAAGAAGTAAACATAACTGTATTAAAAAGTCTACACTGTACAACAATGCTGGATTAAAAACAACCCAAGTTGGGTTAAAAATGGACAAACCCAGCGATTGGGTTGTTTTAACTCAGCGATTTGGTTGTTTTAACCCAGCTATTGGGTTGTTTTAACCCAGCGATTGGGTTGCTTTATCCCAACGATTGGGTTGTTTTAACTCAGGGAATGGGTTGTTTTAACCCAGCAATTGGGTTGTTTTAACCCAGTGATTTGGTTGTTTTAACCCAGCGATTTGGTTGTTTTAACCCAGCAATTTGGTTGTTTTAACCCAGCAATTGGGTTGTTTTAACCCAGTGATTTGTTTTTTTTTAACCAAGCGATTTGGTTGTTTTAACCCAGATGATGGGTTGTTTTACCCCACGATTGGGTTGTTTTAACCCAGCAATTTTTTTTTTTTTCAAGCAAACATTTAACCCAACCGCTGGGTTAAAACAACCCAATTGCTGGGTTTGTCCATTTTCAACCCACCTTGGGTTGTTTTTAACACAGCATTTGTTAGAGTGTATGCATTGCTGTATGGTGTAAACATACCATAAGTAATAAAACTACAAATACATAAGTTGACTACCAGACCTAACCCAACAATGTTAGAATGACCCAACATTTTTGAAAAATAACCCAACATAGTAATCCAGTATGTGTAACCCCCGGCCCAAAATAAAATAACCCAACGCTTTTTGCTGTGTACTTTTAAAATTTGGATTTAGTGTAAAACAACTCTGAACTTTTATTCATTTGAGACAAAAACAAAACATTGAATTAAAATGATGGACATTTTATTGCTATAGATTTGCATTTACTGTACAATACATGTTCACGCATAAACACATCGCAACACCAAAGAGATCAGAAAACTTAATCGAAGGAAAGTTCATTTAAGGGTGTGCGACACCTTTCATCAATCGGTGGATTTTCACATCTATTACATTATTCATCAGATCAAACCAAATATGTTTAATATTATTCTTTAAAAAATTATACTAATAATACTTTTCACTTACTTTAAGGAATAACTAACATAGAAAGACACCATTTCAATTTATAATGATTCAATCTCTGCATAATCAATACTCAGTCAACCTCTATATTATAATCTGACATAAGATTTAAATTATTTTGTTTGTAACCTGCACTTTTAAAAATAAACATTCTTTATTGGCATTGATGGTTCCACAAAAAGATCTTTAAAGTGGAAAGTGTTCTTTAGATTTTTTTAGATGCTCTTCATACTAAGAAAAAAAAGGTTCACTGAAAGGTTCTTTGAGGAACCAATCCTCTTTCACTGAGAACCCGAACACTCCAAATACTTCATTGATTTGAGTAGGACAAACTTAAATTAAACAAATGAGTTCAGTTAAAAGAACGGTTATGAGTATTAGCACCTTTGTTTCCTTTTACGTTCACAGCACTGACATATTTCAAGTAATCTGAACTGTTTCATTCTTTTGAGTTTTATGAACTCATTTAATTTAATTTAGACTTCAATTTAACTGAAACCTGGCTGGGATTTCTATTTCCCAGCATGCCTTGCCCATGCACCATGTTATTTTGTGCAAGATTAATGGTAAAGGAGATTTAGTAGTGTTTAATTTTTTGTTATGCTAATGTTTATGCTAAAACTGAGCGTTATCATCATGGTGACAGGTGGTGCGTGAGCTTGGTTTGAGAGCGGGTAAGTTACTTGTTTTAAGCTGCTGTACTTATTCAGTAAGAGCTTTACCGTGCTTGTTAACATGCTAGAAAATTTGCATTGTTTTAGCTAGCTAAATCTCATTCAACTTTTTGAGTTCTGACAACTTATTAGGGTTGGTGAAGTAAATAATTTGATTGAAAAAGATAATTAACTGAATCTTTTATGTTAATTGCTATCAAAATGTATGAGCTAGCTAACTCAGTACTTCAAGTTAGGAGCGATTAACATGCATGAGTACAACAAACTCAAAACTTGATTGTTCTGCTTACTTAAAGGGCTCGAATGCTATTTCATGCATTCTGCCTTATTTATGCTGTTAAAGAGTTGATTCTCGTGCTAAACATGGCCAAAGTTTCGATAAACGAGTTGGACATATGACGGAGTCTGTGCCAAATACACTCCTTTAGGATTTTGAATTTTGTGTGTGTGTGTGTGTGTGGACTGGTAATCCCTATGGTATGGGGACAAAATGTCCCCACTAAGATGGCAATATCCAAAATCCTTGTCCTTGTGGGGACATTTTTTGGTCCCCATAAGGAAAACATCTCATAAATCACACTAAGTGATGTTTTTTGAAAATGTAACAATGCAGCATGTCTCCTGTGATGGGTGTGTGTGTGTGTGTGTGTGTGTGTGTGTGTGTGTGTGTGTGTGTGTGTGTGTGTGTGTGTGTGTGTGTGTGTGTGTGTGTGTGTGTGTGTGTGTGTGTGTGTGTGTGTGTGTGTGTGTGTGTGTGTGTGTGTGTGTGTGTGTGTGTGTGTGTGTTCTCTTTAGCTCTGCCCACTGCATGCCTGCAAAGCTTGACTGTTTTCAGAAAGAATCGGTACAGTGTATCTGTCTTTTATAAATATGATCAAACTAAAGACTCTTGGGAGATATGAAGGATGCAGTACTACTCTATAGGTACTCAAGATTAACATGATACTGGCAGAAACTGTGTGCGTTATGCCCCCTTTAAAATTGAGAACAATTCTTTTTAGTTAGCCCAACTTATTCGGGTTTACAGTGTACCATTTTGGAACCATTTTTTTTGTGCTGTTGATTCCAAGAATGCAGGTCACACACCAGCGAGTGATATTGTTCTGTTTACATTGTGCACGAGCTGCAGTTTTGTCGTCTTCCGCTTCTTAAACTCTTTAAAGCAGGATGGATTCTGATTGGCAGCTGGATAAAATAATTCTGTTCCTCTGTGCCGTTATATGTTGTGGTATTCTTTTATATTTAGAATGATTTTTACTATATCTTTTTCGTTATCTGCCTTTGATTCAGCTCTTCCTAAAATATATAGTCTGTGTAAAAACAGATGCACTGTGTGAATGAACAAACATGACTGACTAGTAAAACTTTCTAACTATACAATCTAGTGCATGCTTTCTTTCCTGAGACGTCTAATAGGCTTAATCTAGTGATTTTTGCAGTCTCTGCATGAATCAAAGGGCGTGATCATTAAGTCCTGAAACTGCCTAATCAGAATAATTCGAGGGAAATCATATGTCTGCCCTTTTCATACACCCATGATGAAACAGTGCTTTCTGATTCCCGTGCTCACGACTTCACGTGAATCAGAGATGACCAATGGGGCGCATTGGTGGGTGTTGTTTTTCTCACTGCAAGCTGATGAGACACGGCTCTAGTTAATATTTACAGACTGAATTTTCACATGACTCAAGAAACGTCACTTCACACTCCCTGGATAGACAGGTTCTGAAGCCACAGGTGCCTGCAGGCAGGGCCGACCCGAGCGTGAGGCGGGGCCGGTGGGAGAGGAAGGGGACGGCCCTGCCTGCAGGCGTCCGTCACACCCAACACTGAACTTCACCTCATGTTCACTGTGTGCAATTGGCAAAATAAGAGTGTTTGCATCTGTATTTAGCATGCACATTTCAGCATAATAGCCTTCATGCAAACTAGTAGGAATTGTTTTACGACTCACTAATGATACATCCTTCTTTATCTTACAACAAAGACCAGACCACGTCAGTGTATATAATCTATTCAGTTATAATTTGGGATGGCATCTTGCTTGGCTTATAATTGCTTGTGTTCTCTTTTGTTGTCTGTTGTCTATTTCTCTGAAACATTCTCTTGCCATTATAACACAACAGCCCGCAAAAGCATTGGCATTTCCATCCCATCTTATGTATTTTTTCCATCACCATGTCCCTTGTGTTCCCTCAGAAATGTTATCTTTGATATTTTCATACACCAATCAGGCATAACAACAGCCCTGACCCGTCGAGGCATGGACTCCACTAGACTCCTGAAGGTGTGCTGTGGTATCTGGCACTAAAAAGACTTTAGCAGCAGATCCTTTAAGTCCTGTTAGTTGCGAGGAGGGGCCTCCATGGATCCGACTTGTTTGCTCAGCACATCCCACATATGCTCAATTGGATTGAGATCTGGGGAATTTGGTGAACAAGTCAACACCTCAAACTCGTTGTGCTCCTCAAACCATTCCTGAACCATTTGTGCTTTGTGTCAGACGCATTATCCTGCTGGAAGAGTCACAGCCACCAGGGAATACCGTTTCCATGAAAGGGTGTACATGGTCTGCAACAATGCTTAGGTAGGTGGTATGTGTCAAAGTAACATCCACATGGATGGCAGGACCCAAGGTTTCCCAGCAGAACATTGCCCAAAGCATCACACTGCCTCCGCCGGCTCGCCTTCTTCCCATAGTGCATCCTGGGGCCATGTGTTCCCCAGGTAAGCCACGCACACGCACCCGGCCATCCACGTGATGTAAAAGAACATGTGATTCCTCAGACCAGGCCACCTTCTTCCATTGCTCCGTGGTCCAGTTCTGATGCTCAAGTGCCACTGTTGGTGCTTTCGGCGGGGTCAGGGGTCAGCGGCTATGCCGCCCCATACGCAACAAAACTGCGATGCAATGTGTATTCTTACTCCTTTCTATCAGAACCAGCATTAACTTCTTGAGCAATTTGAGCTCCAGTAGCTTGTCTGTTTGATCGGACCACACGGGCCAGCCTTCGCTCCCCACGTGCATCAATGAGCCTGGGCCTCCTCGCTGTGTATGTCAGGTAGTAGCTAATAAATAAATATTGAAGTTGAAGTGGTTACAATGGAGATCTATTCAATCTGGATAGTTTAAATAAAGATTTTATGAATACAAATCTTTAAAAAATATTTGGATTATGAGTATTTTTTTAATGACTGTAATGAAAATTCTGTCATCACTTACTCACCCTCATACGCTCCAAACCCGTAAGACTTTCTTTCATCTTCGGGAACACAGATGAAGATATTTTGATTAAATCTGAGATTCTGTCCCTCCAGCTATGCAACTATTGACGCTTCAAAAAGTTAATAAAGAGAGATCGTAAAACTACGTTTCTACGTTTAACACATATAGTGACATAAGTTTACATAAATAACCTATAAAATAATCATTAACCAATAATAATTACAGATACATTAATTTATTAAAACGTGAACATATAGATTTTTTTCAGCACCTAAACCCTTTTGGAAAATACACCTATGTATCTTATTAACCCCAAACTAAAGGGTGCATGTTAGTACCTATTACGTAGATATTGGTACCTTTTGAAAGTCTCCCACCCCTGTGACCAGTGGTTAAAGTGTGTAGGTGCAACAGGGAACAATTACGCTGAGGATCGTGCGATACTTTTTGGGATAAGAGTGTCGCTGTGTCACCAAGTATCACAATACTCATTTACTTGATATTTGAATGGTTTTATTTTGGTCCATCTACATCTACACTGATATGATGACGATACAATGTTAAAAGTGCTGAGCACCACAATATGGAACACAGCCTTGTTTTTTCACAATGTACATTCAAACATAAAAATGAAAAGTCCAAAACTGATTCAAATGTAACACCAAAATGGCTGAACTACAACAGAAATAAATCACAACCTAGATAGACCTGTTGCAGTGTCAATGTCAAAATGCAGAATCAAAAGTTTTGCTGTATCATAAAACATAAGAAACAACAAAACAACAATGTATGATGGTCCCAATATTGTGGCTATTCTCACATCCAGTCAAAATAGCTCCCATATTGACTGGTACTGTGACTTGATTTGTCCTTTTAACTCCACTGCAACCAGGCCCGGATTAGGAACACATTGTGGGGCCCTGGGGCTATAACAGACCCAAGGGCCATAGTAGCCAATCTTGGTGCCGCAGCATTTTCTACCACAGACATAATTCGTATTTTTTAAAAACTAAATCATCAAAGCACAGAGATTCGATTATATACTGTCTGATTATTCAATTTTAATATTAAGTAGGCCTATAAATATTCCAGGCTGCGACACATTAACTCCAGATATGCGGTCAAAGCAAACAAGTTTCCAGAAACAGCAACAACTTTTCAGCTTAAGGAGTTTTAAAACCAGCGAGGTCCCACATTTGAGCTATTTAGAGGGGTTCTGGAGGCATGGACCCCCAACAATTGTTTTATTTCTCTGATCTACATACCGGTATGTGCATTTTAAGATGGTTGAAGGTTTTTAAAACCATGCTAGTGAGCAGTAGATAATCTGTCACCTGCTCTCTCCTCATTTCATCACTCTTTCTTTCTCTCTCCGTCTCCTTCTCTTGCCCTGTGTCTTCCCTCCTAAAGCTGAGCTCTGACTGATAGTCTATTCATTTTCAGTGTCAGTGAAGAAACATAGGGTCGACTGATATTTAGCCTATATTTTCTTAGACAAGTTAATCCACTGAAGGCTACGAACACTAGGCAAATATGTTTAATACATCAGTTCACAATATGTTCACACACACATTCCTTATCTTATGCCTAATCTGATACAATTATTTTACAACATTTTTTATATACACCTCTGAAAAATACCAACCTCACAGTCGTGTGGGCAGCCTATAGTTTACCTCACGCTTCCGTTCTCATGGTCAGAGCTAGCGGTCTGATTAGTTTCACCACAGAGCCTTTACTGTACACATGATGTTGCACTTGTATCCAATTCAAATGGATAAAGCGACTGCCTGACGCTCGTTATAGCCTGTATTTATTCTATTACATATGGCCCATAGTGCTCTTTATTCACTGGGAATTCTCTAAACATACTGATGAAAGCCCTGTTAGTTACAATAGCTGCAACAAAAATGCTTTAATTCTTTACTTCATGCATATCGATAGCAGATGTGTCTTTTGTTAAAGGGTTCGTTCACCCACAAATGAAAATTAGCCCATGATTATCTCACCCTCAAGTCATTAGGTGTATATGACATTCTTCTTTCAGACGAACACAATCAAAATCATATTATAAATGTTCTGGCTCTTCTTTATAATGGCAGTGACTGCTGTCTCGTTTATGAAGTCCATAAAAGTGCATCTCTCCATCATATAACTGCTCCACACGGCTCGGGGGTTAATAAAGGCCTTCTGAAGCGAATCGATGCGTTTGTGTAAAACAAATATCCATATTTAAAACTTTATAAAGTAAATTATCTGAACACATCCGTATTCAACTGATGGAAAAAGTGTAGCGCCCGCGCCTCTCGCAGTTCAAAATGCTTACGCCACGTCTGACGAGCGTAACTGGTGTGCAGTGTAGTCAGACATAGCTTAAGCATTTTGAGCTGAAAGAAGAAAGTCATATACACCTAGGATAGCTTGAGGGTGAATAAATCCTGGGCTAATTTTCATTTTTGGGTAAACTATCCCTTTAATTAATAATAACCGTTTCACATCAACCCTCCAGATATAGTGGCCTATAATTTCCCTGTCCCTCTTTACTTCAGTTCAATGAAAGACACTGGGAACTTATTTCACGTATCAATATAGGTTATACAGTACACAACTGATTACAAATTTACAATGACTCCAGAATACCCTAGCAACCACCTCTAGGACCTTAGCAACCACATAGAAAGACTTATCAAAGCAACATCCTAGCAACCACCCTAAGTAATCTATCTATCTATCTATCTATCTGTCTGTCTGTCTGTCTGTCTGTCTGTCTGTCTGTCTATCTATCATCTATCTGTCTGTCTGTCTGTCTGTCTGTCTATCTATCTATCTGTCTGTCTATCTATCTGTCTGTCTGTCTATCTATTTGTCTGTCTGTCTATCTATCTGTCTGTCTATATATCTATCTATCTATCTGTCTGTCTATCTACCTACCTGTCTGTCTATCTATCTGTCTGTCTATCTATCTATCTATCTATCTATCTATCTATCTATCTATCTATCTATCTGTCTGTCTGTCTGTCTGTCTGTCTGTCTGTCTGTCTGTCTGTCTACCTACCTACCTACCTACCTACCTACCTACCTACCTATCTATCTATCTATCTATCTATCTATCTATCTATCTATCTATCTATCTATCTATCTATCTATCTATCTATCTATCTATCTATCTATCTATCGTTCTATCTATCTATCTATCTATCTATCTATCTATCTATCTATCTATCTATCTATCTATCTATCTATCTATCTATCTATCTATCTATCTATCTGTCTGTCTGTCTGTCTATCTATCTATCTATCTGTCTGTCTGTCTGTCTATCTATTTGTCTGTGTGTCTATCTATCTGTCTGTCTATCTATCTATCTATCTATCTATCTATCTATCTATCTATCTATCTATCTATCTATCTATCTATCTATCTATCTATCTATCTATCTATCTATCTATCTGTCTGTCTATCTACCAACCTGTCTGTCTATCTATCTATCTATCTATCTATATGTCTGTCTGTCTGTCTACCTACCTACCTACCTACCTATCTATCTATCTATCTATCTATCTATCTATCTATCTATCTATCTATCTATCTATCTATCTATCTATCTATCTATCTATCGTTCTATCTATCTATCGTTCTATCTATCTATCGTTCTATCTATCTATCGTTCTATCTATCTATCTATCTATCTATCTATCTATCTATCTATCTATCTATCTATCTATCTATCTATCTATCTATCTATCTATCTATCTATCTATCTATCTATCTATCTATCTATCTATCTATCTATATGCTAGGCTTTTTGAAGCCAACTTACTGTAAAGTTTATCTACACACTTTTTTATCCAGATATAGTGGCCTATTTTTCCTGTCCCTTTTCACTTGAGCGCAATGAAAGACCCTGGGAAACAGTTTTACGTATCAATATATAGGGTTATACACAACTGACTACAAATTTACGATTAAACCCATGACACAGCAGCGCCGGTGGATAAACAAGGCTTCCAGCAGACGGCGGTGTAAGTTAAAGCTAGTAAGCTACTACAACCCTGTGACGTAAGCGCACAGGAAACAAAGGACCTGTCAACTTCCGGCGGCCATATTGCGGTGATACAGCGAGTTTTGCTGAGGGAGCTCCATCATGATTTCTTCTCAAGCTTATGGTGATAATGGAAAGATGAAGGAATATCACTACTCAGGGCCAGTGGAGCACAAATTCTCTCCCTATGCCTTCAACGGAGGGTAAGAAGCGCAGGATTTTCTGCCTTGTCTTCGTTTTCCTCACGCGCCGAGCATGACAGTTCACTTCACAGCAGAAATTCACGCAGAAACTCGTTATAAAGTCTTTTTACTGATTCCCGCCGCTGTAAGTTTCTCAGTAAAATAAGCTTCGCGTTCTGGAGTTAAAGTCAGTCGTAATAGTAAAATATAAAGTTGGTTGGAACGGTGTGCTTTTTTACTTTCACTATCATAACTGCAGCATTTAAATGACAATAAAAGACTGATTTACACTTTCTCGAGGTCAAAACATTAGTCAGAACAGCTGATATCTGCTCTAATAATCTGATGTATAATTCATGGTGTATTGATGTTGCTTTCTGCAGATTCATTGGGGAAGATAGAATTATTAATTTTGGGACACACACACACAACCCATAAAAAGTTTGGAAACATTACTATTTTTAATGTTTTTATTTTTTGAAGTAAGTTAGCCGGGCTGCATTTATTTGATCAAAAATACAGAAAAAACTGTAATATTGTGAAATATTATTACAATTTAAAATAGCTGTTTTCTAATAATAATCAATAATAATCAATTTTATTTATATTGCACTTTACATTTAGAACAATCTCAAAGTGCTACAGGGTCAAGAATTAAAATTAATTTAAGAAATTAAAAGTAAATTGTACATTTTCATTTGTATGCTTTTTTAAAAAGATATGTTTTTAAGTCTTATGTTTTTTCTATGTGAATATTTAGTAAAATGTGATTGTATTCCTGTTATCAAAGCTGAATTCAATCAGCATCATTATACACACATGCATAGTAATATTAGTTGTATGGTCTTATGTCATATATGTTTTGTTTGTCGTCCTTGCTATAAATGGTAAAGAGTTTAGGTGTGTTTTGATCAGTTAGTGTGTTTTTCTGGATCTCTGCTCAGGACGGTGCTGGCGGTGGCTGGCGAAGACTTCGCTATCGTGGCTTCAGACACACGTTTGAGCGAGGGATACAGCATCCACAGCAGAGACTCCCCGAAATGCTACAAACTGTGAGTTATCACATCAATCATTCACATTAAAAATTAAACGTTTTGACCAAGTTTTATATATATATATATACACACACACACACACTTATTTTTAACTGTATTGCACAGTAAAATTAATTACAGAAATTTAATTAAAGATAATCAAGGCATGACAAAAGTATCCTTGAACATCATATATTTGTATCAGTGTTTTGAATCTATTATTTCAAATGGTTGGGACTGAGTTGAGGACTTACCAACTCTGCTGGAGTTTAAATCTGAGATGTTTTTACAAACCATCTCTGTTTCGGTGTTCTTGTTAGGGCTGTCACTTTTGTAAAGAAAAATCCTGTTAGCCAATCAAAGGACTTACTAACTCTACTGAAGTTTAAATCTAAGATGTTTTGTTTCGATGTTCTTGTACCTGCAAGTTGCAAGACAAGGAAGAATCGTGACACTGATTGATTACACTGCCTTTAGGAATCTCCATACAAATAATACATACTAAATAATGTCTGTATTTATACAATAATTAAATACTGTGTTATTTTAGTTGATTTTGTGGCTTTATATGTGGTCAGACACTTGCATGCGTCATTATATTATGAACATTTCAAGCTCAAACGGAGAGGTTTTTGACCAGCAAATTTTGGACATTTTTTGTCCATCATTAGAACGACTTCATCTGAGTAAGGCAGTCACTAACAATTATTTTGGCAATCGAGTAATCCACTTAATCTTTAATATTGGGCCACTTCTTTATGACAGAAATGCTACAACCACTGAAATTTCCTGACATCAAAAACAGGCGAACTCAGAGCAAGGGTTTAGACTTTTATTTTGAAATCATGATAAACAGTTGGCATATTTAGAAACATATAATGATTTATTCTCCTGTGTTGGCATAGGTTTATAAATGATTTACCCTACAAATCTGATGAAATGGCACACATTGTGTTCCCAGATGAATGTTATAATCAACACAAACTCTCAGCATACGCAGAGATGATGAGACGCGCTGCATGTAAATAATAGCAGTGTAACACGAAACGCTATGAAACTCGAAGTGTGTCGTCAGACTTAATATGCTTTACCAAATGCACGTTATTGGAAACCTGGGGGGAAAAAACAATACTATAGACACTGATTTCGTGTGGAGAAGCATTTACTGTGAATGGAGCCACTCTGAGACGCATGTAACCTGCACGCATTAGTTAAAGTGCATATATAGGCTACAGGGCTTTGCATTAATGCTTGGATTTTTTGAAGCGGCAAGTGAAAGAGAATTTTACTTGCCCGACCAGACAAATATACTGATTGAAATGTCAATAGCAAAAATAACTAGGGAGTCACCAAAACATGAGAATGATTCTGCATTAATTTAGTGTAAGTGGAGATTGATAGTGGATAATAATTTATAATCAGGGCTTGACATTAAATTTATTGCTCCCCAGCCACTGTGGCTAGTGGTGTTCCAAAGTTACTAGCCACTCAGCATTTTCACTGGCCACAATCTTAAAACCCTGATGGTTAAAAACTGATGGTAACAAGATTGCGCTGTTGAGGCTTGCTCTGTCTCGTGACGAGAAATCAAAAACAAATGGGCGCATCTCAAAGAACATACATACTAAAATACTGCGGTTAAAAATGACAAATGTTACGTTTTTATATTTATAACACACGATACAGTTAAGCAACATCACATGACCAAGAGTGCTGAATACCATCATGACTGAAAATTCGACACTGATTTCATATGACAGCTCAATAAACAAGTAATTAATATCAAGTCACTTACATTTTAGATTGATTATTGACTGTTTTTGTTGTGTTTCAGCTGCGAAATAGTTAAACCATTTTTTTTTTAGTCTGTTGGAAATATAATTTATTCTAAAGCAATGTTCGCATTAGTCAGCTTTGACATATTTATGATATATTAGTCTTTATTTGTAGCTACAGTATGTGGGCGCTCAGTATTTTCCTGTTATTTTTCCAAATTCGCTCAGGCTATTTAAGACAGTAATGGCTATAAATCGACAACCAATGCTAGAGTAAGACACTCTTCTCTGCTCCTCAAATACATAAAACATGAGCCTTTATATATAGTGTTTCCTGAGCAAAGAAAACACTGCACTTATTCAAACAACCAGTCCTTTATTTACTCTCGCACACACAAGCAGTGATGCTCCAAACTGTGTGCAACATTCACAGTAGAAGTGGGCGGAGTTATGAGGTTTGACTGACAGTTTGAGGATCCAATGGAGTTATGAGGTTTAGTCACAAGCTCTTTGTTATACTTTCCACTGGTTAAACATTAGAAAAACCCACAGACAGACGTAAAAGGAGACCAGTAGTAATGATTTATGAAGAAAAAATAAATAAATATGGAGATGCAAGGTAAAATATGTGGCTTCAAGTGCTTTGATTGAACTGTAATTGTATGAAGAATATCAAGATAAAGATCAGATTGCTGAACCTGATATCTCGCTCTTTCCCATACAGGACAGACACTACAGTGATTGGCTGCAGTGGTTTCCATGGCGACTGCTTGACGCTAACCAAAATCATTGAGGCAAGACTGAAGGTGTGTTTGACAACCTGAAAGTGGAAAGTGTCATAGCATTTTCTGGTCAGCACTAACAGCTCAGAAATGTTTACATGCAACATGACATTTTGTATGAGCGGGGTGTTTCTTTCCCTTACAGATGTACAAGCATTCAAATAATAAGAGCATGACCAGTGGAGCCATCGCAGCCATGCTGTCGACCATTCTGTACGGCAGGCGTTTCTTCCCGTACTATGTGTACAACATCATCGGCGGGCTCGATGAGGAGGGTGAGTTTGGCAATGGGATCGAAGTTTGTCAAAGATGCTTGTACGGATTTGTTTCTCCAAAGCTCCAAAACGTGTGATCGAGTTTATAAAAAGATGTACTAATAGCAGGCCTCCAGACTGCGACCAAATGGAGGCATTTTGCGACCTTTGTTCCTGCAGGTGCGACTACATTTTGTTAGAGGTCGCACTGATGCCCAACTGATAAGAGCTGCAATTTCTGTTACAAATGAGAGACGAAAGCGGAACGGAGCCACTCTACTCGTTTGAGCTGCGCTGCACGGACCGCTTCTCAGCTCGGAGCTAGGGTTGGGCGATGTCCCCTAAATTGGCAGTTGACGATGTTTACAGTAAAACATCGCGATGGACGATGATATCGTCGTTTTTTTATATTTTTTTTAAATAAAAATATATAATTTACTATATCTGTATTTTACTATCTCTTTACATGAGTACTATTTTCTATTTCGTTATTTTTCTAACCCAAATAAGGACTCACCCGCGCTAGGTTAAACGTGAGGGGAAACAAAGTAAAGAGTTGTGCACTTTTTATTTTAATATACCTCCTTACATAAATACTATTTTCTATTTAAAACTATAATTTCGTTATTATCCCCATGTTTTGTATGTGAATTCTGTTTTACGTGAATATATTACCACAGGACAGAAGCACAAAGCTTTGTTTTCAAAGGAAATAAATTCGCAGTTACATCACAGCCATGAAAACATATGGATTCATGCCGAATGAGAGAGGGAGGCTGAGCCCAATTAAAGATTTGCCAGCTTTTCAAATATGTTTGTACCTTCCGCGAACTTTAACAATAGGCATAACCAAAAGGCTAACAGTTAGTCCATTTTATCCCACTGGACATCACGTTTCTTTTCATAAATCTTCACTCGCGTCACACTCATTTTCGCAGGGAATTGTAAACGTTTTTTCCTTTCGTTTGCTTATAATTAAGTCTATTATAGCCTACCCATTCACATGCTTTACTGTGGTGAAGTAGAAAAAAACAATGTAGGACGAATACCTTTTTTACTTCCAATTTTATTTAACACAGTTTGTTCTTGTTATTAGACTTAGCGCGTCACGTTTATTTGAATAGCGCAATTCACGCACATACACACACACACACACACACACACACACACACACACACACACACACACACACACACAGGCGATTTTAATTTTGTTTTCTCTGGCAGTGCATGATCAAACAGCCTAAATGTCTTGACCCTGTGGAAGATAAAATTCGCTCTTCAGACGTTTTACAACACGTGTTGCTTTGCAACATCAGGAGAAAACATGAAGACGAAGATATTCATGAAGGAGTCTCCAGCTCGTGTCCCACATTCCTCTCAAAGCTGACATATTTGCGGGGAAATAAAATATTTTTTTTAAACTAATATTTAATTGTCTTAATCTTTATGTTACCATTATTAACTGATAATCGTTTAAATGTTTTACAGGCTGTAGTGTGTTGTTTCACTGATGGAAGTGCTAAAATAAACATGCATGCTTATGAAATGGATTATTTAAAAATGTAGGCTATATATCTGGCATAGACTACAGTATTTAAAATAGCATATATGCTTTAGTTATACTCTCAATTTAATTTACAGAGCAATCCCTGCAAAGTTTTTAGTTTAACTATAGAAGAGGATTAGTGTGTGTCGCACTCACAACGGGGGGCGTGGCATCACGATGGTGGCGCTCCATCGGCACAACCCTACTCGGAGCAGTAATAGACCGCGCAGCACAAGCTCATACACGGGCCGATCACACGACACCTTTACTTCACAGCACTGGGAGATCACATGGTATTGTGGAAATAGTCAAATGTTTTTTTTACATTATTCATCTCAAAGTTCGTACACCTTTTGAGAGTGAAATTTTCCAGCTTTTCCAGCACTTGCTCTAAATATGATCCAATTTTAATTTTATTTATAATGTGATTATTTGTTAAACTAAAGGTTTAAAGTTGTAAGCCACTTTGTGGCAAACAAGCACTTTTATTTTAAAAAGACCTGAAGTAGATGGTGGCAGAGAAGCACTTATTGACTGATTAGTAATTTTCACTCCTTGATAAATGGAGAAAACTGGGAAGTCACAAAGTCCCATAAAAAAACTAAAACTTAGACTGTATTACAATTTGAAAACAAGTAAGGAGCTGCTTTTATAATCACTGAAGATGTCGGTCAGTTCAGTCTGAGACTATAGAACAACAATGGGACATTTAATAGGAGTATTAAAATGTTCCCTATAAAAATTTGGTTTTTGCACATTACTGTTGTTAGTAAATGTTTATTTTATCTGCATAGTAAATTAGTAATTCAAGCTCAGTGCTTCACTGTTAAATTTCAATAGTGAAGTCCAGTTCTGATGCTCACGTGCCACTGTTGGTGCTTTCGGCGGTGGACATGGGGTCAGCATGGGCACCCTGACTGGTCTGCCGCTCCAAACTGCGATGCACTGTGTATTCTGACACCTTTCTATCAGAACCAGCATTAACTACAGAGCAATCTGAGCTCCAGTAGCTCATCTGTTTGATCGGACCACACGGGCCAGCCTTCGCTCCACACGTGCATCAATGAGCCTGGGCCGCCCATGACCCTGTGGCCGGTTCTCCACTGTTCCTTCCTTGGAGCACTTTTGATAGATCCTGACCACTGCAGACCGGGAACATCCCACAAGAGCTGCAGTTTTGGAGATGCTCTGACCGAGTCGTCTAGCCATCACAATTTGGCCCTTGTCAAACTCGCTCAAATCCTTACGCTTGCCCATTTTTCCTGCTTCTAACACATCAACTTTGAGGACAAAATGTTCACTTGCTGCCTAATATATCCCATCCACTAACAGGAGCCGTGATGAAGAGATCATCAGTGTTATTCACTTCACCTGGTCATAATGTTATGCCTGATCAGTGTATTTATCTATTTGTTGTTATAACTATTAAGAGTGTGATGATTTATAACACACAACGAGTATACATTTATCCACTTAAGTTATAATGGATTATATATATCCCATAATTTCATATTCATGTTAAATCTTGTTTTCTTAAGATCTGTACAGTATCATACTACATCTTATGAGTGTCTTTTACTGCTTAAAGTGAAGTGACTTTATATAAGCTTTATAATGTGCTCATATTATTTATAAGTGGTCTTTGTCTGCTTTAAGTAAAGTAACAAAAGTTGTCTTTTAAACAGCCATAAGATATCATGAAGTGGTTATAAGACATTTCCCTTAAGGTAAAATCAAAGCAGTTGTGTGGAAAAGAACAATTTGTTCACAATGCAAGTCATGTTTTATTCATAATAAACTCCAATTACAAGGCTTTATTAAATCTAAGAAGTAGGTAAATATTATTACTGTTGTCAACACATTATAAGGTTGTATTATGCATGCATTATAATGCATTGGGAATACCCTTATGATGTATTATAAATGCAGGCTTAATCTGGTGTTATAATGCATTGTACTCTTAAAAGTTATAGGTAAGTATTGTAACTTATGATTATTTATCAGGTTGTTCATAAGGCATTATGCGTGCATTATAATGCATTAATAATACCCTTATGATGCATTATAAATACAGAATATAGAAAATGTTACCAAAATGTCAGTTAAACCTTTGACTAGTCTAAAAAACACATGAAAATCCCATTAGGCCAAAATCACACAATCGGCCAGTGCATGAAAATCAATGCTTTTGCTGTAATAAACTTTATTGTCTTTCAATAGCCGTCTGTTTTTCTCTCAGGTCGAGGTGCCGTTTATAGTTTCGATCCAGTTGGTTCCTACCAGAGAGACTCTTACAAAGCAGGTGGATCAGCGAGTGCAATGCTGCAGCCTCTTCTGGACAACCAGGTGAGACGGTTCATGCTAGGCTAGTTCAGTTTCTGTCCACCTTAGTTTTAGAGAGAGAGCGGTGCGGGCCCGGCCATTTGAATGTCATTCGCCTCCAGTTATTATACCTCGATATGTAACCGCTCAATAGACTGCTTGATATAGCAATGCAAACGCAATGGTATTTCTCATCATAATTAATTTTTTTGTAATTAAAAAAGCTGGTTTGTAGTGCATATAGTTTTAGTGTTTATTGCACGTTTTTCGTTTAGCTCTGCCTGTAGCGACTATTGAAATTGGGAAGTGTTGCACATTCACAGAAAATAGAAAAAGATGTAGGGCTGCAACTAATGATTATTCTGATGGTCGGTTAGTCTTTCTTCAATTAATCGGATAAAAAAATATACATGCATTATAAAACAATAATTTTAATTAAATTAATGGATTAACTTTTTTTTAAAAGATAGTGGCTATTTGCACTAAGTGAAAATAGTGATATATTCTATTTAAACCAGTGTTTCCTAACCTTGTTTCAGTCATGGCACCCATTGAAATTCTCAATTTTGTAGCACCCCCTCGAATGCGTTACGCTAGGGGTGTGATGGTACACACCCCTAGCGTAACGCTAAAATTAGTTTTCAAGTACAGAATTAGTCTAAATTTAGTCTAAAATTAGTTTTCAAGTACAGAAATTGATCAAATGTAAAATAACATTGCATATTTGACTGTATGAATTAAAGATTAATCCTATTAAATTTACAAAAGCTTTTCAATCAAGAGCAGTGAGAGATGTCCTTATCTTTTGTTGAGATTAAACAGACTGCAGTAAAGGCTACTGCCCTTTTAAGAGGTTAATGCACGGATATCTGTCGTCTTTCTCACTGTATAAAGTTCACTTAAGGATTATATAGACTATTTCTGCTAGGATACTCATCAAGATGGACATGTTGACATACCTTTTGTGTGAGTTTGTCTGTTCAAGCGCAAGACTTGAAAGATAACTCAATATTTGCGTGCTGTGAGAAGTGTGCGCGCTTTCGGATGAGTGCACAGAGACAGATCTTCTGGCTCTACACCCGGTGATGACGGCAAAAATGACTGGTCATATTCGAACATACGGCAGAACTTGCATGCATTGAACCAAGTTTACAAAGAGAGACCGTTTTACCCACGTTTTTCTTTTATTATCGCTGTTGTAATGTATCACCAAGGAGCCAGCACGAGTATACATCGACAGAAACATACATACAGATGCGTCATCAAATGTGAGATGAACTAATACAGACATTAGATATGTTATTTCAGACATTAGATATTCATATATATTAATTGTTTTATTCACATTTTATCATAATTAAAAAAAAAATAATAATAATAATGAAGGACTTTTACAGGGCACCCCTGCTCTCGGCACCCCGGTTGGGAAACACTGATTTACACCATGTAAAAATAGTTATTTGCAATATGTGTTAATAATTATTAGATGCTATTTATATTTTTTGGACTATTTGCACCTCAGTATTGTTGTTCATTAACAGGATGCAAAAATAACAGTGTAAATTATTACATTTATTAAAATGATTAAATGGATGCCGCCTTAAAGGTGCACTATGTAGGATTTTTGCAGTCAAACATCCAAAAACCACCTGGCTAATGTTAAATATTTTGTTCAGGTGAGTACTTAAAATATCCCAAATGTTTCCAAATATTTGTAAATTGTGAGAAAATTGCTATTTTTACCAATGAACCGGGACGTGTGCGGGAGTCGCCTGTCAGTGACATCATATCTATCTGCGTTACCCTCGTTTTATTTAGCAGAAAAGCTTTACTCTCACTGGAGTGTGAACAAGTGTCACAGCAGCTGCAGAGCGAACGCACAGAGTAACGTCATATAATTTTAAACACACTTAAATGTATCTAATATAATAAACAGAGCTGCGTTACCTCATACTCATGACCGGAAAAGCGTAGATTGCGCCGGCGAGTGTGTCCTGTCATAATAAAAGTCCCATTGCTCACGAGAACTGTGTTTTGTGTAACAATCTCTCCAGCGGCCTCGCTCAGCTCCTCATCACTCACCCCTGCTCTGCTTCACACCACAGTAACGTTAATAATCACATCCATCAACATGTTTACTGCCCGAGTCCTGTCCCGATTCTTTTCCACGGGCTGTGAGGTGAAGATCACATGTCCCAAGATTCTGCGCTCAAACTTGACGTCATCAAACTGAGCCTTTGTTTTGAACAGCCGCCCTCTAGCGGACGGAGAAGCTGCATAGTGTACCTTTAATGGGACAATAAAAGCCCTCCCTACATCTACCCAATAAATGCTTTTATTATCATTAAACATTTCACTAGGCACTTTATTTACACTTTTAGAAAATTTGTTGAATACAGAATTGTATCCTGGACACATTTCACCCTTTTCAGTGCATAATATGAAAGTAATGCTTAAACTTACTGTGTAATAAATTGAAGGCCGTTTTCTTCTCCAAGCGCTCCTTCTTGAAGGCTTAAACTAGTTTCTGTCGTGCTCAGATCGGATTCAAGAACATGGAGAACGTGGAGCAGCTGCCCCTGAGCCAGGAGAAGGCCGTGCAGCTGGTGAAGGACGTCTTCATCTCGGCCGCTGAGAGGGACGTCTACACAGGAGATGCTCTCAAGATCTGCATCATCACCAAGGAAGGCATCCGAGAAGAGCTCGTGCCACTCAGGAAAGACTGAGACGTCTTCTCTGCCACGCCAAAATTAGCCTGTTTTTGTTCTTCTCCAATTCTCCAATCTGCTGTTCTTTTTATATTCCTTCTCAAGAATAAATGCGTTAACAGTGTCAGCAGTGTCTTTCTTTTGTCTTTTAATTCAGTGTTTTGTCGGTTTGAGAACTGCATTTATGGGAAGCTGTTGAGCAAAACTAATATGTTATGTTTGCTCATTGACAGATGGTCTGATTTCCATCTGTTACTGTTCCCTGAGTGCTTGTCTTCTGTTGAAAACTGATACCTGGCTGTTACTTTAAAACACTCACAGTCACTACTCGGTTTGTACAGTTCTGTTGTGAAATGCATCCAGGGCTTTGTTAGTGTAGGAGCTTTCAGTGAGATTTTGTTTGGGCGCAGTATCAGTTTTTTTAATCAAAGTAAAGCTCCACTGGTGGTGCTTGGATTTGTGGTTTGCAGTAGGGATGCATGATATATCAGCCACTATATCGGTATTGCCTGATATATGTTCGTCTTTAATGTTATTTTTATCTGATATGAAAAAAAAAGTCCAATATATTAAAGCTGATAAATACTGTATTATTTCCTTCAGCTGAGACACTTTACATGCCATAAAGTGTTCGCCATGATGATGGGTTTAATAATCGATTGAAATATGATTGGAATCACTTCAAAAAGGAAAATACAGTTGAGTGCAAATCTGTCATATTGGCTACATATTATAAAGATAACACCATAATTGTGCGGTTGGGACATGGCTTTTAAAGGTGAGAGTTGAGTTTGTAATCAGGCTCTTAAAAATTTGGATTTAGATTTATCAGCCAATATATGGGCTTTCAAATATAAGTAATTATCAGTTAATGTTCATATCAGTGCATCCCTAATTTGCAGTACGGTATTTTTTATCTGAAATAATATTACATGTATTGCACACAATTTTTTTCATTATCCATTTGGCTCTATAATATGCAGGAGCAGAAAATAGGAATAAAGTTTGTATTTTTGCTTTATAGGCCAATCCTGGTTTAAAAAAAAAAAAAAGTATATATATATATACACATATATATATATATATATATATACACACACACATACTTATAATTTATTATATATAAACAATTTTACAGTATGTGTGTGTGTGTATATATATATATGTATATATATATATATATATATATATGCAAATATGTCTTAACTATATACAGGAATGCGTGTACACGCACATGCAAACAAACTTTTATTTTGGATGCGATTAATCGACTTGACAGCACTAACATTTTAATTATTTTTTATGATAATAATAATAGTTTACTATAGTCGCTAAAAAAAATTACACAAAAATCGCACAAGGGTTAAATAAGCTACCATTCAAGAAGTTAAACGTACCCCCCCCCCCATTATATTTCAAATATAATATTTGCTAAATAACAGTTGTTTACATTATTTTAACGTAATTACAAAATTATTATAACATCTAAAATACTAAAAAATGTTTTATTTTTATTTTTTACAGTCTATGGTTTTTGAATAATGATTGATGAGTTTGATTGACAGCTGTTAGGCTGTCTCAAGCATGTCGCGTGCGTGAAGTTTGTTTGCCTTTTCACTAAGCCTATAATTTGCAGTTGTGTGATAGATAAACTGCAGCGATGCAAATTCTATATAAAAAAAATGAATTTAAAAACTAGCTTGAGAAACCATCCATCAGCCCGCAAGTAACGGGAAGACTTTTCCATACCAAGCGCGGGTTCATTCTGTAAATCCGGGAATGGGCCACCGCCATCACTAACTTACTCCTTTCATCGATTAGGCGCCAAATTCTTCCGTTTTAAATAATGCACTTCGAGACTCTTGCATTGTGCACTATGATGTCATAATCCCCGCGTTCCATATATCCGCGCACACTCGCAGAATCTCTCCAAAGGGTTTATGGCCAACACACGCACATCTTCTGAGTTACAGACTGAGTTTCGTCCACATCCAGTGATTATACGGTGTCCAAATCTGCAGAAAATACAGTGTGTAGAAAGTCCAGACACAATCTCCTGATTAGTGAATCCTTCCCCGGGCATCATGTCTCTCTCTGAGGACAATGTGTGTGAAGGCTTGAGCCTCAGCAGCAGAGGCACGTACATCGTGGAGTGGAGGTGGAGTGGCTCGGTTAAATCGGAGAGCCAGTGTGAACAGGGCAGCAGCAAGAGATTGTCCAGATCCGACAGCCTCCAAGAGTGGGTGTGCCCTCCTCTGCCAGGACAAGTTCCCGTCGAGCCAGCGGAGGCTTCACCTGTCCTTACGGAGGCTTCATCTGTGAACAAGAGCTCCACAGGTGAGACGGAGATGATGTTGAGACCAAGTGTCTGCCGATAGTGGTTAATAGCCACTCAGCATTTACACTGGCCACAATTTTGTCATCGATATGATGGGGGAAACTGTTATATAGATATTTTTAATATTACCTCATAATTTGTCAGCATGTTTATTAGGCTACTGTCACTTTAAGAGCTGACGTACGGATCCATTACACACGTTTTCTTTCTCAATGGCTCACTAAAACAGAACTGACTGTGTGTATGTGAATACTCACCAAGACTGACATTATTTTATGTGTGTTTGACTGTTTAATCACAATAGCAGCCAAAAAGAGCTCAATTTAGTTCTGAGAGGCGCTTTATGTGCGCACACTTTGGGTGTTTGAGCACAAAATTATGCACAATATTCATCCGGAGCGAATGAAATGAGAGAAAGAGATGCTGGTATTGTGTGTCTATTCAGAAGAAAATGAGTGTTGGAAGCATTTCAGATATTTCCATATCAGTATACAGAGAAAAGAATATTTTTAAGACTAGATTGCCCTTGTAATTTATTATTTCAGATGCCTTTTTAAAAGACTACAATTGAAAAAAGTATAGTTCTTCTCAAACCTGAATAGAGCTCTATTTCACAAATTATTGCGCATGAATACACACAAAATGATGTCTATATGTTAACACTGTTGGTTGTCTTTAATAAGGCACTGCTATGTTATTAAAAAATAAATGTTTGTTTAAATATATTTAATATTAAATATATTTGACGATAATACCCCATATGACCTTTGCCATTGCCAGAATTGGCCAAATACAGTCTGGAAATGTTTGCTCTCTTTTAAAGAATATGTCAAGTAAAATAACAAAAACAATATCCTTATTGTGAAATAAAATTACTATTATTACTTAGTTTTTTTTTAATTGCTTAAAATTTCAACTCAAAATTCTACACACAAATTTTATAAAAATTGCGAGTTATAAAGTCCATTTCTGTGAATGAATCAGAAAAAAGTCAGAATTATTATTATTATTTTGTATTTTTTATTCTGTGGTGGAAACAAGCTTCCGTTCATGTGCGCAGGCATTAAGCAGAAGCAGGGCTGATGCGGGCGGATATCTGGGGAATATTTGCGTTACTTTGGATTTGTAACATTAAAGATAAGAATTTAACAGTAAAATATAAGCTATACCATCATTATATCAATGTCTAATGTGAGATCAGAGATGTTTCTAATAATTGTTTTTCTTTGTTTCAGAAAAACCTAAAAAGCGTAAGAAGAGGAAAGACCTTGGTGCCTTCATGCAGATGCTGTGGAAGGCTGTGACGTACCCCTTCCTCTGCTGCTGTCTCGGCGCTGCTGTGGATGTGGTGGAGCCGTTCGTTCCTCCAGCGGATCTGGAGCCGGAGCCAGCATCACCTGTGCCGGGTCACTCCGCCCTCAACACCAGTAATGGTGAATCTACAGGCTTTATTTTATCAACATTGTTTTATCATCTGTGTTCCACTAAAGACCTCACCTATGTAACAAATCCTGGGTCAAAATGACCCCAAGCCCTAAAATTATACTTTTTTTTTTTTGTCCAGAAAGATATTTCATTTCATTTAGATAATATTTTTTATTTTATCTACATTTAAATTACTAGACTTTATCAATAAATAATAATTTAAGAACATTCTTCACATTCTTTCAACTTAAATTTAAAATAACTTAATAATGACTTATTATAACCTCAAATGACTTATGAAAGTTATTATTTTGAAAATAAACATATATCCATATGTATGTCGATATTAAACCTGATTACATATATATCCACATGAATATATATATTTGCAAACATACATTATTATATTGATACATTATATGAATATAATTAGTGCCATCAAGTCGATTAATCGCGATTAATCGCATCCGCAACAAAAGTTTGTTTACATAATATATGCATGTGTGTACTGTGTATAACTATTATGTATATGAATGTACACCCACACACAAATGTATTATGTACACACAAACTTTTATTTCGGATGTGATTAATCGATACGACAGCACTAAATAATTAATATAACACATCTGTATTAATCTTCCTCTGTGTATAGCCGCAAAACCAGACCTTCTTTCTGATACATATTCGACACATTTCCTCCATTTTCTTCCAGAAACACATCTGTCTTTAAATGAACGAGCAAACAAAGTGCTCTTTTCCATCATATAAATCCCTATGGTCACATCTATCCCGTTTTATAATGTTGGTCTCTCTTGTTTTAATCATTTGCGTTTGATTTTAAGAGAATATCAATATTATTATTCTCGACACAACCAGCCCTGATATTTTCAATATAAAACAAAGGATCTAATAAACTTATACTGTATATATTCTTTGTTTTTCAGACTTTGAGACTCTCTATGACGTGGGAGAGTTGATAGGATACGGAGGATATGGCAAAGTGTACGAGGGAACGCGGAAATTTGATGGCAAAAAGGTAAAGCTGAAATCTTGTGTGCATCAAAACATGTTTAATACAGATGGTTTAGATCAGGGGTGGGGAACGTTGATCCAGAAGGGCCACTCTCTTGCAGAGTTTAGCTCCAGCCCTAATCAAACACACCTGAAGCTAATCAAGGTCTTCAGGATTTCTAACATTACAGGCAGGTGAGTGTTTTTTTCAGGGTTGGAGCTAAACTCTGCAAGAGAGTGGCCCTTCTGGATCAACGTTCCCCACCCCTGGTTTAGATGCTCAAATCATTAATCATTAATGACGCTTAAATACTGGTACTGAATACTGTTTTATTTTTTACAGGTTGCAATCAAGCGGATGCGCAAGGATGACAAGGATGATGTTTATCTTGCTATTGTGAGTTGGTCAGAAGCTGGGGGTGTGTTTGTTGTGCTGATTACCTGTAGGAAGCATTAGGTGCAAATGAAAGACTCTGTTGACCGATTTTTACCCAGCTAACCTTCTGTCTTTTCTTCAGCCTGGTCATCCCCAACCTCTCATCACAGAAGTGGCGCTGCTTCTAAAGATGAGGCAGGAACCCATAAGCCCCTACGCCATTCAACTCTACGACTGGTTCGAGCACCCGCAAATTCACTGTCATAATGGAGTTTCCTGAACCCTGCGAGAGTTTGCTGCACTACATCCATCATAACCCTCAACTGGACGAAAGCACAGCTCGGGTCATCATGAGGCAGGCCGTGCTGGCAGTGCAACACTGCATCGATCATGACGTTTTTCACAACGACATTCATGCAGAAAACTTCCTGTTGAAGACAAACTCGCTAGAGCTCAAGCTTATCGACTTCGGCTCCGGTCACCTGCTCAGTAGCGATGGCTATGATAGCAAAGTATACATTGGTGAGCATTTCTGGAGTGTATGGATGGAGTGACTTACTGATTATTTGACGCTTTGAAAAAATCACTCAACAACGTGCAAATGTCTTGCTTACAGGATTACCGGATTACTGCCCGCCGGAAGTCTTCACTAAACCTCTATTCCACGCCATCCCAACTAATGTCTGGTCTCTAGGGGTGTTGCTGTATGAGATGATGAACGCCTGTACTCTTCCTTTTCCCACTACAACAGAAATCATTCAAGCCACAGTGATATTTCAGAACTCTAGCTTATCCGAAGGTGAGTGAATAACACTGATAAACACACACACATAAAGCATGGCTCTGTAGAGAAACAGTTAAGGGTGAAGTATGTACTATTTTTTAGTTTAACACGTTTTAATCATGGACTGTAAAAAAATATGGACGTAGTGTCCGTGACGTCACCTATAGGATTCTGAAGAGCAGTTTTGAAGCGTAAAGTAAAGACAGGCTGGCCGTCGCCATCTTAGCAGCGCATCATCGCGCGTCACTCCCGGATAACAGATAATGGGCAAAGAGGCGGGACGTGGGCGGAGCTGAGGTGATGTGATGACTAACAGACAGAAGACAAACGGCTATCCATCTGTCACTCAAGTGGCCACGCCCTTAATTATGCAGAAATTTAAGGCTTTATATAATGTAAACGAATGAGTTATAAAGAAATTCACTCCCCTCACAGTCGTCATGAAGGGCAAAATTTGCCGTTTAGACCAAAACCACAATTTGTCCCAGGCTGTAAACATGTTTTATTCTGCTGTAAAGTTGGGCAATTGTTGGGCTCAATGAGATTCTGCTCCCGTCTGTCTCTAGTGGCCAGTCGATGAACTGCAGTTTAAGTCACTTCTGTATTGGCTTCAAGAGAGATTGTGGGAGGAGCCGCTTGGTTTTAATGCAGCATCTGTTTTTCCTTGGGCTGGTGTTACACTATATGATCACGCTCTTATTCATGCAAATGCTTTTAAATCATTCAAGCGCAACAAGACAAAAGAGAATGCGCAGTCTGTGAATGTTTTTTTTATTGATTGACAGCACTAGTCTCTTAACTAGTGTTTATTGTTTATTAACTAGTGTTTATTGTTTATATTAAGTTTATTGTTCATTGACTACTATTAGTACGTCATTCATGGGTTTCTCTTGCCCAGAAGTCTAAACACTGAGAGCCGTCAATATCTTTCCAGCTCAACCTATAGCGTGTGTTTGGGGGCGTGGCTACTGTAGCAGGCGGAGCCTGAGGGTGTTTAGCCGCAGTGGGACCATGGGAAAAGAAATTCCGAATTAGGGCCCTATTTTTATGATTTGAGCGAATGGCGCAGGTGCACTTTGGCTGTAATCAAATCCACTTCTGCTAGTTTAATGACGGAAAAAACAGTCTGTAGCCAGGCACATGGTCCAAAAGGGTTGTCCCTCGTGTCTCTTAATGAGTCATGGGTGTGTTTTGGGATATAACGTGCAATAAACCAGTCAGAGACTAATCTCCCATTCCCTTTAAAAGCCAGTTGCGTCAGAAAACACTTGGGGCGTCGGGCCTGGTGTCGCTTTGCAACGGGTGTGTGATAGGGCCCTTAGTCACAGAAGTTGAAAGCCAAAATTCGCAGCATTTATACCTTCAAATATTAAACATGCCAAAGTGAACAGACCCTCAAAAAGGATGCTTCAAGACAATACAGCATCATGCACGCATTCAGAAAGACACATGTTCATGAAGAGAAATCTAACACAGCTAAATATATTAAGGACCTGAAACAAGACCCAGTGAGAGCTGCGTTTGTGATGTTTGAGATGGTCGCAAAATGACATACTTCACCTTTAAAGGAAGATAAAGAACACTTTACCTCATATTAATCCTGTTTCAGACCCTGCTTTCATAGATGCCAACATTTGTGTCCCATGGTCATGACTAACCAGCCTCTCCTTTATGAAATGTGTGAAGAATGCAGGGATCTGATTACCCAGTGCCTAACCCGGGATCCGACTAACCGGCCCACAATAGAGCAGATCTTACGACATGAATGGATGATAGGGAGAAGTTCAGGAGATTCCCTCGATCAGTGATTTCAGGTGTGAGGAAGTGTAACAGACAGAGTAGAGTAAAGCAGCTTCACAGGAAATGAACAGAATCAATGATGTCCAGGGACCTCAAAGTCCCGCCCTAAAGACTGAGATGCGATTGAATGTCAGTGTGACGAATGCTTTTGCTTTTCCTCCCCAGGGTTGGACACGCGCCATCCAGTCTACAGAAAACACTGGATTAAACGCAGGATTGGATGGATATCATCCTGACAGGAACTCAAGAGCTCAGAGCCGGTCTACGTCCGAGCGAGAACAAGACAGACTGAAGACTGGGAGGAAGTCGTCACGTCATCACAAACACATTTACTTCGTTTCAAAAGCCCAGTCGGCTTTATTTATACAGCGCTTTAAACGATTCAGATTGTTTCAGAGCAGCTTTTGAGACTAATTGAGAAGAATTGATAATTAAATGATGATTGAACAACAGAATAATAAGTGATTTAATTCATTCAAAGACACTTTAAAAGAATACATTAATTTAAAAACCAATTGTCATGCAATATTTATTTTATTTTACGTAATAACTATTTCCCGGGTTTGTGCAATTGCAAAGAATTTTGGGTCAACTTCTCAAACTTTGTAAAAAATGATTTATCTTTAGTTTTGTTTTTGTTGACTCTGATTAATGTATTACTATTTCTTGCCAAATTTTACATACACAAGTGTACATTTTCAAAGAAAACTCCTTCCATTTAAAAAAAAACATTGGTACATTTAAATTCTTTTTGGAATTCTAAGCATTCTATTGCATGGAAGAGTCTTTATGGTTTAACTGTAATAAGCTTTGTGATAATGCAACCCTCATGGCTAATTGTTTTATCTTTATCTTGCAAAAAAGAGGAATAAACCGATTAAGCTTAATTGATTTATTAGTCATCTCTTACCCATTTTACAGATAAATGCATAATTTAAGTTCATTATATAATTTTAAAAGATATGGGCTTTTAGAACAGCTGAACACTTGTTTCTGCCACAGAATAAAGCAATATAAATGATAATTGCGACTTTATATCAGGCAATTCTGAGGGAAAAAGTCACAATTACCTTTTTTTTATTTTTCATTCACAAGCTTCCATACTGGAAACTCTCGATTTTTCCTGGCAGGAACAGAGTGGTGTTTAGAGGAGAGGATTTTAGTGGAAACACGTCTTTCATCAGATCAGGAATGTGTAATAATGTCAATGTGAACAGGTACTCTGCAACGTAATTCAAATATGCAAATGAAAACCAAACAAAACATAATATAGCTCATTTATTCGGGTGTTCCAGTCGTCAGTAGACATGTTCCCTCACTGAACATGAACATTCATCACAGTTCAACTGAAACTTCCAACAGACAATCTTATATATATATATCTCTTTATCTTTACAGTAAGAGCGTGACAGGTCTCTTACACTATTCATGAAAAGGGAGCGTAATGCTTTGCGCTGCAGTGAAGACTGTGGGAATCTGAAACGGTCACACCATTCGTGTACATTCATAAGAAAGAGCCAGTGCTGGAAGCAGAAGGAGAGCGGCTGGAGGGGTCGAGGGTCGGCTTCTGCATGCATCGCTGGGGTCGTCCTACAGTGGACGCTCTGAAAAGGCTGTGTAGCTCTTCACTCGTGCAAAAAACAGAGGCGTGTACATTTTGTCTACATCAAATGCAGTGACGACTGTCTCTCCGGTGGATCTAGGGGAGGAAAGGACAAGGAGTTTAGAAGAAATGTACACAACTCACTGCCTACTGACTGTTCTGGATCAAATTTAGCAATCTTGTTATACTAGCAAAGACTTCACCAGAGCGTCACATGACTAAGGGTGTCACGAATTCGATTTTAAATCGAAATCAAGTCACAATCTCGAACATCGAATTAAAAAATGGTCGATGCTGCCACGCAGCCGGAAAAAAGTGCTGCGAGTCAACCTCCTCTAACCTAGCTACAGCCTAGCTGTATTTAGGCATTTAATTAGGCATTTGTCTTTCGAAAATCATATTTCATATGTTACAAGAACGGCATTTTTCCACCTTAGAAACATTGCTAAGCTACGTAACATGCTATCTATTTCTGATGCAGAAAAGTTAGTTCATGCATTCATGACCTCGAGACTAGATTACTGTAATGCTTTATTAGCTGGTTGTCCTGAATCCTCAACAAACAAGCTACAGTTAGTCCAAAACGCAGCTGCTAGAGTTCTTACTAGGTCAAGAAAATATGATCATATAACACCAATTTTATCATCTCTACACTGGTCTACAATTACAAAGTATTGCTACTGACCTATAAAGCCCTAAATGGTTTAGCTCCAGTGTATTTAACGGATCTTCTATCGCCCTACAATCCATCACGCTCTTTAAGATCACAAAACTCGAGGCTTCTGGTCATTCCTAGGATATCTAAGTCCACTAAAGGAGGGAGGGCATTTTCACATTTAGCTCCTAAACTCTGGAATAGTCTTCCTGATATTGTTCGAGGTTCAGACTCGCTGTCCCAGTTTAAAACTAGATTAAAGACGCATCTCTTTAGCCAAGCATTCACATTATAATTACCTTTTATACTACAGTTAAATCGGATCAAAAGCATTAATATTCTGAACAGCAGCTATGCTAATTATTTCCCATCTGCTTTTCTGTTATTATCTCGGGACACTAGTCCCGTTGTAAATAGTTGGTCAGCTCCAGTTTGTATCCAGCCTCTCATGGAGACTTCAGATGCCCCAACACCTGTGATGAGACGACTCGACGCCAGCTTTATGGCCTAAATTAATACATGATTGATTAACCTTTCCTAAAATTTTTCTTTAACATTCTCTTTCTAACATTTTTTCATGCACTTTCTGTAAAGCTGCTCTGAAACAATTTGTATTGTGAAAAGCGCTATACAAATATATTTGAATTGAATTGAATTAATTAGTGTGCTAGAAGTACGCTAAGAAATCCCAAGTAGAACGCATCTCACAGCTACGGTGCACAATAATGTAGGAGAAAGTTAATGAAGGTCTGAGCAGCACACATTTAGTTGCCTTGACTACAGATTGCTGGGTTATTTTGCTTAAGTTTTCAAATAACTGAATATATAAGTTATTGTAACATTATGTTGTTAATAATTTTTTAAAAATTTGACAACCTAGTGTGGTACATTGCGAACAAAGGTCAGATATTATATTGCATATAAGTCTAGTCTAAAAGTGGCATAGCAACCAGCAGTGCTTTAAAAAAAAATAAATGTAAAAAACGAGAATCGAATTGAACCGTGACCTTAGAATCGAAAATATAATCGAATCGAGCATTTGGAGGATCGTGACACCCCTACACATGACCCACGGCTGGACAGTCCTGTTTGACCCATAGTGTTCTATTTTCTTCCAAATTCACTAAAATGATGCTTAGAGAAAAACCCGTCATTTTAAAAATAGATTATTTAGCTGCTATAATTAAAGGCACAATATTTAATTTTTCGCTTATTCAAAACAGGCGTGTCTTGATTTGGCAGAGCTTTTATTCTGTCAGACGAGCACTTCTTCTTCTGCTCGTGTGTGTGTGGTAACCCAGCGCTGCTTTATTATATCACACACATTTGAGTGTGTTAAAGTTATATTATAATGCAACTGTGCGTTCGCTCAGCGCTCCTATGAGACAGTTGTTCACACTGCAGTGAGAGATTGATATTAGGCGGTAAAACAATAAGACTAACTGTGTTGAGCTGGAGAACAATAGCCCCTTTCACACAGCAATACCGGTAAATTACCGTAAAATTACCACACCGACTTTACCGGTAAAAACAAAAATGTGCTAGCAAAATTGAAATTTGAAACTTCCACATCATTGCATTCTGTTTTTATTCACAATTTAGTGTCCCAACTTTTTTGGAATCGGGTTTGTATTTATATATTTTTTTCAGTTGTTGCTTTTCTTTGTAATGCAGTTGTCTGTATTTTAATAGATTGTGTTTAACACACAAAAGAGTGATTTTTAAACAAAACTGCGCTGGCATCGGATCGGTATCGCTATCGGCCGATACTCTGATTTTTTGGTATCGGATCGGTTCTGAAAAAATGGCATCAATGCATCCCAAGTATTTACTGTTATTTCTGAAAAGAAGAAGACATGTACTTATTCAGTCACGTCTGTTTCTGTTTATTTGTAATCACAGGACAGAAGAATGATATTCATATTTTTCCAGAAAAAAATATGACCTGAGGAGCTTTAGCACTCTCTCCAGTGACAGTGTTATACAGTTAGTTTATTTTATGACATATTCAGAGCTAAATATGAATATTAGGTATAAAGAGACGAGACGTACTGACAGATAAATTAAATACAAATTATTTGATTGTCTGATTTCTTCAAGCGGTCGTATTTACTATGTTTCCTATAGTAATGGTTAGCATGCATAATTCTATATTCATAAATAGCATATTTCTGCCTTATAGTGATCAGAATCCCCATCGGATCATGAACAGAAGTTATTTCAAACACTCACTGCGGTCTGAAAGTAAGTGTTGAGCTAAAATGATCTTAAAAGTCTTTAATGCTGGTACATGAAATCATCTGCCGTCTCCTGACTCGGGTAAACTCCCAAGCTGGCCCGCTTTGGATCGAGGTTTTCCGCAGGAAGAAGCCCTGACAAGGCCATATCAAGCTCCGGAAGTGAGTGTGGAAACGAGACTGGCTCTGGCACGCACTAGCACGCCCGCTTTTGGCCCGACAGTGGAAACGCTATTAATGGTTATGTGAACAGAAGAACAGGGGCCAGTTGCACCAGCTGTGCGTAAGTTACAACTTAGCCTAGTTTTGACGTAAATGGGCACTAAGTTACATCTTATACACTACTTAATATTTTTGCGTTGGACCATTAAACTTAGTTGAAGCGTAACTCATGATGTCAAAAAATAAAATCAGTAATAATAGTTTTTTTTTGTTTCAGTATTTATTTATTGATCCTTATTAATGTCATGTCATATACTAAATGCTTCTGAATGTTATAAAAGCACTTATGTTATTCATGATATCGTATTAAATGGAATGTATTTTTACTAGTGGTGGGCGGTTATCGGCGTTAACGTGGTGCGTTAACGTGAGACTCTTATCGGGCGTTAAAAAAATATCGCCGTTAATCTATTCTCAAAGTTGGGTTGGGAGCTGGGTCTATACTACGAAAGCTATGATGACTTTCACCGTGATATTTTAGCGCGGATGTATAGCTACCTAGCCGAATTGCACTGTAGGGAGCGAGAACGAGTCTTCGAACCTGCCTGTATGCCTTCTGTGAAATTACCACATCAAGCGTGAACGCTGTCTTCCGAACTCGGGCGCGCACCCGCAAACCGTACTCGAGTCCTGATGAGCGTGACTGACATACGTAAGCAGAGTCATTTCTGCTCGTCGTTAGCGATCTTTAGAGTATTTGCAGTACATTCGCAGCAGATAGACGCAAGTGACATTACGTACTGAAGCTTTAGTAACAAAACTAACGGTTCAAAAACAAAATTATAAAAGTTAGGTGAACAACGCAATTCATTCTGCCACCTTCTCTCGCTCGACGTTGTTACCAAGTAACGGGGTAAACAGCTGCTGCTTTGATGACGCAAACGCACCCCGGTCTCGGACCCGAAAATATAATATGAACACGGTCCAGGGAGCAATCGAACTCGGGTTCGGTCCAGTCAATCAAGCCAAGTGTGAAAGCACCAGTCATTATTTGGGTAGCACACATATTCTGAATGCCTTCGGCAGAATTCAAATGAGCCATTTTAATCTAGATTAATTTCAAAATCACAGTGAGATTAATCTAGATTTAAAAAATTAATCTATGCCCACCCCTTATTTTTACTGTTGGTTATGTGAGGCAAAAGAAGTTATAATAATGAAGGATACACTTAAATTCACAGTATTTCTACACAAGTTTTGCTCACGTATTTGAAGGCTGCTATTGGATCATTGAGGGTAAACGTCATATTATGCGACTAAGCATTACTTTACGTAGGAGCTTACGACCTACTAGCTACGTTCTGCCTTAAGATCAAATGGTGCAACTGAAAAAAGTACAGAGTTAGTTACAAACTAGCTAGTAGTTACTAAGCCTCGAGTGTGGACTTTACGTTCACATTTAAGAAAGAACTTACGAACGACTGGTGCAACCCTACCCAGGTGCTCATGAGATATAGCGAGGGCCGATTGGTGAGGTACCTGTAGGTGATGTGGCAGGAATGGTGGATCCACACCAGCTTGTTGAAGCGCTGACGCCCCCCAGAGGACAACTGCAGTCCTACATGGAAGGAGCGCTCCGCTTCGGGGGGTGGGTTCCGCCTGCAGAACCGGCTCCTCTGGTACTCTGACACCTTCTGCTGAGAGATGACAATCGGTTAACTTCTGGTAGCAAACAAACAGAACACAGCTGTTAAATGACAAACCAACCTCTTCTTTTCTCTTGGAGACAACAACATAAACTTTGGTTTGATTGTCTGTATCCTGGGACAGCCGATAATGGCCAAACATGATGGAATCCAACCTGTGGAAATCAAAGCTTTTTACTGATTTAACTCTCACATGGACTAGAAATGTGCTATCAAGTCCAATTTTATTTAGACACGACACACACCTGGAGTTCTTGTTGCGCAGCTTTGGGACAACGACCAAAGGATCCTCAGGGGTGGTCAACATTATCGCCTGACCGTCAGGGAAGAAGCGCAGGTACCTAAAAGATCAGGTCACGTCAAAGCCTGATAACACTGACCAGAACCCATTCTGCTCAGGGACACTCGAGAGATACCGCACCCAGAGATGAAAAATATACACAACTCATGTCCCTCCAAACCTCATTTTTCATTATTTCTTCTGTGGAACATACAAGAAGATATTTTGAGAAATGCCTGAATGTTTTCCATACAATGGAATCTATGGGATCTAATATTGTTTGGTTCCCAACATTTGTGTGTCACCAGAAGAAACGCACCATAGTTTCATAATGAACCGAAAACATTTGTAAACTTCTCATAATAGCATTTAAACGTTATGTTTTGTGCTTTGTCCAAGCACCTGTCAGTCAAACTAAAATCACGATATGGTTTAGTGTGCTCCTCAAAGTTTTTAGTCTATTGCGCTGTTTCAAAGTGAAGCAAACACAATCTCTGCATGTGCTCTGAGTTTAACCGGCATTTAGAAATGCGATGTGATGATATTTTCAGCCGTGTAGGATTGAAAATAATCAAAGATATTTGTATTTGAAGTTGAACAAAGACATTTGCTGTACAGCTGCCGACCCCCATCTTGGCCTTATCAGAGGGCCATTTGGAATTCCTGTAGGCCAAATGTGTGGCACACCTTTAGTTCAGTGGGGGTTTGATTGGTTTGTTTGAACATCTCACGTCTGGTCTGATTGGTCAATTTGACATGTTTGAATTTGGTGACATCACCAAAGGATAAAAGAAGATCACAACGGTAGCTCGCTCTCTTTTGATCCTCTGACTTTCTCTGCTTAGGGACTGCTCTCTCTCTCTCTATTTCTCTCTCTCTCCCCTCAGGTACCATTCTATACATGATGACTATAATTAAGGGTTTAAGTTTATCATCACATACATCCATTTGAAACTATTTTAAGTGTAACCATAACCTGATTTGTGTTTCCATTTAATATAGATTTCTGTCTATTATGTAACTGACATTATACATTTACCTGACTGTTAATACATTTTTCGATTTACTCTAGTATTCTCTAGTAGATTATGGCACGAAGGGTTAAACGGAATGATTAAATGTGTGACTAACTATAAAATATAAATGACCAAACAACCAATTGACATTCTAATCTAAATTGGGAATTATGATAAAATGGAGTCAGATAAAGAGGAATTGGAATTAAATCCATTCTTCCCAGCTGAGGACACTGAACGCGCAGCGACCTTCAACCGCAAATCGTTACCTCCATTGGTACGATTTTCCAGAAGTCTTACAGTCGCATAATGAAAGTAACCAATGGGAAAATGTCCTCACCGTCTCCGCTCAGCACGGTTGCTTTTCCACTGTAGTAGCACCGCTTCAAGTGTGTGGGATTACGTTGTAGTTGAGCCTCTACTACCGCAACATCATCGTAAACGCGGCACAAAAACAAGCGCAATGAAGCCCATCGAAGGTATGGTGTTTTAATTTTTTTAACTAGTTTTCAAGCAAGTCGTGCAAACGATACTGCCGTGGCTGTTACTGCTAGCAGATTTGGTGTCGCAAATCCAATGACGATTCTCTATGAGCAATCAGTGATTTGCAGTATTTACACGTCACGTTTTAGTATCGATATGGCACGCTTGGAACCGAGGTGGTACTGTTTAAGCGAGCCGTACCGGCGGACATTTATTTTGACATTATATGAAAAAGTATTAGCGTTAACCGTGTGGTTGATGTCTAATGTCACTAGCTGAGCAGAAATACATAATCATGTTTCGCTAGCTCCCCTCAAAGTTGCGTTGGATTTTTTCCTTAGCGTAATGGTTGAGAGGTCCATCTATCACTGTTTTCCATGTTAGTTATTTCATGGAGTTAATATATAGGCTGTGTACACGGCTTTTAAAAAATGGCGGGTGCTATTTCTCGTGCATTCTACCAGTCAGCGTACACTTTCGTCACAAGTAGTTCCTATTGTGCTGGGTTAAACCCAACTCTGAAGTAGTCGTGATTCGCCTTTCACGACGTAACATAATCTAAACACATCTCTTAAGCACGCAGAATAATCTAATTTAACTTTTTTTTGGACGCTTACGTAATCGTGGCATCGGTAACCGTAATCGCGTTTAGAAATTCGATTAATTGTGCAGCCCTATGAATACACAGATTTGTAATTAGATACATTTGTAAACCTGTTTTTACAGAAACTGCAGTTTTCCATCAAAACAAAAGCTTGAGGGTTAAAGGCACAATAGGTTATTTTTTTGCCGCTGGCGGTCAATTATTCAAAACAAAGGCGTGTCTTGATGACGTCTTGATTTGGTGGAGCTGTTATTCTGCCGCAGACAAACGCTTCTGCTTCTTCCGCTCATGTGTATGTGTGGGAACGCAGCGCTGCTTTATCATATTACACACATTTGAGAGCGTTGAGAGTTATGTTATAATGCGACTGTGCGTTCGCTGTTTGCAGGCAGCCAATGGAATCTGTACTTTGGTCTTTGACACTTTGCAGACGTTTTACATTCATAGACAGATGTGTTACACCAGTGGTCGCCAACCCGTCGATCGTTATCACTGTCCCGGTAGCTCCCGATAAACAACATGTAACAAGTAGAATTAGGTTCTGCTCCTTTAAGGCAGAACGCACAAACTTTCACTTGCTTATGAGTGGGCCGTCTGTGGATGCGCAAGCTGTATGAACATTGCATGTATGCGTGTAATATTTCTGTTGCTCTATGCACTGTTTATTTTCTGTTCAGTAACGCCGTTTGTAGTGGAGTGTTTTGCAAACTGCCCCATGTGTGCGTGGGATTGACGACGCTGATAATAACCCCCTGTGAAATATCAGATACGTGAGTTTTGCTTACACTTGGCTACAACCATTCAGGCCAGCTATCCGGCCTCTATGTGTAAAGCGTTACAAACACTTTATCAAGGCTCGAAATCGCTCCATATACTCCCAAAATGTATTCTCTGCAACCTCAAAATTTGCACAGCACAAATTAACCGATGTTATATAGTTATGACAGCGCTACGGCTGCAGTGACGCATTAGGATCTCTTCAGAAAACTGACGCAAATGAAAGTAAAAGTTGCAGATGCTCAATACACAATCATCATCGTTAAAGTCAGTGCTTATGCCACTCTCTCCTATTGCATTCCTTGATTTTGAAATGAGAAGTTGATCAATAAAATGCAGCTCACATTTGTTGATTTCAGTTATGTAAACTTAAAAATTCATAGCTTGGGAATTGAAGATCGGATTTATATACGTTTTGCCGAGACACGTGTAAATTAAATTGTGATAATAATAAATCAGATAGATAACTTATCTGTAAAAACACATGAAGTGGACCATGCAGGTATAAATAGGCCCAGCAAGATAACTGTTGGGGATGCTTGACATATAGGAAGAAAAATATAAATATTGAATGTTACGTCATGTATCTCTGAACGAAGCTGACTGTCTTCAGAATAGTTTCGCTTGTATTTTTACAGCTGTACCCAAAGAAAACCCTTTTTTTTCATAAGCACCACCTACTGTCAGAGAGTGAATTAGCATTTTTATTTAGTCCATCTGTTTTTGTTTTGTGCAGGTGTGTATTATGTAACAATTTCACAAAGCTAAAGTCAGACCCTTCTGTATTTGCACTAAGTCTTGAAATTATGCAATGCAATTTAAATCAAAAACAACTGCTCATGCAGCATATGTCTATCTTTGTTTGGATCGTGATTACAAATGGCTAATTTTTTAAGGCAAGTTTGGCCAGTAATAGAGCAAATAAACAACAATAATTTGCTTAAACAAAGAAAAGAAAAGAAAAAAAAAAATCGACAAATGGTGTCGAAAAAACTCTGAATCGTCCGTGAAAATCAATAGGTAGATCTTGCCTTTCATTAAGGCTGAGGTCAGGGATCTTTGGCTTGAAAAGGTTGGTGACCACTGTGTTACACACTACATGAACGAGAATATCTGAAGAAGTATAATAGTTTGCTCTCAAGGTGCATTAGATTGATGCATTTAACTTAAAATGTATGCCTACAGGGACCTAAGTCCAGCACTCAGTCTCACGAAACCCTGTGGGGAAACACTGGAAACGCACACAGGTCAGGAACTACACGAGGGTGAGTAAATACTGACAGATTGTCTTTTCCGAGTGGAGTATCCCTTTAAAGCCCAGATCTCACCTGTAGTACTCCACCTGGTGCCAAGCCCTGTAGAAGCCATCAAGAGACTCCTCCCCCTGACGGATGTATGCTGTTTTACTGATGTAGACCCCTAGACAAACCATGGACGTTTATTAAACACTGTACATGCAGCATACTTAAGAAGACATACATAAACGCACATGTTTACCATCAAAGCGCACACGTGGCCTCTCCAAAAACATCTCTCTCCAGGATGAAAAGGGCAGCATTTTGGTGCAGCTCCGCCCCCACACTCTCGAACAGGCAGACCGCCAAATCTCAGGGTCCCTGCAGCAAAACATCCACAATTAAATGGCAAACGAATTGCTATAATACATGAGGGGGAGCAGGTTTAGATGTTTGGTGAGTCTGTGAGCCCACCTTGCACAGATATAGAAACCCCTGCAAACCAGGGAGAGCTGCTCTAAGGCTCGAAGGTCCAGGTCACATGACACCACCCAGCGGAAGATATACATGAGCACCTCAAAGGGCAAAGCTGTGGACATGAAATGGGACGGTCAGGGCAACAAGAAACCTCTGTGAATCCAAACAGACCAGCTGCAGTGAGAATTACCTGAGATGTGCACCTGTGACGTGTCGGTCTCAGGCTCACACAGCTTCATGGTGTCGTAGCCCAGCGTCAGCTGCTGTTGGAAGTACGTCAGCAGATCGTCTATCTCCCGGTTCTTCTCATTGTCCTCCAAGCTATAGTGCATGAATAAGTACTTGTGCTTGTAGAAAATGCACATTTTTGCATTGAAACAATTAATACAGAATAATCCGTATTTTGTCCTCGCTTATTTTGCATTAAAAAATTAATTTCTGTGAATTTTACAAGGCTGAAAAACCCTATTTAATCGCCCTATCATGCATCCAAGTTTTCAATGAGCATGCGCATGTGTAATCCGAGCACTTACTAGCTCCCAGTCCGGTCCGGATCAGGAGTTCTGCTGTAGTTGATCCTAAACTCAATGTCCGGGACCAGAAGCATCGCACTCTTATAGTACTTGATGGCTGCAAAACATCAAAAGAGTTCATGTATACCTGCAGCCCCGGCCTTCACTTCTTCATGCACTCCATTTTATAAGTGTAATTGGCTAATCTAAATAAATAAATGAGTGAAAACCTTCATAAACGGCTCCATTCTGTTCTTCCTCGACTGCCTTCAGGAACAGCTCTCGGGCCTGTGACAGCACGCATTCACAATCAGTGACACGGCCAAGCCAAGCCAAGGAAATGCGTTTACAGATCTTCACTGTTGCGCTCTAACAGTGATTTTGCAATAGCAGAAAGTGTTCATATTCATGAGTTCCCACCTTTTCCTCTTTGGCTATTTCCTGTCTCCTCTTCAGGTCAGCAGTTTTTTGCAGGCTTCTCTTTCCACCTGAGCTGGGCTGAAGCTCAGACATCCACTTGGCCCGAAAAGCACTGAGCTCCATCTGAAACATCAAACATCAGCTACAGACCCACTTCTAACAACAAGCACTGATGGATTGTGCTCACAGGAGAGACAGGATGCCCACATCTTCTGATCAACGAGCTTTCATGGCTTTTCCAGTCATTCAAGATTACCGGGATTTTCAAAGTCAACAATAAAAAGCTTTTCACCTTTCAAAAGTCATTTTGCTTCAGTGATCAGGCAGATTTCTGTGGACGCTTATTTGCCCAACAGAATAAACAATAAAAAAGGTTTTTGCAACTTTTTATATCACAATTGCAAGTTCTAAACTCTGAACTCTAAGTCTGAATTACGAAAAATAAACAACTGCAAGCTCATATCTTAGAATTGCACGTTTTTATCAGTCAGAATTGCAAGTTATAAACTCGTAATTTCAACTACAAAAAAAAAAAAAAAAAACGGAATTGCGAGATATAAACAATTGAGAGTTCAGAATTGCGAGAAAAAAGTCGGATTTGCTAAATATAAACTTATATAAACTAAACGAGAAAAAATCTAAATTGTGATAAACAATTGCGAGTTCATATCTCAGAATTGCGAATTTATATCATTAAGAACTCAAAATCGCAAATCAAAGTCGAAATTGCAAGAATTTTTTTTGGGAATTGTGAAATATAAAGTATTGCGAGTTCATATCAGTCAGAATGGCGAGGTTATATCATTAAGGACTCAGAATCACAAATTATAAACTCGGAATTGCGGGGGGGAAAAAATCGGAATTGCAAAATATTAAGAATTGCGAGTTTATATCAGAATTGTGAGTTTATTTCTCAGAATTGTTAAGTTTATATAATTAAAAACTTAGAATCGCAAATTTTAAATTAGGAATTGCGGGGGAAAAAACTCGGACTTGCGAAATACAAAGAATTGCGAGTTCATATCTCAGAGTTGCGAGTTTATATCATTAAGAACTCAGAATCACAAATTATAAACTCAGATTGCGGAAAATCAGAATTGCGAAATATAAAGAATTGCTAGTTCATATAAACTTGTAAATGCAAGAAAAATTTTGATAAACAATTGCGAGTTCATATCTCAGAATTGCAAATTTATATCTTCAAACAAATTATAAACTCAGAATTAAGAAATATAAACTTGTAAATGCTTAAAAAATGTTGATAAACAATTGCAAGTTCATATCTCAGAATTGCAAATTTATATCATTAAGGACTCAGAATAAAAATTTATAAACTCGGAAATGCAGGGGAAATAAAGTTGAAATTGCATAATATAAAGAATTGCAAGTTCATATCTCAGGATTGCAAATTTTTATTATTAAGAACTCAAAATCGCAAATTATAAACTCAGATTGCGGAAAATCGGAATTGCGAAATATAAAGAACTGCGAGTTTTTATAAACTCGTAAATTGCAAGAAAAACTGTGATAAACAATTGCGAGTTCATAACTCAGAATTGTGAGTTTTTATTATTAAGAAGTCAAAATCGCTAATTATAAACTCGGAATTGCTAAATATAAAGAATTGCGAGTTTATATCAGTCAGATTTAGGAATTGCAAATAATAAACTCAGATTTGTGAGATAAAAACTTGCAATTACCTAGTTTATATTTTCTGATTATGCGTCTCAAAATTCGGAGATAAAGGTCAGAATTGCGAATAAAAAAAAGTCACAATTAAAAGGTCAGAATTGTGAATTAAAAAAGTCACAATTAACTTTCTTGTTTTTTATTCCGTGTTGGAAACAAGCTTCCACAGATTTCAGACTGAAAATAATAAATAAATAAATAAAGGGTAGAACTTGTCTATCAAATCGCCATGAAAAATTACAAAATGTTTTTGTCTTCTATGAAATAACATGCACCAATGATTTATGCACAGTGCTTCAAGAAAGTAATTAGGGTCAAATTTGATTTTAAAATGCTTAAATGATTCACTGATATATTCACTGGTATGTTGACTGCACTTTATTCAATGATTAGACATTACACAACTATAACACGACAGCATTTTTCCAAGTGAAGCAGAATATTCAACAAGAAAAAGCAGAATGGGACTTGATTTTAGCCAATCACAACGAAGCATTCCAATCCAGAATGGAGAGATATGACTAGAGGGGAGGGGTTAAAAAGTAAAGAGGGATTTGTTCATCCGAAAAGGGCAATCATTTCAGAGGTGGACTAAAGTATTGTTTCATGAATTATTAACGAGCAACACAACCAGGAAAGTGTTTACAGTAAACAGGGTCAATTTTGGTAACCAGATTTTCAATAAACATGATGATTTCAATTCTAAGTATCTGACGAAAGCAAAGTATTACATCAAGACATCTGCAACTTTCATGTCTTCTTAATAATAATAATAATAATGAGATCAGGTTCACTAACTTGAATATTAGAATCCTCTGTATTTTCATTTTCCTCTTCTTCAATAGTGCCAGCAGTATTTTGGTTGCTTTCAGCCTAGAAATAACACACATGAAGTAACTTCAACTGATATATTGTGTAAAGTTGGCACAGTTTAAAAAGACGTGACGCAGATCTTAAAAGAGAGAAACTACACCCACGTCCATGTTTGGTGTTACTGATAACTGACCAATCAGAGAGCCCGGCAAGCATTAATCACCAGGAGAAATCATTACACTTTTTTTTTTTACACACAAATAATCGTCTATCAAATTAAATCCTTATTCAGTGCATCTAAATACAAGTCTAGTGGTTTTGCAGAACTGCAAACTTTGTAAACATGCATGCATAAAATAGTTTGTTTTAAATATACAATATACACATGATTGGTATTACACACTAAGCGTTTAAATAATTATTTAAGACTGTTATCCAGTCAAAACAACTCAGATGTGTGTGACAGGACAATAATACGATCGTGGCTGCTAACATGCTAATGTTAGCTTCTGATTAGCAGCCTCGCTAATCTTAGAAACACGGCTTTTACTGACCATAACAGCTTATTTTGCTAGCTCTTTTAATGTCGCGTTTAAAGACGTGCTTTCAACGAATATGTTACAGATCACGATCAGAGAAGCGGACGACAGAGCGGGGAAATACGCGAGCTCGCCACACGGCAGCCATCATGACGAGTGAGTCTGTGAGTGACAGCTGCGCGAGCGCGCGGAGACACTTGTTGAGCTGCTGCGACAAAACAACATCCGGTCTGTGGTTTAAAAATAAAAGTCTAAAAATAAATGCCCGTCTGCTATAAAAAGCTATAAAACGTTTTTTTTTTTTTGCTCAAATTAACATCAAAATTTTACTAATCTCAAATTATTTTTTCGTGTACAAATAAATAAGAGACAAAAATCATACTACAAGTTCGCTCAAATTCACTTGTTGTGAATCCTCTAGACGTCTAAATCGAAATAATGTAATGGCTCAATCCTCATTTATTTAATGTTGTGTGTATTAAAATCGGCATCTGGAGCAAGAAAAATGTAGGGCGGGACTTTTGTCCGTGAGGAAATGATTGGATGGTTGTGGTTTGCTTTTGGTGGATCTCATTGAGTGACAGGTTGCCCCGCCCTCGAGCCAGTAAACACCAGAAATATTAAAGATCTTTTGATCTTTTGAAGATAATTAAAGATCACGAGGCATATGAATAAAAAATTAATAATGTGCAAATAATTTATAATACATATTGCAATATTCCTAGCCTGACGTCGTCATACTCAATTCTAGTCAGAATAAAAATGCGAACTGCCCGAGCCCAAATGTTGTGGGTGGAGCTAAGCTCGGCTAGCATCCAGGCTACAATGTTCCATAAAAAAAACAGGATTGGTCAATTTAAATTCCATGGAGGAGACTTTAAATTTGCCAATTAAAGGGGCATTTATATAAAATAAAAAGGAAAATAATGTCTAATAACGTGACATAATCCTTAATCTTTACACTCAAACCTCAGCTCCATTGCCAATAATAAATCTAGGGCAGGACTTTTGTCTATGGGGAAATGATTGGATGGTTGTGGTTTGCTATTGGTCGATCTCATGTGAGTGACAGGTTGCCCCGCCCTCGTGCCAGTAAACACGTCATCAGAGAGATGTCGCTCAAAAAGTTGATTAGAGATTATTTAAAATTATAATTTAAAAATAATAATGCACAGATAAATAATTTATAATAAATATTGCAATATTTCATAAATAAAACTAAACAAGAATGGTGAATTTTGATTTCATGGCAGCTTTAAATTTGCCAATTAAAGGGATATATAAAATAAAAAATAATGTCTCTTAAGGTGACACAATCATTAATCATTACAACTCGAACTTCAGTGCCATATAATAAATTGATTGGATGGTTGTTGGTTGCTATTGGTCGATCTCACGTGAGTGACAGGTTGCCCCGCCCTCGCGCCAGTGCACACGTCATCAGAGAAGAGAAGAGATGTCACTCAAAAAGTTGATTAGAGATTACAAGGCACATGAATTAAAAAATAATAATGCACAGATAAATAATTTATAATAAATATTGCAATATCTCATAAAAAAACTAAATAAGAATGGTTTATGGTTCTTTTCATGGCGATTTGCCAATTAAAGGGATATATAAAATAAAAAAAGGCTATGAACGTGACATAATCATTAAACATTACAACTCCATATAATTAATCCAGTGCAGCAATGTTTCTTCTTCTGGACGAAAATAATAAAGTATACTATGGTGAAATATGACTTTATGAATATATATTCAGATATTGTTCAATTTGCTTGGTATTCTTCCAATGGCAAAAATGAACGTAGTATTTATTAATCAGATAGTAGTGACGTTGCGTTCTTTTTCCTCCACCAACGAAGGCGTGGCTTATTAATATTAATAACCAATCCTTCACCGTAGTAGCTTTCGTACCTTAATTCGCGGACGGGAAGTAGCTGGACACCCAGCTTACAAATCAGATGCGTGCACTAGAATGCAGTTAAAACCCTGGAGGTGCGCTTTAATCCTGTCGAAACTGTTAGTAGTGTTAGTAAGTATACCTGCGGCTTCCCCACATATGATAACAGCTGACGTGGAGTGTGACGTATCACTGTTGTTAAAGTGAATCATCTCTACTGTAGGGATGCTGAGCCTTAGGCAGGAGGCCTGAAACCATCATTTCTCCAGCACGCACCAGCATTTCATTTCTCCATCATCACCCTCCTCATCATCCGCGCAATGGAGGAGATTCTCCGCAAGCTCCAGAAGGAGGCATCGGGCAGTAAACACAAAGCGATTCGGGACGCGTGCGGTGTCGCGTGCGGTAAGATGAGGATGCACCTGTTTGTGGAGCGTCTGTGGGGATGAAGGAGTTCAGCGTATTAAAAATAATGTTTAATGTCTGAGAACAACGATATACAGCATACAGTTAGAGAGCACAGTAGTGCCTGCCTTTCACGGATGTTTATTTACAGCAACTGAATCCTCATATAACAGCTGTTACAGGATGGCCAATTGCACATTACATTTTAAAAAGGCATGAAGAATGGAATGAAAACATGCAAACGGAAATAAAATAAATAAATCGTTTTATTCCCATTGTGCACTAATGCAATGAGCCTACATGCATGCGACCTGTGTTCGTTTGATGCATGTTTATTTGAATATTATGGTGTTGAACGGTTTGGCTTTAAACCTCTTTATTCTCAAAGTGCATGCAGTCAACAACAACAAAACAAGTCCTATGTTAATAGTATGTTTTTGGACATGCACTATGAGTAGAATACCATTGAAATGTAAATCATATTTACAGTTATTGAGGCATGGTGGCTTGGACAGTACTTTTAAAGGACAGTCTGTAAGGACGCTTCTATGTTTTAATAGTTCATTTAATCTTTTAATGATTACTTTAATTTTTATTTTCCTGGTAATATTTTTTGTGCATAAGCACTTTGCTTTTATGATCCAGAAATGTATAAAATAACAGCAACATTATTACTACATTTATTAGTATTAGTAGTAGTAGTAGTAGTAGTTACAATTTTAGTGAAAATATAAAAAAGCATTAATAAACTATAATAATACATATTCTTATTTATTGTAATCTTTAATATGATTTTTTTTTTAAAGTATTATATTCTGTTCTTGCATTGTGTTTAGCTCAAGGGCTGTTTTATGGACGGGCAAAGCTTCCGTTTTATATGCAATAGTTTCAGATAATGTGGAGCTTCCTGCACTTATTTGACCTTTCAGTGTTTCTGTGTATCACACACTGTCAGTCATGCTGTGGAAACAAACGAGCGGCTCAAAACTGATGCTGTGCAACTCTGGCTCATTTACAGGATCAATGAAAAGCTCAGATGACAGTATATATAGCAACGCTTGATATGAGAACAAAGAAACTTACGAGCAATAAGACAAAAAACTGCAATAGAACAAATAAATAGACCCACCTGAAAAACATCAAGCATTAGAAATAAGAAATATAGCCAACATACATTGTGTAAAGTAATAAACACTGATTAGTCTTCACTGTGTCAATTAAATATACATTTATTCTTATTAAAGTTACAAAAGTGATTCAGTGAAGAGCAGTGAGAGATTTTCTCTCTTGTGTTGTGTGATTATCATTGATGACAGACGGCAGCAGGTTTATTAGGCTGCTGTCACTTTAAGAGTGAATGCACGGATCCAGTAGACTGATACACAACTGTTTATGGTCACTAAAGACATGCATGTGCTTATGAGGATACTTGCAAAGATGGGCATTTTAACTCATACGTGTGTGTATTTGACCATTCAAGCCCAACTAGTCTCTCAAGCCGTGTTTCCACCACAGAAACTTTCCCCAGGAACTAGGGACTTTGGGGTGGTGCTCTGTGTGTTTCGACCGAAGGGACCAGCGTCTAAATGAAGTTCCGGTATAAATATCCCCTCAAAACATCCCTGCTCACGAGGTGGTACTTTTTCAAAGTTCAGGAGCTTTCAGGGGTGGGACTTGGGCACTGAACATGCTGATTGGTTGAGTTCACACAACATTTTGATTGGCTGGTTCCACACAACATTTTATTTCAACCTAAAAGTCAGTTGCGGTGTGTGCACTAAAGGCTGTTACATACTCCGCAAGAACAGAAAAAAGTTCTCACTCCCAGGGCTGTGAGAACAAAATGACGCCATTTTGTTCTCACAGCTCTGGTTTGGGAGTTCTCGACACATTGTCTGAGCAGAGAATTTTTCTTGCAAGTGTCTGAGAACTATTGTGTGATTGGTCACAAATTTAAAGTGGATGGAGAAACGGAGATGTTCGGCACCTGCTTTTCTCGTGATATATGGAATGTACTGCTGGCCAGAACGAACTTTGTTCTTGTTTTTGCCACCTCGAGAAAACGAACACATTTCTTTGTTCTTGCAGAGTATGTACCAAACTTAAGAGTTGTTTGCTATTCAAATCAACAATGAAGTTTTAAAAATACGACAATGGACCGGCAACAAAGTTCAGAAGAAATCCAGTGGGAACTGGAAAGCCACGTGCAGTCCTATGTCACCGGACTAATCTTCACGGTATTTAGACAGAGCAACATATCTCAGTAATTACCTGGTAATTTCGTGGAAATGGGGCTTTACTCTGCAACAGTCTCTCTGACAGCGCACATATAGCGAAATAAGTTCTCTTTCGCTGCTTATTGCATTTCAACGGTTTAAAATCACCCGTTTTTAAACCGCAATGCTCAAAAACGCACACAATGCAGCACAGAAACTTCACGAGCGTAACGGAAATGATGTCAATTTGTTTGAATGTGTTCAAGTTTTTTATTTTTTCCTAATTTTATAGTATCATGTAACCCCCCGCCTAATTTTCCCTGTGGTTTTACAGAGACCCTTCAAGCTCAGAATGGATCAGTTAAAATACCACCATTTAAACTCAGGCAAGTGTTTCACTTCCATATACAATATTTGTATTGTCAGCGTTTGTATTTTCTCAGATATTCTTTATCACATAATCTTTAAGATGATCCATACAGACATAAGACAAGCACGTTTATTAGGTTGTTCATTGCAATCCCTATTTTTATATCTCCATATTTTTATATATGTACACCGTGAAAATAAAGTATTAAAATGACCAAATGCATAAGAATTGTTCAACTATACCGTTGAAATGGGATTGCTTTTTTAAGCTTCTTCTATATTTATTTATATAGCAGATGATTTTATTCAAATGTCTAAGAAATGATGTCTGAATCCTCAGAGGCTGACAGTGAATGCTTCAGTACTCTTCATGAGTTTTTAATCTTTCATGTTGTGCAGTGTTATTAATGTGAACTGTTTTTGTGCAGAGAGAAGTGTTTCTTCCCTCTTCAGATGGCACTGGAGTCTAAAAACACTAAACTGGCTCAGACGGCCCTCACTGGAATGCAGGTGTGCACCTCACTCAAACCATACAGAATTATTTAGGTACACTTAAGATAAAGCAGGATGTTTATTTAATGGTATTGCTAAGCCAGTGTTAGACTCATAGCTCACTTTGCGATGTTTGTACATGAATAGACCATATCTTGAGACCAGAATATACGGTACAAATGCCAGCTGTGGTTACCATAACTTTACTGTTAAAAGTACAATAGCAAGTTTAACAGATTGAACTTAAATTTATATTAAAACACAAACAAACATATATTTCATTAAAGGGGCAGTAAACAATTGCTCCTCCCCCAAAATGCATGAACATGCAATGAAAGAGTGGATGTCTCTTTATCATAGCTGAAGCAAAGTAAAATAATGCTTTGCGAAGATGATGAATGAACGACAAGTAAATACAAGCAAGAGTTACAGTAACAGCATATCTCGGTAACACCAAAACTAATGTTACTCACGTATGGAGTTTTCAGGCCTTCCCGCTCTCAAACATCTCTCCTGCACTGGAAAGCTTTTCTAATATTAACGTGGGTCATAAAGCTCTTGCCTGATCATAACCAGAGATATTCCTTTGGACTTTTCTTTTTTGTAATGTCTCTCAGCTATTTGTCTTTCTACAGTCTTTCTTCAAACCTCCCTCTTGTTCACTCTCTCCTCCCCCATCATGAGTGGACACGATCCTTACTGCTGATCGGCTCTCTGTCCCCCCCTCCCACATCATGAGTGAACATGCCCCTACTGCTGATTGGCTTGCTCCTCCCCCATCATGAGTGGACACGCCCCCTACTGCTGATTGGCTCGCTCTCCTCCCCATCATGAGCGGATACACCCCCTACTGTTAATTGGCTCACCCGCTCCTCCCCCATCATGAGTGGACACGCCCCCTACTGCTTATCGGCTCACTCTCTCTCCTCCCCCATCATGAGTGGACACATCCCCTACTGCTTATCGGCTCACTCTCGCTCCTCCCCCATCATGAGTGGACACATCCCCTACTGCTTATCTGCTCACTCTCTCTCCTCCCCCATCATGAGTGGACACATCCCCTACTGCTTATCGGCTCATTCTCTCCTCCCCATCATGAGTGGACTCATCCCCTACTGCTTATCGGCTCACTCTCTCCTCCCCATCATGAGTGGACACATCCCCTACTGTTTATCGGCTCACTATCTCTCCCCCCATCATGAGTGGACATGCCCCTACTGCTTATCGGCTCACTCGCTCCTCCCTATCAGGTGTGGACACACCCCTACTGCTTATCGGCTCACTCTCGCTCCTCCCCATCATGAGTCAACACGCCCCTACTGCTTATCGGCTCACTCTCGCTCCTCCTCATCATGATTGGACACGCCTACTGCTTATCGGCTCACTCTCGCTCCTCTCCCATCATGAGTGGACACGCCCCTACTGCTAATTGGCTCACTCTCTCTTCCCCATCATGAGTGGACAAGACCCTACTGCTTATCTGCTCACTTTCGCTCCTCCCCATCATGAGTGACACGCCCCTACTGCTTATCAGCTCACTCTCCTCCCCATCATGAGTGGACACGCCCCTACTGCTTATCTGCTCACTCGCTCCTCCCCATCATGAGTGACACGCCCCTACTGCTTATCGGCTCACTCTTTCCTCCCCATCATAAGTGGACACACCCCTACTGCTTATCAGCTCACTCTTTCCTCCCCATCATAAGTGGACACACCCCTACTGCTTATCGGCTCACTCTCGCTCCTCCCCACCATGAGTAGACACGCCCCTACTGCTTATCAGCTCACTCTCTCCTCCCCATCATAAGTGGACACACCCCTACTGCTTATCGGCTCACTCTCGCTCCTCCCACATCATGAGTGGACACGCCCTCTACTGCTTATCGGCTCACTCACTCTCCTCCCCATCATGAGTGGACACGCCTCTACTGTTATCGGCTCACTCACTCTCCTCCCCATCATGAGTGGACACGCCCTCTACTGTTATCGGCTCACTCCTCTCCTCCCCATCATAAGTGGACACACCCCTACTGCTTATCGGCTCACTCTCGCTCCTCCCCCATCATGAGTGGACACATCCCCTACTGCTTATCTGCTCACTCTCTCTCCTCCCCCATCATGAGTGGACACATCCCCTACTGCTTATCTGCTCACTCTCTCTCCTCCCCCATCATGAGTGGACACATCCCCTACTGCTTATCGGCTCACTCTCGCTCCTCCTCCATCATGAGTGGACACGCCCCCTACTGCTTATCAGCTCACTCTCTCTCCTCCTCCATCATGAGTGGACACGCCCCCTACTGCTTATCAGCTCACTCTCTCTCCTCCTCCATCATGAGTGACATGCCCCTAACTGCTGATTGGCTGAATCTCTCTCCTCCCCCATCACGAGTGGACACGACCCTACTGCTGATTGGCTACAAGTGTGTTGTACTGCTCAGTCCAATCCACTTTCAACAGCGTTTCTCAGTAATTGCTTACTGCACCTTTAACTTAAATAATGTTTATATAGAAAATTATATAAAAATGACATATGTTTTTACCCACCTGTATATATACACTGATAACCACCTTGAAAAAACAGATGTAAAGAGAGACACATGATGAATCAAAGAAGAATGTGTACAGTAACTTAAAAGATGACTTTCTTTTTCACTTCCAAAAATTATACATTTAACCGTATTATACTGTTAAATGTCATGAAATGCGTAACTGGATATCTTTTTTTTGTGTATAGAGACAGTGAACTTGCTGTTACATTTTAACAGCTTTTAAAATGATGATTTTCACAGTGATTGCCAAGCATTGTGGTAGCAAGTTTTGCGTGCAAACACTCTCATTTTATACATGTATAATTCAGCTTACAAACATGGCAAGATGACCAGTGTTCGTTTGTTTTGTAAATGTTGTTTAGTTCATACTCCTCTTCTCAGCCTTCTGCATGTTTTGCTGTTGTCCTGTGGCGTTGACAGAAGATCCTGTGTGAGGATTGCTTTGTTGCTGTGGAAACAGAGGTTCCAGAGAAGCAGCTGTTGAGTCAGATCCTGCAAGCCATCAGGGTGACGCCCGCTCTACACGAAGACCTGCAGGTGGAGGTCATGAAGGTCCGTGTGTGTGTGTGTGTGTGTGTGTGTGTGTGTGGTGTGGTTTGTGGAGAAAAGCCCTGCATTGAGCTAGAATAGTCAAAAATATTGTGTTGCTTCTAGCATACTTAATCTATTCGGTTATTGATGTTTGCAGCGCTAAATGGAAGATTTGCAGCAACTGTTTAGATTCCATTCTGTCTCTTTTCTAATACTGAAGTGTTGAATCATTATAGGTAGAGATGCTGCCAAGTGGCTGTTATATTAAATGGCTAATGTTTTGTAGTTCTTTGTGTTGTAGTGTGTGTGTGTGTGTGTGTGTGTGTGTGTGGGCACAACATCTTGAGAAGTAGAGAGTGTGTGTGTGTGTGTGTGTGTGTGTGTGTGTGTGATGAGTAGTGTGTGTGTGTATCTGAAGTGATGTGTGTCGCTGAAGTCCTTGTCAAAGGGCTCTTTTAAAGACTGCTGTGCTGTGAAGCTGTGCTTTAATGAGGACGATGCAGCAGTCTGCTCACTATCACAGCGTTTTAGGTCACACTTGTACAGCAGTTCCACAAATCATCACTCCCATACACACTCTGAGATCGGCCCCTAAATGTGACAGCCTTTTATTGCCTTCATTTGACTTTTTCTGCACTCTGCTGAGATTTTTTTATATAGACCATATATAAGAGTGTGTGTGTGTGTGTGTGTGTGTGTGTGTGTGTGTGTGTGTGTGTGTGTATAGTGTGTGTGTGTGTGTGTGTGTGTGTGTTTTAGTGTGTGTGTGTGTGTGTGTGTGTGTCATGATAGTATTTATTGTACCTCCTTTTTTGCTGATTTAAAGGGATACTTCACCCAAAAATGAATTTATTAACCCACATGTCGTTCCAAACATGTATGACTTTTTTCTTTGGACCACAAAATAAGTTATTTTGAGTAGATGGCTCAGTGTGTGTGTGTGTGTGTGTGTGTGTGTGTGTGGACCCCATTGACCTTCATTGTATGGACATAAACAGTTGACATATTATTCAACATGGAAACCTGGCGCATGTGTGTGTGTGTGTGTGTGTGTGTGTATACCTTCAATTTAATTTTTGAAATATGTGTGTGTTGTAGTGTGTTCCCACTAATTGTCATTTTAAGGGAAATTTATTAGATTTTATTCATTATGCACATTTTAGTTAAGACGCATTTAGCATAAGACGATCAAACAGTTGCATGCTGAGTGATCAGATCTCACACTGTGTAGACTGGGTTTCTCCCCCTCCTTTGTGTGTCTAACTTTGTTATCTTGGCCCTGGTTGGCCATAAACGGCTCATAAAGCACATCATCATGTGTAAATGGGTCTGGTACTCACACAGGACTGATCTGAGGAGCCCCAGGGAACAAAGGCTGAAGCAAGCATGTGCAGTCATACAGCAGACCCATGAAGTATTTGGACACTGCATTTGATAACAGTGGTGGAGTGGTGTGTGTGTAGTGTGTGTGTGTAGAGTGTAGTGTGTGTGTGTGTAGAGTGAGTAGAGTGTGTGTGTGTGTGTGTGTAGTGTAGTAGTGTGTGTGTGTCAAATGGTTTAATGCACAGCTAGCTGTGTGTGTGTGTGTGTGTGTGTGTGTGTGTGTGTGTGTGTGTGTGTTAAAGCTGTCATTGATGTTTGCAGCGCTAAATGGAAGGGTTAAAATGGAAGTTATTTCAACGTCAGTTACGGCACTTTAGATTCAGCATTCTGTGTCTTAAATTTAGACACAAAGATAAAGGATTGCAGTAAGATTACATTTATTTTAATTAATTATCGAGAGAGAAAGAAAGGTGTGTGTGTGTGTGTGTGTGAGTGTGTGTGTGTGTGTGTGTGTGTGTGTGTGAGTGGTGTGTGTGTGTGTGTGTGAGTGTGTGTGTGTAGTGTAGTGTGTGTGAGTAATCAGAGACACCAATGATACTCTCTAGTTGCTGAGAAATGTGATGTAATGATTTGCGTGAGAGTATGTGTGAGTAGTGTGTGTGTGAGTAGAGTAGTGTGTGTGTGAGTAGAGTAGTGTGTGAGTAGAGTAGTGTGTGTGAGTAGAGTAGTGTGTGTGTGTGTGTGTGAGTAGATTGTGTGTGAGAGTGTGAGTAGAGTAGTGTGTGTGAGTAGAGTAGAGTAGTGTAGTGTGTGTGAGTGAGTAGAGTAGTGTGTGAGTAGAGTAGTGTGTGTGAGTAGAGGAGTGTGTGTGAGTGTGTTTGTGTGTGCGTGAGTAGTGTGTGTGTGTGTGTGTGTGTGGGTTTGAGTGTGAGTAGAGTTGTGTGAGTGTGCGTGAGTAGTATGTGTGTGAGAGTGTGAGTAGAGTTGTGTGTGTGTTTGTGTGAGTGTGCATGAGTAGTATGTGTGTGTGAGTGAGTGTGTGTGTGTGTGAGTAGAGTAGTGTAGTGTGTGTGAGTGTGTTTGCGTGTGCGTGAGTAGTGTGTGTTTGTGTGTGAGTAGAGTTGTGTGAGTGTGCGTGTGCTTGAGTAGTATGTGTGTGAGAGTGTGAGTAGAGTAGTGTGTGTGTGTGTGTGAGTAGAGTAGTGTGTGTGTGTGAGTAGAGTAGTGTGTGTGAGTAGAGTAGAGTAGTGTGTGTGTGTGAGTAGAGTAGTGTGTGTGAGTAGAGTAGTGTGTGTGTGAGTAGAGTAGTGTGTGTGTGAGTGTGTGTGTGTGAGAGTAGAGAGTGTGTGTGAGTAGAGTAGTGTGTGTGAGTAGAGTAGTGTGTGTGAGTAGAGTAGTGTGTGTGAGTAGAGTAGAGTAGTGTAGTGTGTGTGAGTGAGTAGAGTAGTGTGTGAGTAGAGTAGTGTGTGTGAGTAGAGGAGTGTGTGTGAGTGTGTTTGTGTGTGCGTGAGTAGTGTGTGTGTGTGTGTGTGTGTGGGTTTGAGTGTGAGTAGAGTTGTGTGAGTGTGCGTGTGCGTGTGCGTGAGTAGTATGTGTGTGAGAGTGTGAGTAGAGTTGTGTGTGTGTTTGTGTGAGTGTGCATGAGTAGTATGTGTTTGAGAGTGTGAGTAGAGTAGTGTAGTGTGTGTGAGTGTGTTTGCGTGTGCGTGAGTAGTGTGTGTTTGTGTGTGAGTAGAGTTGTGTGAGAGTAGTGTTTTTGAGTAGTGTGTGAGAGTGTGAGTAGAGTAGTGTGTGTGTGTGTGTGAGTAGAGTAGTGTGTGTGTGTGAGTAGAGTAGTGTGTGTGAGTAGAGTAGAGTAGAGTGTGTGTGTAAGTGAGTAGAGGAGTGTGTGTGAGAGTTTGAGAGTGAGTGTTAGAGTAGTGTGAGAGTGTGTGTGAGTAGAGAGTGTGAGTGAGTAGAGGAGTGTGTGTGAGTAGTGTGTGTGACAGTTTGAGTAGAATACTGCGTGAGTAGAGTAGTGTGTGTGAGTGAGTAGAGGAGTGTGTGTGAGAGTTTGAGTAGAATAGTGTGAGAGTAGTGTTTGTAAGTAGTGTGTGAGAGTGTGAGTAGAGTAGTGCGAGAGCAGTGTGTGTGAGTAGTGTGTATGTGAGAGTGTGAGTAGAATACTGCGTGAGTAGAGTAGTGTGTGTGAGTGAGTAGAGGAGTGTGTGTGAGTTGTGTGTGTGACAGTTTGAGTAGAATAGAGCGTGAGTAGAGTAGTGTGAGTAGTTTGAGTAGAATACTGTGTGAGTAGAGTAGTGTGTGTGAGTGAGTAGAGGAGTGTGTGTGAGAGTTTGAGTAGAATAGAGCGTGAGTAGAGTAGTGTGAGTAGTTTGAGTAGAATACTGTCTGAGTAGAGTAGTGTGTGAGTGAGTAGAGGAGTGTGTGAGAGTTTGAGTAGAATAGTGCGTGAGTAGAGTAGTGAGAGAGTTGTGTGTGTGACAGTTTGAGTAGAATACTGCGTGAGTAGAGTAGTGTGTGTGAGTGAGTAGAGGAGTGTGTGTGAGAGTTTGAGTAGAATAGAGCGTGAGTAGAGTAGTGTGAGTAGTTTGAGTAGAATACTGTCTGAGTAGAGTAGTGTGTGTGAGTGAGTAGAGGAGTGTGTGTGAGAGTTTGAGTAGAATAGTGTGTGAGTAGAGTCGAGTGAGAGTAGTGTGTGTGAGTAGTGTGTGAGAGAGTTTGAGTAGAATAGTGTGTGAGAGAGGAGTGTGTGTGAGAGTGTGAGTGTGTGTGTGTGAGTAGAGTGTGAGTGTGTGTGTTGGTGTGTGTGTGTGCTTCAGTGAAAACAGTGCATTGATATAAAGCGGTGATTGAACTGACTAGAACTACCTGTGCATTAAACCGTTTTAATCAGAATCGAGCATTCAGACAGACCATGTCATAACGAAAACATGAGATAACAACACAATTGTGCATAGTTTGTATGGTATAAATAATAAAACAATAGCTATATATCCACTGATCAAAGTAAAGACAAATGCTATTTGGCCGATTTATGGTTGCCAAGCGTTAATGGAACATGTCCATAGTTAATGTGATAAACTACGCCTGTGGTTACTCCGTCTTCATACATCCACCTTGACACCATTTGATTATTTGATTAATAGTCATCGCAAAATTGCTTCAAAATATGACACGAGTTCTGAGAAAAGCTGTAACTGCATTGGTCTGCAGAAGGCAGATTGTTTGATATGTTCTATTAGACATGCAGTTTGTGTGAAAGTGTCCAAATATTATTTTGAGGTCACTGAATGAGTTGACTATCGCGTTTTGATTTTATATAAGGCAGTTGTTTTTTTATAATTGACATCTCACTTCCATCATGAAACAAATGTTCCAACATCGTGTCATCCGTTGCCGTGGTTACATGTTACCGCTGTCGCCAATGCCACGTCTCAGATCCTTTTTCCACGAGCAAGCATGTCAGAGCCACACAGCGGCAGATGCTCTGCGGTCAGTCGTTCTGTTTGATTAATGAAAGATTCCATTTCACAGTCACTCCGTTGATCAGAGACCTTTCCACATCATAAACATGAGCTGCACCAGCATTAGTGTTTTATTTTTTGAGCATTTTATGAGCAATTCTTTCACATTTTATTTATAGAGAGATGGCCAACTATTGGCCGACTTTGGGTCCAAATTTTTCCATTCTATTTCTCCATAGGCATTGCAAAACATTCTTAAAGGTCCTCATGAAATGAAAATTCAACCTTATCTAAATGCATTTCTTAATCATATAGTGAGACGGCAGATGATGAAAGCACTACGAGTGTCAAGTGTGGCTATTTTTTTTCAGGACCATTTAACCAAGTTTTGGACGATTCTGATGAAGTAAAAAAATTCTAAAAAGCCAAAATGTGTAGAAAAAAAAAATAAATCTGCTAAAAATGACTAAAGAGCACCAGAGGGATAATCACAGAATGATAGGGTTTTAAACGAGCATGATGGGAACGTTCATTGGCACAGTGGAACAAAGGCTTATCGTGGTGGGTATTAGAAGTTGCTCAAAATCTGTTGCATGTTTGTGTGTCTCCAGGTGTGTATCGAGACGTACATATCGAGTTGTCATCAGCGCAGTATCAACACAGCTGTCAGGGCCACTCTCAGCCAGATCCTCGGAGACCTCACCCTACAGCTACGCCATAGACAAGAAAACACAGTGAGTCACGTTTACACAGCTTTATCCATCACAAGCACATATTGTTTTTGCCTATTTATGTCTTTTTAATTTTCTCAATAAATGGGCTCTGGTGTCCTCTATAGAGAATATAGCATATAACATGGTATAGTGTGTCACACCATCTCAGCTGGCTAAAGGTCAAACAAATATTTTCCCTTTTTCAACCATTCTAGTTGATGTTTGCTTTGGGAAGTAGCGTCCTTTTCTAAAACACAGTTGTTCATGTTAGTTGACAGTGCATTAACTAATTAACAACTAAATAAAAAATGCATTAGTAAATGTTGAAATGAACTGAGATTATTAAATGCTGTAGAAGTTTTGTTCATTCTTAGTTCATGTTAACAAATGAAACCTTATTGTAAAGCAGTTATCAATATATTTTTGTATTTTGTATAATGACCATTGTCGTAAGCAATCATAGCTGTAAGTTTCGTGTAACAATGGCTGTAATTCTGTGTATCATTTAGTAATATAATAATTTCTACTCAAATCAAGATTTATAATAAGTTGTATATTTTACAGTACAGTATTTTAGTTCCCATTTTTCATTTTTAGACTTCTCAATCATGTCTAGTATGTTAAGCATGATTTGATGTCATGGAACTGTCATTGTTATGAGTCTGGTTGGATTTTTACAGGGTGTTGACGGTGAGGAGCGTTGCATACCGGTGCACCAGCGCAAAGGTACACGCAATCAATAAACCATGAACATGTTTTCACTTGCCAAGCAAAGACCAGGTTTTGGACATGGCTCATCCGTCAAACGGTCTGTTTGATCATTTTCATGTTGCTGATAACGTACTGCTGATTGGCTACACATGTGTTTTAGTGCCTGTTCCGATCCACTTTCAACAGCGATTCGAAATCGCTTACTGCACCTTTAAGATATCTTAGAAGGCAGTATACTTACAGTGCTCTCCACTAATATTGGCACCCTTGGTAAATATGAACAAAAAAGGCGGCTTTGAAAATTAATCTGCATTGTTTATCCTTTGGTCTTTCATTAATTTAAAAAAGCGGACCAGTCAAACAATTGAAAGCGGGCTGGAAATCTCATTATGATATAAATGCTTTTCTCCAATGCATGTTGGCCATCATTATTGGCACCCCTAGAAATTCTTATAAGTAAATATCTCTGAAGTATATTCCCATTAATATATATATATATATATATATATATATATATATATATATATATATATATATATATATATATATATATATATATATATATATATATATATATATATATATATATATATATATATATATATATATATATATATATATATATATATATATATATATATATATATATATATATATATATATATATATATATATATATATATATAGCACAACAGGGTGACTAGGAACATGAAATTGCCCACTCATGACTTTCTGTGAGAGTATAAATCTGATCCACAGAATATAGTGTAGGAATTGAGGCCGCGCAGACACAAATGAATCTTACAGATGATTAATTCAAACAGATAAGGGGGGGGGGACAAAATTATTCAAATTTTGCATGTGACTGATTTCATTCATTTTGAGGAGTACTGAATCTTTATTGTGCAAGCGCGATGAATAAATGCTCACATTTAGTCTGTAACTACAGTAACATGTTCACACAACGCCTCTGCACTTAGGCCTACTCTCGGTTTTTCTCCACGTGGGGACAGGAGAGCTGTCAGTCAAATAAATGTGAAAAAGTAACTATTATTATTTTGTATAATTTTAAAAGTAATGCTTGACTTTACTAGTTACTTGAAAATGTAATCTGATTACTTATCTCAAGTTACTTAATGCGTTACCCCCAACACTGCTAATCAGCGCGAGAGGAGGTATATACACAGACGAGAACCGACTCACCAAGTTACCTCGCCACCTCACCAAGTATCCCTCCGCCACCCTGGTCCTCACTCGAGGTCTGCGGTGCAGGGGAGAACTCTGGGTTTGGGCTCTGAGCCCTCGATCCCCTCGGACAGTGCACCTAATATGCTTATATTTTTTACTCTATTTGATCATTTGTCAGTGTGAACTCCTAAAAACAACTGCCATAGGTAATCTGACATTTTTTAAACTTTTTATTTAAGATACATTTATTATCACTATTACCTCAATGTTTTATCATGTCTTTGGGTGGATTGCGGTAACAGTCATTATTATTGTTTGTGTTTTGGTCTTGACTACTCCTAATGTTTCACAGATTTAGGAGTTGGTTTTAGAGCTTAAATGCTTTGTGAAATTCTCTTAGAGCAAACATTTGGGAGTCCTAAAATTAGGTCTGACACGGCAATTATTTTTAAGAGTTTCTCCTAAATGGGCAAGTTGGGAGCTACTTTTAGCCCTAGGATGTTTTGTGAATACAGCCCCTGATGTGCAGCAAAAGATTGCTGAGCTTCACAAAACAGAAAGTGACTGTAAGAAAATAGCTAAAGCATTGAAAATCCCCATTTCACCATCAGGGCAATAATTAAGAAGTTCTAATGAACTAAAGATGTTAGGAATCTGCCTGGAAGAGGACATGTGTCTATATCAGCCTGATGCATTTTTGAGTGGACAAAGACTCTCCAACAGTGCCACCGCTCCCACCACGCGCATCACACACATCACGCGCTGCGCTCAGGGCACCAAGGGCTCAGGAGGGCACCACAAGAAAATTCTCTCAGCACCCAAACCGCTCTACAACTTCGCGAACTGCGGGCATCATCCAGTGATCGTGCTTAGGGCATCAAAACGGCCAGCGACGGCACTGCTCTCAAGGATCACAGCTGAAGAATCACAGAGATTAGTTGAGTCTTGGGGTCAGAAAGACAAATTACACAACCCCTACATCACCACATGTTGTTTGGGAGGGTTTTAAGAAAGATCCTCCTTGCTCATCCAGGGTTAAATATATTACTGGATCTTTAGTGTTTTTTTTTTTTTTGCTGGAGGTCCTGGACATCTTGTTCAGATTCATCATGGATTCATGGATTATAGCAAATACCAACAGATAAAAAATCTAAACCTGACAGCTTCTGTTAGAAATCTTATAATGGGCCGTGGATGAAGCTTCCATCAGGACAAAGATTCAAACCAAACATCAAAATCAACACACAAATGTGTCACTGAGCACAGAATGAAGCTTCTGCCATGGCCGTCCCAGTTCCCTGACCTAAACCCTATAGAGAATGAGTGGATGAACTGAGGAGAAGAATCTGAAGGATCTGGAGAGATTCAGTATGGAGGAATGGTCTCTGATCTCATGTCAGATGTTCTCCAAACTCTTCAGGCATTATAGGACAAGACTCAGAGCTGCTAAAGGACGTTGTGGTCAAAATAGCCAAAGTGAGCTAGAGAAAAACATTTATTTCATAATGACTTTCCCCCTACTTTCAATTGTTTTACTTCAGTGCAAGATTAGAATTGTGTGATGTTTTTAAATGAAAAATTTAAAGGATAAACAATGCATATTTATTTTCACAGCCGTCTTTGCTCATATTTACCAAGGGTGCCAATATTAGTGGAGGGGACTGTATGTTGTTGGGATTGTGCTGAAATACAAAGACAAAATGCAGTAACTACACATTTTACCATGAGTTGAATTTGGAGTCTTTTAGTTTATTTTGTCATATGACCTTAAAGGATAGATGCCTTAAATTGCTGTTTAGATAACAGCTCATTTATGTACAGATATATAATGTTTTGCGTACATAGATTGATTTATAATTAAAATTCACCACATTTTTTGAGTGCAGAAAGAAAGGGAGCATGTGATTGGTTGAGGGCTTTTGTACCAGTTATATTCTTGAATTGCTTGCTTATAGTTTTATGTTTATGTGTTTTTTCAGATGTCTCTCCTACTACTGATGCAGTCTATAAAGACGTTGTTGAGGTGCTCACTGTTTTCTGTGACAAACTGGAGTCTGTCTCAAAGTAAGCTTTACATGTCATCAACTTTTAGTCATTATTAGTAGATTACTATTATTAATGGTGTGGAAAAAGACATTAATGATGTTTCAAATCATGTGTTTAGTTGATAGGAGGAATGCTAATACTTTTCTAATCTGTTTTATGATGTTTGCCTGATGAACCATAAAATGGCATAAAAATCCCATTGACTTGCATTGAAGGAGGAACACAAGCCTTATCTAGGGAACAGGGGCGGTTGCATAAACTGCCAACACTAGTAATAATAATATATATAAATATTATAGTCAATACTGACTTTGAGCAAAGACCCAAATCTGTCATACCCTGTGTCAGAATATGCCTACTTCCTTACTATAGTAGTATGTCTGAATTTGAGTATTCATAAAATGGCGGAAAAGTAGGCGAACAAAGTCAACATGATGGATTTAGTACACCCAGATTTCATTTATATACATACATTCATACTATACAGAATGTACTTATTTTTAAAGGTCATGAAGTTTGTTCCTCATCAAATGTTGACAGGATACGCTTTTGTAAGTGCGCTAGTGTTTTATCAATGTGACGGGAGAAATGTGTGTTGTTCTTCTTTAGTGAAAACCAGCTGCTGCAGCTGTTGTACCTGGAGTGTATTCTGTCTATGCTGAGCAGCTGTCCTCCCACAATGCACCTGCATCGTAATTTCACTGACCTCATCTGGTGAGACTGGTTTAAATCAAGGATGTCGGCACTTTATTTAGTTAAACATAGCTCAGCTTAAAAATATTTCTAAATATGCATGTATATATGTGTATATATGTGTATACTGTGTGTGTGTATATATATAGATATAGATATAGATATAGATATATATATAGAGAGAGAGAGAGAATTTATTAATTAATTTGAATTTATTTACATTATTAACATGTTAAATTGACACCTTACAGTTTCATTATACTTAAGTACTGAGTAATTTTAATGAACTACATGTACTTACTATAGAGTTACGGTTAGGGTTTGGTTTAGGGTTAGTAATTTGCAATGTACTGTTATTACTATAGTAAGTACTTGTAGTTAGGGTTGAATAAATTACATTTTCAATAATTTGTGCATTATGTAAATATTAAAGTCGGCATGAAACCGAAAGTCTTCCAATAGTCTTTCATCCTTATTGTGACGTATATCAGAGTCAAAATACTTCTGGAATTAGAACGAATGTAGGGTGGGGCTTGATTTTGTCTGTGGGGAATTGATTGGATGGTTGGATAGTTGTGGTTTGCTATTGGTGGATCTCATGTGAGTGACAGGTTGCCCCGCCCTCATTATCAGAGAAGAGAAGAGATGTTGCTGCTAGAGGGAGAGGAAGTTATTTTTATTAAAGATTATATGGGCACATGAATTTAACAAAATGTGCATGGATAAATAATTTATGAATAGTGTTATATTCCAAAAAAAATTCCTTTAATGCTAAAATGTTATGGTCTTAAAAGTGTTCTCCGCCATACTTCAATGGGAACCATGGTATAAGCAGGGTATTTCCAAAAAAATGGTATCACCATTGTACAATATCCAATAAAACCATCTATTTTTTGGTAAACGCATAACCTAAATTTGTGTTACTTTGGTCTTACAAAGTGATTATGAGGATTCTGAGAGGAACATAGTGCAATTATGTATAATTAATGTGTACTGTCTTCACAGGAAGCAGTTATGTCCAACTCTGGTGGTGATTATGGGAAACCCAGCGAGTGATAAAACCATCACCTCTGCCCATGGTGGGCAATCTCAGGACTCGGACGCGGCACCAGGGTCAGCGGTCTTGGATCAAGGCCGGGGTTCTGGCTGCTCATCGAGCGCTCCTGGCATGATTGGACCAGTAGTCCGCACCATCTGCTATGTGGCAGCAGAGTTAGTCCGTCTGGTGGGCTGTATCGAGTCCATGAAGCCTGTACTGCAGTCCCTGTACCACCGTATTCTGCTCTACCCACCACCCCAGCACAGAGTCGAGGCCATTAAGATTATGAAGGAGGTGAGATCTTCACAAGTGACACACCAAACTTCCATTAAAAAACTAGCTTCACATAATATTTGTTGTAGTTTCCCTTCACCACTTTAGAAGTATACCCAACAATGATGACTCTCGCTTCTAAGAACCCCGGAAATGTGAAAGGGCATTACAAAAGCGTCTCGTTTTATACCTCAGACATTTGAATGTATCTTTGCTGATTCTGTCCTAATAAGCATGTTGTTGTTCCTCTCGCCCCCTCCAGATTGTGGGAAGTCCCCAGCGCTTGTTTGACCTGGCTGGTCCATGCGTCATTGAGCCTGAGACAAGAAAGAGGTCTTTTTCAAAAAGGAAGTCACATCTTGATCTTCTCAAACTGTAAGATATTTTGTTTCTAATTCAATTACAATCAGACATTTTAAGGCAAGTTCACACTGCACCGACAGACGCCGGCCAACACTGACAATCACCAGATTACTGTATGTCACTTTTCAGACCTGATAAACACGAAACGCCAACAGACGCTGACAGGGTTAATACACTGATTTGACAAAACCAGATGAACATGTCTGTTGCTGGTGACCGGTGTCCATCAATGCAGTGTATTTGACATTAAAAATGTATCTTAAGCCAAGCCAGACCAAGTCACCTTTATTTTTATAGTGATTTATACAATACAGATTGTTTAAAAAAAAAACAACTTCACTGTAATAAACAGGAAAATAGCAGAATCAATTATGCAATTCAAATTTAGCTCTAAAGAAGACAATAGTGGCATTATTCAGCTTGAGTCAGTTCAGTGTTGGTTCAGTTCAGTAACAGTGTCTGTTGAACCCCAACTGAGTGTCTTAAGTCTGTGGGCCACAGTTCCTTTTTACTGTAAAATAGGTCTCTGATGTCCCCAGAGTGTGTATGTGACGTTTTAGCTCCAAATACCCCACAGATACATTTTTATATCATGGTAAAATTGACACCTTTTGAGGGTGATTAAAAACGCATTGTTTTTGTGTGTGTCCCTTTAAATGCAAATGAGCTGCTGCTCCTGGACCCCTTTCTAGAAGAGGGCGGAGCTTCAAGAGCTCATGTTAGCAGCTCGATTACCTCACGCAGACACGCACTGAAAATGTCAGAAACTGTTCAGCCTTTTATGTTCAAACCGGAGTCGGACAATGATGGAGAGACTCAAGAAGAAGAGACAACATGTAGAATGAGACAGGACGATTCTGAATGTATGGTCGTCGACTACAACAGCTCTTCCTCTTCTCTAAAGCAGCCCAACATGGCGTCATCCCGTTTGAAGCGTGTTTCCAGGGACGTGGTTTATGTAAATTTTAGGGTTTGTGATGTCAGGAGGAAGCATGTGTAGTTCCTACCAGCCGTTTGTTGTAGTCCTTAAAAAGTGATTTCTTTAAAAGAAAATATCTCCCTTTGCTTTGAACTTTGAGCGTTGTAACTGCAGATGTTGTTTATGCTCAAACAGCAACATCACACACTAACTAAAGTTAAAACAGTGAAATAATAATCATGGACCCCTTTAAGTAATTTTTACCAATGACTGTAACCATCTTTCCTATTTTCTCAGGGTAATGGATGGTATAACAGAGGCATGCATGAAGGGTGGAATTGAGGCCTGCTACTCTTCCGTCTCCTGCGCTTGTGCCCTATTGGGTGCTTTAGATGAGCTCAGTCATGGGCGTGGCCTGCAGCAAGACCAGTCTCGCATGCTGCTGCGGCGATTGGATGATCTTAAGGAAGGGGCGGAGTCAATGCGTGAGTCTGTAGAACTCAACGAAGCTGACTTCCGCTGGCAGCGACGCGTGCTTTCGGCTGAGAACGCCGCCTGGGAGACCAGCATTACTGAACGCAGCCCTGACATCAGCATCAGTGTCACGACAGACACAGGACAGACCACTTTGGAGGGGGACATGGGTCAGACCACTCTGGAAGGGGAAATGGGCCATACCACTCCAGAGGACTGTGGGGAGGAACAGCGCCTACCATCGCCTTCTACCTGCGGGGCCACGGCGGGAACTCGTCCAGAATGTGTACGAGAGAGTGGTGCCCCAGAAGCCCCGTCCAGTACGGCCCCTCCCGATGTAGTGCAGCGCAGCCACGGCCTGGCCTACCCTGACATCACCAACTTCCTCTCTGTGGAGTCTCGGACACGCTCGCACGGCTCACGGTACAGTGAAAGTAACTTCAGTGCGGACGAGCATGAGCTGTCGCGCACAGAGTTTGATTCGTGTGACCAGTACTCAATGGCTGCAGAAAAGGACTCGGGACGCTCTGATGTGTCAGACATGGGGTCTGATAACTGCTCTCTGGCTGACGAGGAGCAGACGCCGCGGGACTGTCCTGGGCACCGTACACTACGGACGGCTGCTCTGTCCCTGAAACTGCTGAAGAACCAGGAAGCAGATCAACAGAGCGCCCGGCTCTTTGTGCAGTCTCTAGCTTCACTGCTGCCACGCCTGCTGGGACTGCACAGCACCACGGATGTAGACGTGTCCCTGCAGAACTTCTCTTCCACCTTCTGTTCGGGTCTGCAAGCAGGTAACATGCCGAATATTGTATCCAATAATGAACTGATAGTCTGTTTATTGACTACTAGCCTGAATCACATTTTACAGGAAAGGGGTGTCCAGTCCTGTCCTGCTCCTGGAGGGCCACTATCCTGTGGAGTTTAGGTGTGTTTGACTTCGGCTGTGGCTAAATTTAACCAAGTTCAACATAAGCCTATACTATTTAAATACCAATAAAATTTTGTCTATATTTTTTATCAGGTTCATTCTGATAAAAAATACACAATTTAACATTAAGACTACATTAAAATAGTTTTTACAGTTATAAAAACAGATTTTTGAGCATTAGCAGAACTGAAGGTGACAGAATTAACGTGGACGACATATGATCATTGTCATTGGTGAATCCGGCCAGTCTTGAAACAGCGGCTGTGTTGAGCCAGTTGACTGCTCTCATATCACTTTTGCGGTACTTTCATTGCATATGCCACAGTGACATGGCATTGGCACCTTCTCAAGTCGGACAAAGTTTCTAACCGGCTTAAAGCCAAACGGTGATCGGTCTGTGCAGTGCCACATGAAGTCGAACACACCTTTTAACACCACTTAAACACACCTGAACCAGTTAAAGAATGTTTTCAGGATTACTAGAAACTTCCAGGCTGGTGTTGGGCCGAGTTCTGAACCACTGCCATTACCCCCCTAGTATTGGTTTAGAAGTGGGTGTGGGGTTATGATTAGGGGTTAGGCAATCAGGTAGCGACTTCAATGAGGGGGGTAATAATTTGGCAGGGGATCGAAATTCGGCATAACGGGCAAGTTGGAGCTAAACTCTGCAGGACATTGGCCCTCCAGGAGGAGGTTTGGACTAGGGCTGTCACTTTTTATTCGATATTCGAATATGCATTCGAACATGACGTGAAATATCCGTAATTGAACTATAAATAAACTATCCGTTTTTTAATCTACCCCTGTTTTAGTGGATACCCCCTTAAAAGGATAGTTCACCCTTAAATTTTGTCATCAGTTGTTCCCAACAAACCCATAAAACTTACGTTATACAAGATATAATTTCAGGGTATAATTTAGGCTATTACTCACATAAATATTGATCAAGAGACATGCATAGAGCTCATCAAATCAGAAGCTCAAACATGCTTCTATGACTCACAAGAACCAATGAGGTTTGCAGCTTGTACCTTTTTGACATGCACTGAACACTTAATCCAAATACTATTATTGTTGTCCACATGCATCAGATTAGACTATTATGGATCATTCAACTGAGCGGTGCGGTAAGGTTACAGTGCGGTACGATTCTGGACCGTAAACCCTGATCCGGCTTGCGTTTCTCTGGCAACATTACACTTATGATAGGTTTGGTGTAGCAATAAACGCCTTTCCCGTGTGAAGAAGAAAGTGACACAGTAAACAACAATGAGCAGCATACAGCAGATCTTGTTCTTGCTTCTCGGCATGTGGCTGTTTGTCACAAGAAAAAGACACTTTGTTTGAGCCAAGGCTGCAAGGAAAAACACAAAAAAGCATGTACAAGTGACAATTCTCAGTCAATCAATCAACGTTCTGCTGTCTGAGTCTAACTCCACCCTTCAGTACCAGACTACTATGCTAGAAACACAAACGGGAGGGTGCCAAAAAAGTGGTATGTTATGGTTCAGAATTAGGGTACTAATTTATGATCATGGAAACATAAAAAATTGAGTACCGTATATGAACTGTTCCGCTTGGTGGAAACAATCCATAAGAGACACTTTATGTTTACCGCAAAAGTGTTTGTATAAGTGCATTTGGAGGTAATATGATCTTATTGTGTTGTCTTATAGGTGGGGTTCATTCTCCAGGTTTCGAGGGCAGTGAAAACCTGAATTGTCAGGCTCTGATGAATGCAGATGGATTGTACCTGGTTTCCTATTATGCTTTACTGCTCAACCTCAAACTGTGCTGCTGTGACTACTACCACAGGAAACCTACAAGTGCTCTGGTGTCTTTGGTACATTTGAAAACTTAAACACCATAAATTTTAACTATCTGGGGCATTTCTGAATTAACTGAAGGCCGGCCCACACAATCTGATGGTGATGTTGAATGAGCTGTGTCTGTGTGTGCAGAAGGAGTTTGTACGTCAGATCCAGAGCAGTGGGGTTCTGGTGGTTCTGTCTCAGGCCTGGATCGAGGAGCTCTATAACCAGGTGTTAGAGAGAAACCTTCTGGGAGAGGCGGGATACTGGGGCTCGGCAGAGGAGCAGTCCTTACCTCTCATCACCATGCTCACTGGTAATACTCCTTTGTGTGTTATGAACTGGAGAGGTCTCAGATGAGCAACATTGGTACAAATCCATGGTGTAAATGCATAACATATCATATTTGTGTATTGTGAATTACCAGATATTGATGGACTGGGCAGCAGTGCAATTGGAGGTCAGCTGATCAGAAAGGCCTCAACACAGTCGCCATTTACCTGTGACAAGAATGGCAGTGACAGCTTGGTGGCAGGTACAGTGTGGGAAATAATAAATGCATACCCCCCCCACACACACACACTTACTCATAAAGAGGTTACAGACATATTTTTCTCATTTGTGAATAAGAAAGGCCCCGATATACTGAAGACAAAGGTCTTTTTCGGTCTTCGCTTAGGGGTAAAAAAAAGTAATATACTGTTAGCGGACATCCGCCGTTGCCCACGCTCCTGGAAACAATGAAATTTCCATGTCAAAGAAAGTGGAGGCTCAATAGGGGCGTCACTAGGCCAATTATAGAGCGGTTTTAGCCCCCCTAAATTTCCACCCAGCCTCCCTAAAAATGTGCACTTATCTTTGTAATCTATACACTAATTCATGATCGCCTCACTCCCTTTTAAAACTCAAATGAAACCGCCGGCAGGCTTCGGCTCATCCCCGTATTTTAGTCAATTTGTGTTATCCAGTGTGTTCTTCAATTCATAGCAGCTTCAGCATATAAGCAGAGGCTAATGTGTGTGCATTTATTGATAGATTTGTATGATCTGTGTAGTTATTTGACATAATATGATGCGGAAGCAAATAAAGATGGTTTCCCATCCACATAATTCCCATTTATTTTATGAAATTCCTTTTAGCTAAATGGCATAAGACTTTCCGATTTTTTTTCAATAAAATTGCATAACAATTGTTATAATATTTATTTTATAATAAATCCAAAAGCAAAACATGTGAAAAGAACTATAAAAGGTGGAAGTGGCAGATGAGCTAATGAGTGGTCCTCTGTTGCCATCTACTAGTTATAGTGCTAATTTCATATCATTTTAATGTTAAAAGTGTTTTCCACCAGGTGACAGAAATCCTAGAAGTTAGTTTGAAATGACGTTACACCAGTTATTCGATTTCACTTATAATATACTGTATATCGGGACCTTTATTATTCATGCAGTTCATATCAATTCAGGGACTACCTGAAACTCATTCTCCCAAACCAAATGCATTACCATCTTCTAGAACAGACCAGAACAGAGCATTCGAGTAGTTCAGTTTATATAAGTATAAGTTTTGCAGCATGGTCAGATAGGAACAGACTCATTTTATTGACAGTAAAGTGCAAATCTGTCTGACCAGGTGACCTTTGCAATGTGGTCAGATCATTTGGTTGTCAGACACAAGTACCTGTCTTACATTGCTAGCATTAGCTGTGATCAGTGTAGCTGAACATAGATGGTGTGTCGAATTACTGAACTGACTGGGAAGACAAGAGGTTCTGTATTTGCAAGGTTTTGAGGGGATATTCTTCTCTGAAATGAAAAGAAAGAGCTGGATATTGCCAGCATAGCAGTGGCAGGAAAATCGATGTGCCTAGTGATGTGTATTTCAAAAAGAAGAGGGGTTCAAACACCGAACCCTGAGGTACTCCATTGGTTAGTTGATGTGACTTAGACACTAATATACCCTGAAAGATCTACTTGTGAGGACTCCAACCAGTGCAATCATTGATATCCAGTATAGAGAGGGAAGACTAGCAGATCTGTTGATTTATTGTGTATTAAGTCTTTAGAGTATGAGTATGCATAATCTTCAGTGATGATAGCAAGGTCGCCTGCACTTGTAGCCTGACTAATTGCTATCTTGGATGTTCTCTCTCATATGAAGAGAACAGATGGGAATGTCTTAAAGTTTGTAAGAATCTTTGGGAAATTGTGTCAAATCACAAGCTTTGACAACACATGGTCAAAAAGTAATTCTCTTATCATGGCCTCGTTTCTGACAGGTGTGGTATTTGCCCGCTTTATCCTGACTGGCTGCTGGAAAAACCTGATTGACACGCTGTCCATGCCGCTCACAGGGCGTATGGCGGGAAGCTCTAGGGGTCTCGCCTTTATTCTAGGAGCAGAGGGAGTTAAAGAGCAAACTCAGAGGGAGAGAGACACCATCTGCCTCAGCCTGGATGGTCTACGCAAGGCTGCAGCACTCAGCTGTGCTCTGGGTAACGTCACACATCCTTCATTTTCATTTCAGTTCAGTTATTCCATTATAGGACACTAATGGAAATGGTGTGTCTGCCGGGCATCAATTCTCTGTCATTTAGGTGTGGCAGCCAACTGTGCCTCAGCACTTGCCCAGATGGCAGCAGCATCATGTGTTCAGGAAGAGAAAGAGGAGAAAGAATTGGGGGACACCGGAGATGCCATTGCTCAAGGTATTCGCACACATTTACCATCATGTGAAGGAATGCACTGATAACATACTTTGTATTTAGTCCATTACTGTGTTTGTGCTTTGACTGATACAGATTATGTACAAGGTTTTTTGCATAAATTGCTGGCATAAACTGGCAGCAGAACAAAAGTCATTGGCAGTATTCATGCGTGCGTAGAGCTGCTGTTACACAGTACAGGAGCACAACCCGAGGCATTGATGGTGTTGGAAAGGGAACACAATCGTTTTAATCAAAACAAATTTGTATTACTTTCCTACAAGTTCATTAACATTAATATTATTTTGAGACTCAAGCACAACATATTTTTTACTTGGTAATACTTAACTAATGTTAACAAATGAGACCTTATTATAAAGGGATAAGCTAACATGAGCCATCAATGAACAATATGTTTTTTACAGAATTTATTCATCTTTATTAATGTTAGTTAATACAAACAGTTAATGCTCATTTCAGTTCACAGTGCATTAACATACGTATGTTAAAGGGGTCATGAACTACATTGTTTTATAATGAGGTTTCCTGTTTCCTGGGGTGCACTTATAATGTTAGGATGATTTTTACATAAAAATTGTCTTAGTTTAGAAATAAAAGGTATATTTTTCTACTCTGATTTTAGCCTCTGATTTGAATGCTCTGTTTGAAGGGGCGTGTCTGCTGTGAGAGTGTAAACGCCCACTGCTGTGATTGGCTGCTGTGAGACAGTGTAAACGCCCACTGCTGTGATTGGCTGCTGTGAGACTTCAGTGTAAACGCCCACTGCTGTGATTGGCTGCTGTGAGACAGTGTAAACGCCCACTGCTGTGATTGGCTGCTGTGAGACAGTGTAAACACCCACTGCTGTGATTGGCTGCTGTGAGACAGTGTAAACGCCCACTGCTGTGATTGGCTGCTGTGAGACGGTGTAAACGCCCACTGCTGTGATTGGCTGCTGTGAGACAGTGTAAACGCCCACTGCTGTGATTGGCTGCTGTGAGACAGTGTAAACGCCCACTGCTGTGATTGGCTGCTGTGAGACAGTGTAAACACCCACTGCTGTGATTGGCTGCTGTCAGACTTCAGTGCCTCAGATCTTTGATATTATATTCAGATTGTGGCATGAAAGGTTGCAGTGATGATCATTGTAGCCGATCACAGACATGTTGAGCACATGAATACAGTGATCTCGTCATGGCAAAAAACTTAATCTTAATCTAAAACTTGATCTCGTCGATTTATCTCGTCGATAAAACTTGATCTCGTGCACTAACGAATGCTTTCATCTTCACTAACAGTGCAAACACATTGTAAATAAGAGATTTGTTGCTTATAACGGTAATTTTGGTGCTAGAGTCCAGAACTCAGTCACTGATAAACTGTTTGATTGACAGCTCCAGTGATTGTAAAGGGAGCATTCTTTGATCGCTTTCCATATATAATTTAATCACAGTTTAAATAACAGATTATTTTCATCCTACTGAAAGAAACAATGTGAAGTTGAGCATTTAGTCACTGGTTTGATTTACTGACACATAGACAAAGGTCATCTGACTGTACATGAATCATTTCATATTGTAAATTGACATTCACACTGTTGATAATACATAAGCACATGTAGCATTAGGATCCTTTAGAAGGTGATGCTATATTTAGTCCAGTGATCCTGTATCGCTCTTCTCTCCTCATCATCTCACTAACACACCAGTGGGCGGGGCCAAAGTTGCAGTGAAAATTTGTTTTCTCAGTTCATGACCCCTTTAACAGATACAACTCTTAAAATGTATCAATAAATGCTCAGATTATTACCAAAGATTAATACATGCTGTAGAAGTATTGTTCATTGTTAGTTCTTGCTATTTAATGTAGTTTACTAATGTTAACGAACCTTATTGTAATGTGTTAACGTTTACTTTAACGAATGAGTGAAGTATTTGGATATATGGTGCACTAGTGATTATTAATTATTAGTGAGTTATTAATATGGGGAATTAATAGATCATTAAAATATATTATATGTTATAGTCCCTAACCTCAGATCACCTGTTCAAACCCTACTGCACTTATGTTTAATCACCTCAGGTGAACTTGCATGTGTCTGTGTTGTAGTTAAGCAGCGCGTTGAACAGAAACTAGAACAGATGGGCCGCTGTCAGGGCGTGAGGCTTCACACGGCCCATGTGCTCTGCATGGACGCCATACTCAATGTGGGGCTGGAAATGGGCAGCCATAACCATGATTGTTGGCCTCACGTGTTCAGGTAAAACACTAACAAATCAATTCTTTGGGAACCAGAATCTGATCTTATTGTCAAATCTTTAGTAAAGTAATTACATAGTTTTAAGGCCTGTCACTTCATCTTGATTTCTCTTTTATTGTATGCAAGTAATCTCAAATTTTGCAACTACTCAAAGTTGCATTCCTTACAAAATGTAGTAATGCATTCAGTTCTTCTTTTAAAGGAACACTCCACCGTTTTTAGAAATAGGGCTTATTCAACATCTTTCCTGTAGGCAAATGCATTTTTGTCTCAGTGCATGCATTGTTTTAGTTCGGCAGGGTCCCCGCTAGCTTAGCTTAGCATAATGAATGGAATCCTGTGTTGCCAGCTAGCATATCCCGAGTAAAAGTGATCCAAAAAATAAAACAAAAACCCACCTAATTACTTCTTGTGGCCTACGTATTTACAACGAATACAAATAGCGATGCAGATTGAGACTAGGTGATTTCCTAGGCAGATATTCTTAACTATATTATGGGGAAGCACAGGCGAAGCACTGCTACTGCAGAGATATCACGCAACACATGAAATCCACAAACATCCCTTAACATCCCGGCGTATGTTGTGCATGCGTTGTGTGATATCTCTGCACCAAAATAGCAGTACTTCACCTGTAGGAAAGAAATTGAATAAGCCCTATATCTAAAAACCGTTGAGTGTTCCTTTAAGGAAAGAAAAATATAGTTATGTATTAAATATAGTTATGTATTAAAATAATAAAGCATGAAAATTGAGCATGGCCTTATCAGTGTTAAACTGTTTAAACATATTTAAATAACATCCAAAAACAAATAACCGTGAAGCTGGTTTTAATGTTCCTCAGAGTGATTGAGTATGTCAGTTCGCTGGAGCACACACACTTCAGTGATGGCGGCTCCCAGCCTCCGATCGCCATCACACAGGCGCAGCAGGCCGTGGCAGTGGACCTGGAGCTGGAGTTGAGCGGAGAGGCCAGTCCAGAGATGGAACTGGGCCTTAGCCATCCGGTTATCCAGCCGCTCTCCATCCAGGAGCTCTTGAGGGAAAGCAGTCGTGGTAAAGGATTGGACCTGCGGGGAGGCAGTCTGCTCACGGGCACCAGTGCGGCCAAAGCCGTCTGCACTCTCTCCACACAAGCTGACAGGTACCAAGAGCATTATTTCCTTCACATTTCCAGTTGTTTTTAAGTTTGTTTTATCAGCAACATGGGATAATGTTGATTATATTGTCTGTTATCAGAATTTGTGTCCAGCTTAAATAATAAGCCATGACTATTTCACACAAATAACTCAAACGGAGTTCAATATGTGGCTCTGCTCGTGGTTTTCTAGTTAACTGTGTAAGCATTTGATTCCTAGCTGGAGTTATGTTGGAAATTACCACTAGGGGGACCAGTAAGATCATCATTTTTTTTTTGTCTTTACATTAGAGCGCTCTGTGTTAGGGTAAATACAGCATCAGTTTTAAAGGGCCCCTGTTATTCGATTTTGAAGGTTCCTGATTTTGTTTTTAAGGTGTCCTACAATAGGTTTATATGCATCCAAGTTCAAAAACACTTCAAAAAGAGGAGTTTAGACTTATTATGAGAAAATTGGAGAGCGGACTCTGCTCTGATTGGTCAGATGCCCCAGTCTGTTGTGATTGGTCTACTCTGCTCTGATTGGTCAGATGACCCTGTCTGTTGTGATTGGTCTACTCTGCTCTGATTGGTCAGATGCCCCAGTCTGTTGTGATTGGTCTACTCTGCTCTGATTGGTCAGATGACCCAGTCTGTTGTGATTGGTCTACTCTGCTCTGATTGGTCAGATGACCCTGTCTGTTGTGATTGGTCTACTCTGCTCTGATTGGTCAGATGCCCCAGTCTGTTGTGATTGGTCTACTCTGCTCTGATTGGTCAGATGACCCAGTCTGTTGTGATTGGTCTACTCTGCTCTGATTGGTCAGATGACCCAGTCTGTTGTGATTGGTCTACTCTGCTCTGATTGGTCAGATGGCCCAGTCTGTTGTGATTGGTCTACTCTGCTCTGATTGGTCAGATGACCCAGTCTGTTGTGATTGGCCTACTCTGCTCTGATTGGTCAGATGACCCAGTCTGTTGTGATTGGCCTACTCTGCTCTGATTGGTCAGATGCCCCAGTCTGTTGTGATTGGTCTACTCTGCTCTGATTGGTCAGATGGCCCAGTCTGTTGTGATTGATCTACTCTGCTCTGATTGGTCAGATGCCCCAGTCTGTTGTGATTGGCCTACTCTGCTCTGATTGGTCAGATGCCCCAGTCTGTTGTGATTGGCCTACTCTGCTCTGATTGGTCAGATGACCCAGTCTGTTGTGATTGGCCTACTCTGCTCTGATTGGTCAGATGCCCCAGTCTGTTGTGATTGGTCTACTCTGCTCTGATTGGTCAGATGGCCCAGTCTGCTGTGATTGGTCTACTCTGCTCTGATTGGTCAGATGGCCCAGTCTGTTGTGATTGGCCTACTCTGCTCTGATTGGTCAGATGCCCCAGTCTGTTGTGATTGGTCTACTCTGCTCTGATTGGTCAGATGACCCAGTCTGTTGTGATTGGAAGTGATTAACATTAAGTTATTGGATTTGTGCTGGGCAATAAGATGGTCATCAACATATATTTCTAGATTAAACAGCCCAGTAGATCCACTTCAGAAACCAAGCAAATTTTAGTTTTTCATCAAATTCATATAGACTGTACATTTATTCTGACACCGATGTGAACATTTTCTACAAGTCGGAAACTCGCAATTACAGTTATTGTAATATGATCCGTGCAGCACGTTTATAGTGAATTGTACCATGACTGTAACAATGTATTGATTTAACATTAGTGTGTATATTTACCCATTAGTTCATCAATATTCTTTTTACATATGTTTATTATTGCTCGTTGAATGTGTAACTGCTGTGAATGTCCTGCAGGCTGTTCGAGGATGCCGTCAGTAAACTCAACCTAGTGGGTCTTGTGGGTTTCCTGCATCAGCTCAGAAAAGCTTCACAGTCTCAACTGTTTGATTCGGTCACAGAAACCGGAGACTATTCCTTAGCCATGCCAGGTACCCGAATAATACAGAGTACACTTTCCAATGACAGAAAACCTCCATTCAGGCTAAAGTTGCAATGCTGTTACATGCAACTCTTTATGTTCTTTTTCTTTTTTTGTGTTTTCATTAAAGGGGAGGCGAAGTCGACCCAAGACAAGCGCAGTGCCCTCCACCTCTTCCGGCTGGGAGAAGCCATGCTTCGCATTGTGAAGAACAAGAGTAGGCCGCTGCTGCACATGATGAGAGCCTGGAGTGTGGTGGCGCCCCACCTGGTGGAGGTATGAAACAGAAAAACCTTATGCGGTTAATACATTCTTAAAGGATTAGTTCACTTTTAAATAAACTTGTGCTGATAATTTACTCACCCCCATGTCATCCAAGATGTCCATGTCTTTCTTTCTTCAGTCGAAAATAAATGAAGGTTTTTGATGCAAACATTCCAGGATTTTTCTCCTTATAATACACTCAATGGAGCCCAAACAGCTCAAGGTCCGAATGACAGTTTCAGTGCAGCTTCAGAGGGCTTTAAACCACACCAGACGATGAATAAGGGTCTTATCTAACCAAACCAGCGGTCATGACATTTTTTTTTTAAGTTGAATTTTTTTAAGCACAAATGTTCGCCTTGCTCCGTTCTGTGATATGTGTTCTTGACGTCACGTGATACGCAGTTACGTTGGAAAGGTCACGCTTGCCGTAGGCGGAAGCACCGAGTCAGTGTTTACAAATGAGCGGAAGGAGGATTCAAAATCATCCGACATCGCTGTTTTACCTTTAACTCCCTTTTTTGTAAACGGCGTTTGACTGAGTATGTGCACGTTCAACAAGTTTATTTAAAAGTGAACTAATCCTTTAAAGTTGCAATGAAATGGAAGTAGCATCAGATCTTTTCTTCTGTATTGTGACATACGTCCGAGTGTAACGGATTATCAGGAAAAAGATCAAATGTAGGCGGGGACTTGGTTCTGTGCATCGCTTGTTGATTGGATGTTGAGAAGTGGGCGTAGCACTCAAAAGTGGATGCAGATGAATGCAAGTTTTAAAGTTGGTATAAAACGGATGTTACAAGTCTTTAACTCTTTATTGTGCCGTGTATCCCGATCGATGAAACGGCTTCTGGAACAAGAAAAAAATGTTTGACTTGACTTTGTCAGTGGGGAATTGATTGGATGGTTGCCACGCCCTCATCATCAGAGAAGAGATGCTGCTGCAAAAGTTCAATTCAAATAAATTCAAATATATTTGTATAGTGCTTTTCACAATACACATTGTTTCAAAGCAGCTTTACGGAAAGTGCATTTCATAAATGTGCATTGAAAAATGTTAGAAAAAGTTAATCAATCAATCAATCATGTATTAATTTAGGCCATAAAGCTGGCGTTGAGTCGTCTCATCACAGGCGTCGAGTCGTCTCATCACAGGTGTTGGGGCATCTGAAGTCTCCATGAGAGGCTGGATACAAACTGGAGCTGAAGAACTATTTACCTCAGGACTAGTGTCCCGAGATCACAACAGAAAAGCAGATGGGAAATAATTAGCATAGCTGCTGTTCAGAATATTAATGCTTTTGAACCGATTAAACTGTAGTATAAAAGGTAATTATAATGTGAATGCTTGGCTAAAGAGATGCGTCTTTAATCTAGTTTTAAACTGGGACAGCGAGTCTGAACCTCGAACAATATCAGGAAGACTATTCCAGAGTTTAGGAGCTAAATGTGAAAATGCCCTCCCTCCTTTAGTGGACTTAGATATCCTAGGAATGACCAGAAGCCTCGAGTTTAGTGATCTTAAAGAGCGCGATGGATTGTAGGGCGATAGAAGATCCGCTAAATACACAGGAGCAGTCATGTGTATGGATAAATAATTTATTCCATAAAAAACAAGAATTGTCCATTTTGATTTCATGTTGAGTCCTGTATACGTCACCACAGAGAAGTCTGTTGGTTTCACTGGAAAACGAAAACATACAAAAAAATAATAATTAAATGCGTGGATGAAATGGTTTTGAAAATAGATAAGGTGACATTTTCATTTCTTTAAAGGGGATGTTCACACATACAGTGTTTTCTGTATTTCTGCTGACATGAGATGAATAGAGCAGGTGGAAGGAGAAATTCTATTAATTTTCTCCAAAAGGAAATAGATTTTTAGCAAGAACGTGTAACGCTTTCATAACAGAACAAATATATATTACGGACTTCAAACATCAGCCCTTTTCTTTGGCCGTTTCCCCACAGGCGGCCTGTCATAAGGAGCGCCACGTATCCCAGAAGGCCGTGTCCTTCATCCATGATGTTCTGATGGAGGTTCTGAGCAGCTGGGCCGAGCTGTCACACTTTCATTTTAATGAAGCTCTCTTCAGGCCCTTTGAGCACATCATGCAGCTGGAGCTCTGCGACGAAGACGTCCAAGATCAGGTCTGACATTCTGACAAGTCACATGGCCAAACTGAAAGAAGGGTTAAAAACCTGTCTCAGCGCTACATATTCTGCATGAAGTAAACCCTATTGAGGGCTAACTGCAGTGTCTCATGCTTCTGTCTGCTGTGGTCCACAGGTGATCACATCCATTGGAGAGCTGGTGGAGATGTGTTCAGCTCAGATCCAGTCTGGCTGGAGGCCGCTCTTCAGCGCTCTCCGAACTGTGCATGGGAACAAAACGGATATGAAGGATTACCTGATAGGAGAATATTCAATGGGTCTGTGAAGTTTACTTTATTGTTAGTTATTTGTGTGATACATAATGTATATATTCTGCATTAAAGCAAAACATTTTTACCTTACAGTGTTCTTGAATGGTGCACATCCCCTTAACTGTACACAGCCTCTCATGGCTGATGGTCAATACGCATCAATAACAGCATTATGATAAAAGTGAAGTCATGCATATTTCTACAGCACATTTAGACAAAAACAACAATTCATCCATTTAAAAAAAAATAGCTTGATAGTTACATTTATTTATAATGTTAATTGAATAGACAATTATGTTAACACTTCAGTTTAGGGTTCAATTCTCACTATTAACTAGTGTCTTAGTATGCATATTAACTAGGATATTGTCTGTTTATTAGTACTTATAAAGCACATATTAATGCCTTATTCTGCATGATCATATTCTACATCCCTTAAAAACTACCTTACTAAATATTAATAAGCAGTAATTAGGAGTTTATTGAGGCAAAAGTCATAGTGAGAAGTGGACCCTAAACTAAAGTGTAACCACAATTATTTCACCTAGTAATATTGTTCATTAGCATAATTGTAGGCTTATCATTGCACAGTAATATAGACTTCACGGTTACAGGTGTGCATTTTGCAATAGCTTCAAACGCAGCTTATCCAATAATAGTTTAGGGCGGGCCTATATATTTGTCCAACCAATGGAAGATGTGGAAAGTGTTTGAAGCTTTTTCTGAAAATTATCATTTTGTTTACAACTTTATTTGGCGCCTACAGTGAAGAACAAAATATGTACAGTAACTTTACTAAGTAATTATTTTCTTTGATAAATGTTATTCATGAAAAAAATCCATCTTATAAATTCGTTCTTTTGCCAAATACAAATGTGATAAACCTATAATAATGATTCATATTTTTATGCATTAGTCAATCGCCGAGCTCAGAAAAGTAGCAAACGAATGAGAAAATCAACCACGAATCAATCTGAAATGCATTTGTGCTTCATTCTTTACATCTGCAGGGAAGTCCCAGGCACCTGTGTTTGATGTGTTCGAAGCCTTCATTAACACAGACAACATTCAGGTGTTTGCCAACGCCGCCACTGACTACATCATGTGCCTTATGAAGTTTGTGAAAGGTTTAGGTGAGCTGCTCTTTTACACCGTATCAACCACAGTGTGTTTTGCTCCTATTGATTACCAGATAATTGTTCACTTTAGATACATTTGCACTTTTATTAGATATTGTTCAACTTTTTTTTTTACAACTGATAGGGTACATGTGCTTTTCATTATTCCCATAGTATAAGATAAAAATATATATGTTTGTAGTGAACATTTATAAAGCAACAGATTTTGTATGAAAATAAATCATAAAAGTGGTTTATTTTGCTTAAAAATCGTATAAATGTATTGGTATAAGGTGTATGAGGTAGTCTTATAAATTCTTATAAATGTATGTGAGGTATCAACTGGGTCCAAATACTCTACCAAAACATTACGAGTGTTGTCCACTGTCCACTATCACGCCGGAGTACACCAAGGATCAGCCCTTTCGCCTCTGCTCTTCATCACCTGCATGGAGGGTGATTGCAGATCTGCAGGCAACACATCCCTGGACACTGCTTTACGTGGATGATATACTCCTTGCTGACAGAGAGCTGCAAAACCTCCAAGACCACACACAACGGTGGAAAGACCGCCTGGACCAGAATGGCATATGGCTCAACATCAACAAGACAGAGTACATGGAAAGTGCCCCCTCTCCAGACCAGGGATACCATCAGTATCGACGGCAAAGATCTGAAGAAGGCCAACCAATTCAGATACCTTTGCTCCACCCTCTCGGCCGACGGCAACAGCCTCCCAGATGTCAGGTCCCGAGTCAATGCTGCCTGGTTGAAATGGTGCCAAGTTCCTCTGCGATAAACGCATGCCCTAACACTTCACGGCAAGGATCTATAAGACAGTCGTCCGTCCAGTCGCCCTATATGGAGCAGAGTGTTGGCCTGCGACCAACAGGCACGAACAGGCCCTTCATGTAATGGAGATGCGGATGCTCAGGTGGATGCTAGGGCTAACCCGATGGGAGTAGCACCGATTATGGAGAAGATGAGGGAAGCGCAACTTCGATGGTATGGACACGTAGTCAGGAAGTAGTGAAGAGGGCCATGAGTCTCGACCCTGAAGGAAAGCGACCCTGAGGAAGACCAAAGAAGCGATGGATGGATCGGATAAAGGAAGACATGAAATATGATCGGCCACAATGAAGAAATGGAGAGCAAACTGCTGAAAAGCGGACCCCGCATTACGATGGGACAAATGCCTGGAGAGAGAAAGATAAATGACTTTTTTAAAAAGTAAAGATTTATTTAACATAGGTAGAAACAATAAATTATATTTTACTATATGATATGATTAATATACATTTTAAATATGATGGTTTCTTTATAAATATGGTGATTATTTCTAAGGTGGACACCCAACAATATATGATATTTCCCATCTGAATCTAACCATGTCATGTCAACAAATGGAAAAGTCAGCCGCTGTTGATTATCATGTTAATTATTGTCTTTCACCCTGACAGCAGCGGCGCCTTTTACCCCAAATAACATACTTTTACATATTATTCCATTATTGAAAAGCTATTGTTTTAATTATCATATACTATGTTTTAAAGGATTTAATTATCTTTAATTATGAAAATCATTAAGACCTTTGTTTCAAAATCAAAAAATATTTGAGAGATTCTCACTTGCTACTTGCGTAAATCTAACATATTTGAAAAAAAAACAAAAAAACAATTCAAATATTATCAATAATAAAATCAAATCAAGGATCAGTCAAATTTCCACATGCATCTTGAAAAGCGGATGTTTTGGAAAGTGCAGCATCTAGTGGTTTAGAGGAAATTCAATTCAAAGGAGCCTTTTGCCCCGTTGTACTCTTCTGATTATTTTACATATCAGATAACCAATGTTTAATCATTGTTTTAGTCATAATTTTTGATCTACATATTTGATACTATGACAAAATCGTTAAAAGGGGGTGGTGGTATCACGCACTGTTTCTGTCAATCTCATGTCAATCTTGATGACCTATAGAGTAGTACTGCATCCTTCATATCTCAGAGAAATCTTAGTTTTATCATATTTATAAAAGACAGATACACTGTACCGAGTCTTTCCGAATAAAACCGAGCGGATGGAGGCGTATCGTGTGGGTGGAGCTAAAGAGTCATGTGCACTTACACGCCGATAGTAAACAACACAGACATTTGAAGCAGTTTTGTTTTACTCACCACCGCCTGCGATTCCAGCGCACGACTGTGAACCTTTATCGTTGGGACCGCTCCATCTTTCAGTAAATCTGGAGTTGAACTGGGCCTTGTTTATAAAACAATCATCACCGAAATGTTGGGAACAAACAAAAACACTTGCGCAACTATGTTGCTGCTTCGGAAAAACAAACTCCATCCAACTGTTTCCTTAATGCTGGGTTCTTTGGGAAGCTGATCAGGGTTATCTTGCCCTGACAACCAAAAACACACTTGAGTTTGTTGATTTCGTGAAGTCCTGTGCCTACAGCGCAGCTGACGACTTCCCTAAAGCCGAGCAAAGTGCGTTGATGGGCGTGCATTTGCTCTCTCGCTCTGGTCGTGTGTGCACCCTTCCGGGAGAAGTGCCCATACGGCCCGTAGAAGGAGATTTCGCCCTTGTTGACGTCACATCCACACTCGAAAAAAACTTGTATTTTTGGCACAGAAATACTCTATCAAAGGTCCAACTTATTTTTTGAAACTTTTGCCATGTTTAGCATGGGGATCCAAGTCTTTAACCGTGTAAAAAGCTCAGTATGCATGAAACCGCATTTCACCCCCTTTAAGCTTCAAATCCTGTGCATTTCTCACTTGAGGTTGAATGATGGTTAAAGTACATCTTTAAAAACAAGCATTAACTACTGTTATAAAAATGTTAATGTTGAACACATAGCGGAGTAATGCCATTTTAAGTGCTATTTTTACTGATAAGTAAGAAAAAATGTGAATATGGTTAAAAAAAAAAATCAGGTCAAACTGATTATCAGTATCTATAGTAAATTAGACATGCTGTGTGATTATTTGTAGGAGAAGTGGACTATAAGGAGATTGGGGACTGTGTTCATGCCAGTGGATACAGCTCAACAGATCTGTGCCTGCCTGCCCTGGACTATTTGAGGAAATGTTCACAGGTGGGCAAGATGAACAAATTTCTGTCCATAAATGATTTACACACTCGTGGATGTGGGTCAAATAGTGATTTTTGCATATGAAAAGAATAACATGTTGTTTGGTGTTTATTATGGATTATTTTGCAGCTGCTTGCCAAAATCTATAAGATGCCTTCCAAACCGGTTTTCTTGGGTGCGCGGCTTGCCAGCCTCCCGATGAGAGTTCAGGAGAGATCCGTGAGCAGCGAGGATGGCATGGACTGTGTTTTAGCAGAGTTTGATGATGATACAGGTGATTTATTTACTTAATTTTTGAGGTATCATTCACAACAAGATAGCACATATGATACGGGTTGAGTTACAGTATATGGTGAAATGGTAAATGGTTTAGGAATTTAAAGTGCCCCTATTATGCTTTTTCAGACATTACTTTTCATGCAGTGTGTAACATAGCTGTTTGTGTATGTAAAAGGTCCGCAAAGTTTAAAAAAATCAAACGGCAGATAAGAAGCGATTCTGAACTGCCTGAAACTAGTTGTCAGTAACTCAAGTCTAACTTCCAGCTCAAACCTATGCAGGTTTGTAACACATCAGAACTGGGAATCAAACTCAGGTCTCTGGTGTGGAAGTCCAAGATTCCACCACTGAGCCACAGGAGGAGTTTGAACATAATAGTAAGACGCTCGCTTAGATTGAATCAAAAAGAGTTTATTAACAAAAAAAGGAAAAGGGCACGAAAACCCTTTCTTCAAGGCAGTCACAAAAACAGAAGAATATCCAGTCCAAAAGGACATCAAAATCAAAAAGGAAAGTCAACAATCTCAAAACCAGAATCTCAAGGAAAAAGGTTTCAATAACAGCAAAAAGTAAAACAATCAAAAAGGCACAAAATAAAACTTCTTAGGGCAAGAGCAAACTTACGACAGTCACAGGTTTAGGAACCACAAAAACCAAGCAAGGATGCAGCCAGAGAAACAGACCAGCTTAAATACACAGCACAGAATGAGACACAGGTGAAACTAATAACAGATTACAAAAGGCACATGTATAGACATGAGTCCTATGGGGACCTCTAGTGGCCAAATTAAAACATTACAAGGCAAAAACTCTGACAGTAGGTTTGTAACACGTTTGCATAATGCCAGCCTATGGTCTTTATTGGCTGCCTGCGAATAACGTCTACTTTGACACTCCTAGTTGTAGCTGAGACTGGAAGAGTTTGGTTTGTGTTGCTGGCGACAGCCTATGACGTCAATACAGGTGCTTACAGAGGTATAAAGGGCACCTGTGGAACATGCACAGGAATAACTAAAGCATGGCAAAGAGTGTCTCATTCCCCTTCTCAGGGAACCATAGTTACATGCGTAACC
>CM040927.1:3959566-4207066 GCA_023029165.1 Gobiocypris rarus
CCCCATGAGGAAAACAGCTTATAAATCACTGTAACAACGTTCAATATGAGTAAGGAAGGAAGAAGGCAGGGTCGGCTTAAGGGAGACCTGGGTGGTTTCACACACTCTTTTAACACAGCACACGCTCACCGGCGTTTCACAAAATAAATCAAAAGTTCTCCAACACAGTCCAGTTGCTCTCCAGCGCACTCCTCCCTTGGTGTGTGTGTCCCCGAGTCTCCTGCCAGTCCCTCCCCCGGAAGCTCTCCTTCTGGTGGCTTATATCCGGTCTCTCCACGCCCATTACTGGAACAAGACACAGGTGTTCATTATTTGCAATTGACCCACTTACGGCTCACTTGTCTCCCGACTCTCTCTCACGTCACAGACCTCACTAAACCACGCCCCCCCCTGGCACAATCACACTAAGTGATGTTTTTTGAAAATGTAAAAATGCAGAACGTTTTCTGTGATGGGTGAGTTTAGAGGTTGTGTGCGTCTTGAACTGCCTACATAGACATTATCTGGATGTGAAGGTTAGGGTTAGGGTTAAGTTAGGCAGCACGATTATTCTTTTGGACAAATTGTAAGGCAGCATCTTAAAAAACCTTGCAAGCTCAGTGGGAGTCCATCCAAGCATCATTAGATTAATATGCTAATGTCAAACTCTACTCAAATCAACTGCGAGTCCACTCTACCATGTCACAATCAATATTTATCTCAGGTGCTTATCAGGTTATTTTCAAGATAAATATTCATTGAAAAAGGCTTGAAGTTATGCTGTAAAATATGATTAGATATCTAGTTTATTATGCCTCCAGTATAGTAGCAGTTCTGATTTGTTGTGTTTGTTTTCCAGGTATGTTCTGGTAACAGCAGGGCCTGTTTTCACTGAGGAGATGTGGCGGTTGGCATGCTGTGCCCTGCAGGACGCTTTCTCAGCTACACTGGAGCCTGTGAAGGTGACCGTCACAATAACATTTACTGTCCAGAAATTAGCAGAAGGCTGTTGTTTGTAACCAGAGTCAGTGTGAAGTCATTTTCATGGAAACAGCTGCTAAGCCATGTGCTTAAATGTATAATTAGAGTGTAACAAAGACACCGTAAAATAAAGGGTAAGATAATGCGATTAAGATGCCTGTTTATTGTGAGTAAAATCGGCATACACCACATATTTTAATGCGATTATGATTATGAGCTTAATCACATTAGTTTGATCAAAGCATTGTGTTTACATGAGGTCAAGTTTAAGTGCATTATCGCCAAAATCCCATTATAATCGCATTACGAGGGAGAATGTAAGTACACTCATTGTATCCCTTAATTACGGAAGAACAATCAGTTTTTCATAGCGTCCCTAAAACGTTGCCCTGTGCCTAACAAAAATACAGGGTTCACTGATATACTGTGCATGTCTGGCAGAACTAACTGCTGACCACTGACCCGTTCATCTTCACGATTGTTCATGAATTTAGAAATGTAAATTAAGAATGGGTCAGATTTCAGTTGCTTGAGCTCTCTACATCTGCCTCACAGGCGACTAGACTGTGTGAGCACCCTGAGGTTAGCACAAGCTGTTTCTAAGCTGATGAAAATGAAATGCTTGTCAGGCATAACAACAAGCATAATGGAAAGTTTTGCAAGTGTTAGAAAGTCACATTCAGCTACGTCGGTTTGAACATGAAAATTCATTGCCACTGTGTTTTTAAGCACATGCTCTGCTAAACTTTGTTTACGACAATAGATCGAAACGTCATTGCTTAGGAAGTTTTCAGCCACATGTGGTGCTGTCTCAACTAATATCCAGGGTGTAATCTTCTTTGAGGATTAGTGCTGTGCTATTTTCTGGAAAGACGTCAAATGGTGCTACTGTCAGGAATGTCAATACTCGTGTGTAAACGTAATGCTTTGTGGTAATAACAAAATCATGAGACATTAGGTTGCAATAATTTTAAATTTGTTAGGTAATCAAGTGTCCTAACGACTGTGCCAGTTGTTTTGCTTCCAAAACAACACTGCCTCAACCGATGGCAATCTGTTTGTCTGATCAATGGCAGGTGAGGAGAGTGTTTGGGAATTTATTATAGCATTTCATTTGGTGCTGCAGATGGCAGAAAAATGATAGACCTTTAAGCAGTGAAAATGCTCATCGGGGGACTGGGGGTTCATTAATGCTGTAAACATTGAGAATGTACTTGGCTGCAATGGCATTGAGGTTGAAATAATGGTTCAGCAGCTGATGGATAAAAAAGAGCCTTTTAAGCCATATCAAAACTAATACGTTTACATTGAATATTGTCAAAAGGCTGAAAAATATTGAGGTATTCTTTTAAAGGGCGGGGGGGTCTAATGCCATTTCATGCATTCTGACTTATTCTCATGCTAAACATGGCCAAAAGTTAAAAAATGAGTTGGACGTATGATGGAGTAATTACATCTGCCATATACACTCCTTCGGGAATCGAACAAGTTTGGGAGCGTTTTTTTCTGTATGACATCATAAAGGGCAGAATTACTTGTATGTGCACTTCTCCCGGATGAGCACACACACACACAGAAACACATCAACTGGAACGATAGCAAGATTGCGCCCATCCATGAGCTTTGTTTGGGTTACAGAAGCCGGAGGTGCTGGCATTTTGTTTTAAACAACGAAATCCACAATGTCACAAAAGAAGTGTGTTTCTGGTTGTGAGGGAAAGATAACCTTGTTCAGCTTCCCAAATAACTTTCCCTAACACACACATATCTGATGCTCTTTTGCAGTTATATAACTGCTGCTCTAAGAAATGTTGATATAGGTCAAGCACAGAGGACTGACAGATGCAAGAGCTTTATTCATGCAAGCACTTAAAGAGCTTGTTCAGTTCTGTACAACGGTTTTAATGGGGAGAGGATTAATGCATCACGTGCATATAAACCAGTGCAAGCTTTGATTCGTTTTTATATTTGTTTTTAATGACCATACACGTTCAATTAAGCCATCAAATTAAGCCATTTTCGCTTATGTTCATAATTTCTTTGTATGAAAACCCGGCCAAAAATGTCTGCACAATTTGTCATGGTTCATTGCTTTATCACATACAATTAAAGACACCGAATCCCTTCTGTGCTCTCTGGTAGAATCTGCTGGCTTGTTTCCGGAGCGGTTCGGACAGTTTCACTGGAGATGCGTGTGAAGTGAAAGTAGCGGCCCCGTCACACTCCCCTTCAGCAGAGGCCGAGTACATGAGGATCCGGGCCATGGCTCAACAGGTACACCTGCGCACCTCACCTCATTGACCCACTCATACTGCTAGAACATGTTGATGCTGTCACAGTGTGTTCAGGGGACAGGCAGCTAGCGGATAGGGAGAAGATCTTTACTGTATGTGACAAAAAATGTTTTGGCCTAAAAAACACATGACATCGCTTATAGCACCTTTAACTAATGACCATTATTCTAAAGTGTTACCAAAAATCGATATTAAATCCAAAATGGATGAAAAAATGGCCTGCATGCATTAAATACTTTTCCGAGGGGATTCATGCAATAAGCTTTAGTCCCAGTCTAAAATGCACTTTTGAGCTGTTTTAGCTAAAAGCAACGTTTAGCTAAATGTATTAAAATATGTCAGTGCCATTGTTTTTGTCACAAGATGCACATATAAAAAGATGCACACGTTTATAAAAGCTACTTAAATGCCCTAATTGAATTAAGACTTAATCCTGGCTTAAATTCGCCTGGTCTTAGATTAAGAAATTTTAAGCATGCTAATAGTCTTAAAAAGCCTAAAAAGAGTATTAATGGTTGACATGTTACCAAGGCAACAAAATATAAGCACAAGAATAATTTCACAATTTAACATCAGCTGTGTGTTGATATTATTCTGAGCAAGATTTGAAGTAATTTGGGTGAACACAAGAGGATGACTTCAAAGTCTGTTTTAAGTGACACACTTCCTGTTGCCAGTTGGTGGCGCCATGACTGTGACTCACAACAGCCACACCATTGTGATCAGCTCCCAGTAACTACAGCTCATTTATTTACCAAAAACACCCAATGTACGCGGTAAATATACAATCCTGTGTCCATTTATTCTCCATAAATGTCTAACCATGATATCATCAAAAATCTGTCCGCAATTTAGCGACTTCAGTGTCTTAACGTAATTTGGACCAAGTTTGGTGATGATTGCATGTATTTAAAAGTTCACATTATATGCACTTTTCACAACATCTGTGAAATCTGTTTGCCAGGGCCTAATGACGAATGACTCGTATGCGTGTAGCAAACTTAATTTAAGTTGTTAAGCATGTTAAGGGCAACAAAAGCCACTGGAGCCCTAAAAAAAATAATAATCCTTTGGAAAACCATATGGCCCTGCACACATTCAGTGCTTGGGCTCTGAAAAAATCTTATGAAAATCAGAATCACCACAGCCACTGAGAACATTATACTGTACTATATTATATTATACTATAGTACTAATAAATAGTACTAAAAGTAGACATGCAAATGCCACAATGCAAAAAATGTGTATCTGACAAAACAGTAGGCTTCATTTTCTTGAAGCAAAATATAAAATTATCTCTGTTGCATTGGAGTAGCTGGTGTTTTGTGTTACTAAGCGATAAATCATGTCATGTGCACTCCTCTTGTTGTGCCTAACAACCCAAGGATGTAACAGCATTTTCAAAATTGTTACAAGACTAATGAATAAAATCAATGGTTGACTTCTAAACTGAAATACTGAGGGAAAGTGTCCATCTCAATGTAAATGTCAGTTGCAGCCCTGCCTTACTCATGGTAAAGTCACTGTAAAGCACAGCCTCGTATGGCATATTGAATGAGATATTGAAAAAGAGGACCTATAATCCTTTCTTATATGTTCGTCTTTCCTTAGTGTGTAATGTTGCAGTTTGAGCATGAAAAAGCTCCCTCCATTGGGAGCTCTTCTCTATATCAGTGTCAGTGTTTCCGATCTCCCTGAAACGCCTCCATTGTAGTCTTGAGTTTTCTTCCTGGAACGAACACGTCACAATATTCCTCATTTAAATAATGAATACGCAGAATAAAGAGGCGGGGCCTGGTTGAGTTAGTCAGTAGTGTATTGAAACTATAGACTGTATACAAATATGGACGTAGTGTCCGTGACGTCACCCATAGGATTCTGAAGAGCAGTTCTGAAGCGTAAAGTAAAGACAGGCTGGCCGTCGCGCGTCACTCCCGGATAACAGAAAATGGGCAAAGAGGCGGGACGTGGGCGGAGCTGAGGTGATGTGTTGACTAACAGACAGAAGACAAACGGCTATCCATCTGTCACTCAAGTGGCCACGCCCTTAATTATGCAGAACTTTAGAGTTATAAAGAAATTCACCCCTCTCACAGTCGTCATGAAGGGAAAAATTAGCCGTTTAGACCAAAACTAGAGTTTGTACCAGGCTGTAAACATGTTTTATTCTGCTGTAAAGTTGGGCATTTTAACATGGGGCTCAATGAGATTCTGCTCCTTTCTGGAGCTCCTTTTCTCCTCTCTAGTGGCCAATCGATGAACTGCAGTTTAAGTCACTGCCGTATTGGCTTCAAGAGAAACCGCGGGAGGTTGCCGCTTTGTTGAAACTGGCGGTTATTGTAAGGGGCGGGACATTTCCCATACGTTCCAATCTCTTGACCACTCACAATACACTGCTCCAGCTGACCAATCAGAGCACAGTGTGCTTTTCGGAAGGAGGGGCTTCATAGATACAGGAACTAAACAGAGCGTTACTGATGTAACAATGGAGAATATGAGGAAATAATCAACATTCAAGCATGAAAACCTGTTCTAGTAGAGCCAAAAACAACATCAAGACTGAAATAGAGCTCAAAACGGCCTCTTTAATGAACAGCTACTTGGCTCTTTGTTTATAATGGTTGGATTCATTTTTTTCTTCTTCCAGGTCTTCATGCTAGACACACAGTGCTCTCCTAAAACTCCGAACAACAAGGAAGGCTTTGAGCACGCTCAGTCCTGTGTGCTGATTATTGAGCTTCCTGCTGATCAGCAATCCAATGGTCAAGCTCAGAAGAGGTGAGAGGATGGACATTTAAACTCAGACTGCCGATATTTATTATTTTAATAACACTGTATATATCATGACGTGATACAGGACTGGAAGAAAGTGATGGGACGCGTCGCTCCCAATATTCGGATTAGTGGTTGATCAATAATGGTTTCAGTGACTGATTGGTAAAATGCCATTCATCCATAGACCTGAGATAAAAGAGCCAATTTTATAACCTACAATATAAAATGTTGAATCAAATAAAATGCAGTTAAATTACAGATTCAAACTGAAATGTGGTTTTAATCATACAGTAACTTGTGCTTGTATGTTTTCTTATTCTCTTTCACATGCTTGACAGAAAAATTGGGTAAGGCCACTGCAAACTAAATCTGCATGCCTTACTGTTCTTCCATTTCAATGTAATGTTTCATACTTTTTAAGTTATCTATTTATCACTTACAGAACAGAGTTTGCACTCAGGGGCGGCGCTAGAGAATTTTGAACGCAGGTGCTGAGGGGGCGCTAGATCATTGACAGGGGAGCTACATAGCGCAATTATATATTTATAAATACTATTAATAAATATGAGCAAAACTTGGCCACTCAATTTTTAACATTCAATTATTTTATTTATCACAGTTTAAGTTTTAACGGTATTAAATTGAACAAGAACAAAATTCATTATACAATCAAATATTCTTAAAATTAATTGAACAAAAATTCAGATGAGGACAATAGGCTATGCCATCAGAAAGCACCCATAGCACCGGGGAAATATCAGTATAGTATTCACCAAATTGGCGACACTTACGCCCGTTTCACACATACTCCGTTTGCAGTGCGTGTGCGGTGCGTATTTTTGTCCCTACCCTTGTTAACGGATTACAGCTTTCACACTGCACGCGGATGCTGTCCGTCAGTCTGTTCCAGATGCGGTGTGTATACAGCAGTGCGGCGATCGTTTCCGTACCGAGTCTATTTTCTGCTGTGCTGCACTGTAGCATTAAAGTGACAGAGCATTGTTCGCATTAAAATAAACATGTAATGACGTGAAAATCTAGTAATTTCAATACAGATATGGGCCTATAATTTAAAATATACTCTTGTTTCAAAGTCAACACATGGCTTTTTTTCTTTTTCTCGGGTAAAGCATGGAAACGAAACCTTAGGTAAAAAAAAAGTGACATAATGGATAGCACTAGTCCTTTCTTGGAGGTGGAAAAATAAAGTTCTTCATGACCTGCAGGATTCATTTTAAAAGGGTTTAAAAACGAAAGAAAAGACGAGAGCCGGCTGTTTTTGAATAGCCTAAGTTTCTAATTTAAAATGTTTGTGATTTTAGGCTAGCCTGACCTATGTTTAAATGTTTTGCCACTTGTGTGAGCTAAATCTAAAGTAAAGGCTATATAAATGTGAATTAATAGATTGAATAAAACGTTGTTTAAATGTAGTCAGTGGACTCCTCCGTATCAGACTCCTTAAAATCATCTGAACCGTTCTTAACCTCTAGCTGAGACAAATTTATGTTCTTGTTTTTACTAGGATCTAAATTTGAATCACGAGCCTGCTTACTTCACAGAAGGAACCGCTCCATTTTTTTGTGAATGAAATGCGCAACAGCGTAGCTAATCCACGTGACACCATATGTTACACACGCTTAATGAGTAAAAAGCTATTTGTTGTTTTAAATTATTTACTTTTGTATTAATTAGAATACAGCCTGTATATAATTACTTCCAGCAAAAAAATATTTGGAGGTGCTATGGGGGTGCTTTGGTCCTTCTTGAGGGTGCTGAAGCACCTGATAGCCCCTCCCTAGCACCGCCCATGTTTGCACTTCATGAAACATGCATTTGTTTACAAAGTTTAGGTCATCGGTCTTGCATATATACTACTCCTGATCCTAAATTAAATTCTAATCCTAAATGAATCGTTCTGTGCAGGATTCCCTTCAGGACTCTGGTGGTGAGTTTGCTGTCCCATCAGGTGCTCCTGCAGAACCTGTATGACATCCTCTTGGAAGAGTTTGTCAAAGGTTCTGGGAGCTCCGAGGGCCAGGGCAGAATCCCAGCAGTGTCGGAGCCCAAAGCCGCAGGCTTTCTCCGCTACATCTCAATGCAGAACCTGGCCATCATCTTTGACCTGCTGCTGGACTCGTACCGCACAGCGCGGGAATTCGACACCCGTCCAGGCCTCAAGTATCTGCTCATGAAAGTGTCAGGAGTGTGTGGAGCCGCTAACTTATACCGCCAATCTGCCATGAGCTTCAATATCTACTTTCAGGTACATTTACTTTCTTCTTACCTCGGTGTAGATATAAGTGTTGGACAAAATAATGTGAACACCTGGAAATATTTCTTTATTAAAGGATTAGTTGACTTTTTTTTTTTAATTTTGGTGATAATTTACTCACCCCATGTCATCCAAGATGTCCATGTCTTTCTTCAGTCGAAAAGAAATTAATGTTTTTGATATAAACATTCCAGGGGTTTTCTCCATATAATGGACTTCAGTGGGCTCCAAACGGTTCAAGGTCCGAATGACAGTTTCAGTGCAGCTTCAGAGGGCTTTAAACCACACCAGACGATGAATAAGGGTCTTATCTAGTCAAATGATCAGTTTCTGCGAGAAACCGAGCAGTATTTATGCTATTATTTTACCTCTTATTAGACGAGCGTGATCATCTCTGAGCTCCGCCAAGTGAGGTCAAATACGAGCGTGGTCATAGATATATCGATCGTAGATGCCTCATTCTACTGATCCGTGCAGGCGCTAATGAGGCATCTACGTATACATCTATGACCACGCTAATAATAGGTAAATTAATAGCATAAATACTGCTTGGTTTCTCACAGAAATTGATAGTTTGGCTAGATCAGACCCTTATTCATCGTCTGGTGTGGTTCAAAGCCCTTTGAAGCTGCACCGAAACTGTCATTCAGACCTTGAGCTGTTTGGGGTCCATTGCCTCCATTATAAGGAGAAATGTTTGTTTTTATCGGCAAAAGTTTTTTTAAAAGTGAACTAATCCTTTAAGGTGTTTTACCAAAATTTGCCTGTAACCTGTTAACGTGCGCCCCTATTTTTGAGCATTTTCTGAAAACGACATACCCAAATAAAAATGTCTGCTGCTCTTAAACCCTATGGTCTATATTCATAAATCTGGTCTTATTTTAAAACCAGACACTTGACATTTTGTATTGATGAGACTTTAATGTTAAAGGCCTTAAAATATCCTAAAGATTAAACGTCTGATTATGTGTTGATTCAAATTTGAGGATGAAAAGTCTAGGCGTCCTTTCAAAAAGGCCATTTATTTCAGAACATTTGTAATTGTAAAGAGTAGTTTTTCATTCAAATAAATCTACAATAAACTGCTTATTATAATGAATATACAGTTACTGATAAACGAAAGCAACTATTTACAGAATTTACAAAGTGTAAAAAAAAACTAATTTAGTTGATAAGTGTTAACTTCATGTGCAAGTGAATGTATTATCGCGAGAGTCTACAAGAATGTATTATCGCGTGAGTCGCTGTGACTTGTTCTTGTTTCTTGGCGGCGGCTTGGCGGGAGGAAGGCTGGAATGGTGTAATAAAAATTTTTCTCTGTGGAACTACGTTGTATCTTTGGCTATTTTTACATGGTAGCAGAGGATGGTTTCCAACTACAGAGTACCGCCTAAGCTTGATGAAGCTCGACCGTACGAGTGCTGGAAAAATGAAGTTAGTATGTGGAGACTTGTCACGGGCTTAGAAAAGAAGAAACAGGCACTCGCGGTGGTGCTGGGGCTCGAGGGGCGAGCCAGAGAGACCGCTTTGGAAATACCCGCGAACGATCTAAACACAGATGACGGTATGGAAACCTTGCTAGCTAAGCTGGACGCGATATTCTTGAGAGAAGAAAAAGACCGCGCTTATGAAGCATACTCTCATTTCGACTCGATTTCCAAAGACAGTGCGGTGTCCATGACGGACTACATCATAGATTTTGAGCAGAGATACAACCGCATGAAAAAGTACAACATGACACTGCCTGACGCTGTGTTAGCGTTTAAACTCCTGGACACGGCTTGCCTCGAGGAGAAGAGTAGGCAGCTAGCACTTACAGCGTGCACGGATCTGACATTCGTGTCCATGAAGTCAGCGTTGAAGCGGATTTTCGGGGGAAAAACCAGTGGCGCAAGCGGCGGCTGCGAGACTCAAGATGCAGCGTTTTTCACGGAGCAGAGGCCACCGGACAAATTCAGACGAAACAACGGCCCGTCGCAGAGCAGACAGCGGCAGCCACAGCAAGGTACAAACCCACTTGACAAATATGGTACAAAATAACAAATAAGAGAACAAAATGCGTCATTTGTCAGAGCACGTACCATTGGGCCAAAGACTGTCCTCATCGGAGAAATGAAGTAAAGCTAGCAGAAGATGTGGAAGAGTGTAACATTACACTATTTACAAAAGTCATGACTGACTCTGAGATCTTTCTAACTGAATCGCTGGGATCAGCTATCATTGACACTGCATGCACACGTACAGTTTGTGGCGAGAAGTGGCTGGATAGTTACATGAAAGACCTGAGCCAAAGCCAAATAAACAAACTGCTGCAAACAGAATCTTCAAGCAGCAGACCTTTCAGATTTGGTGACGGTCAAATGGTACACTCCAACAAAAGGTGAAGCTTCCTGCTAAGATCGGACAAACAAAATGTCACATTGAAACGGAAGTTGTTCCTGCTGATATTCCTTTACTGCTGAGCAAAATGTCTCTAAAGAGAGCAGGAACTGTTTTAGACATGGAGAATGACAGAGTTGTCATGTTCAAGCAACCAGTGCCTCTTGAGCTCACTAGTTCGGGACACTATTGTGTTGACATTAGAGATGATAATACTGAAGCGAACACCAATGAAAGTGAAATCCTTGTCGTTACAGCAGAGATGTCTACAAAGAGAAACGCGTAAAACTCTCCTGAAGCTCCATAAGCAGTTTGGCCACGCCTCGCAGACCGGCTGCAGAGGCTCATCCTCAGCTCTGGAAATACGGACAAAGACTGTCCAGTTATTCTGCAAGAGATCATCCGTGACTGTGAGGTATGTCAAAGATATAGCAGGACCAAGCCCAGGCCTGCTGTTGGTTTGCCTTTAGCCTCAGAGTACAATGAGACGGTGGCAATGGATCTACATGAGCTTGAACCTGGCGTATGGTACCTCCACATCATCGACCACTTCACACGCTTCAGTGCTGGAAATATAGTGAGAACAAAGAAAGCCTCGGAGATCGTTAACTCCTTCATTCACTCATGGATAAGTGTTCATGGTGCCCCCAAACGAATATACAAAGACAACGGTGGCGAGTTCAACAATGAGGAGATGAGAGAGATGGCAGAAAAATTCAACACTGAGATGAAGACTACAGCGGGATACAGTCCTTGGAGCAACGGGCTGCTGGAGAGACACAACATGACACTGACTGAGATCCTCCTGAAGGTGAAAAGAGAAAACGGGTGTGGCTGGCAGACTGCTCTAGACTGGGCTCTAATGGCCAAAAACAGTATGATCAATGTGCATGGTTATAGTCCACACCAGCTTGTGTTTGGTCACAGCCCTATTCTTCCCTCAGTTTTGGTTGATAAACTACCTGCTCTAGAGAGCACTTCTATGAGTACTAGAGTAGGACAGCATCTAGCAGCATTGCATGCTTCAGAAGAGCATTCACAGAGGTGGAATGCTCAGAAAGAATAAGAAGAGCTTTACGAAAGCAGGTCAGGCCTACAGATGAAAAGTATGAGACAGGAGACAGAGTGTACTACAAACGAGCAGACAGTACAGAGTGGAAAGGCCCTGCTGTAGTTATCGGTCAGGATGGCTCTGTAGTGTTTATCAGACATGGTGGGATTCTTGTCAGAGTACACCAGTCCAGGCTGAATAAAGTCAATGCACAGGATGAGGATAAACCTGTACTACCTGATATTCCTGAAAATAGTAAAGAAAAGGCAAATGTAATACACACTGATGTGTCAGAGAATTCAGATGATGAAATGAGTGTTAATGGAGACGTGCAAATCCCTGAAAACACAGAAACAGATGATAGAGAAGACGTGAGACAAACTAATGAGACAGAGTGTGATGCTACCAATACAGTGGCTTCCACTGGTGTCAAACTGAGAACAGGTCAGACAGTGACGTTTACAAACAGAGATGATGGTATTAAGCACACTGCCAGAGTTTTAGGCAGAGCAGGAAAAGCAAAGGGCAATATAAAAACTGGTACAATGTGCAGTATCTTGAACCAAATAGCAGCGAAGGTCAAAAGGAAGCTTTAGACATGTCACAAGTTGATGATCTTCTCACTGAATGTGATGACACCGATGCTGATGTACTCATTACCAAAGACATCTCTTTTGATGCTGCTAAACAGCAAGAGATTGAAAACTGGCAAATGAATGATGTTTACGAAGAGGTCACAGACAGGGGTCAGAAATGTATTTCTACTAGATGGGTCTGTACGTTGAAGGAGACTTCTAATGGTATTGTTCCCAAAGCTCGCCTTGTGGCGAGAGGATTTGAAGAAGTCAATATTCATGAATTACAAAAGATTCTCCCACATGTGCATCAGAGTCACTTAGGCTGCTGTTAGCTGTTATTTGTCAAAACAAGTGGAAAGTAAATTCTATGGATATTAAGTCTGCCTTTTTGCAGGAATGGAACTCACAAGAGACATTTACATTCGTCCTCCACCAGAAGCAGGTGCAAACAATGCATTGTGGAAACTAAAGAAATGTGTGTATGGACTTGCAGACGCTTCCTCTACTGGTACAACAAGGTCAAAGAACTCATGCTGAACAGTGGTGGTAAAATGTCACGGGTTGATCCTGCAGTGTTTTATTGGCAGAATGAGCAGTCTGAGGTAACAGGAGTACTGGCATGCCATGTGGATGATTTTTTGGGCAGGTTCAGAGCACTTTGTAACTAATGTCATACCTGTACTTAAATCTTCATTTCACGTGGGTCGTGAAGGGCATGACAGTTTTTCATACGTGGGGATGGACGTTGCAACTGTGGGTGGTGTAGTGCAGGTGCATCAGCACAGTTACATTGAAAACCTACAACCAGTTCACTTACAGGCAGCACGTGCTGTACAAAGAGAGGCTCCACTAAACGAGAAAGAAAGAGAACAACTCAGGTCCAAAATAGGACAAATTCTGTGGGTTGCTAAACAGACAAGACCAGATGTAATGTTTGACACATGTAGTCTAGCATCCAACATTAAGAATGCTACTGTTCAGTCCATACATGAAGTGAACAAAGTGATCCGTAAACTTAAGTCAGAGAAGGTCACACTTAAGTTTCAACACTTGGGCAACAGTGATGATTTGGGTTTAGTGGTTTTCAGTGATGCTTCACTGGGCAATCTTCCAGATGGAGGTACACAGGAGGGGCTTTAATTGCTCTCATGGCAAAAACAGGAAAATTCTCTCCTCTGTTTTGGCAATCTAAGAAAATCAGACGTGTAGTAAGAAGCACGCTGGCAGCAGAAACCCTTGCCATGTCAGATGGTATTGACAATGCTATGTTCTTGGCTATGCTCTACTCTGAGCTTACCACTGGTAAAGCTGATCTTAATGCTCTTCCCCTTATTTGTGTTACTGATAACCATTCCCTGTTTGACGCACTTAAGTCTACTAAACAGGTCACAGAGAAGAGACTAAGATTAGAAATAAGCGGTGTCAAAGAGCTCCTACATGCTAACAAAATCAAAGAAGTGTGCTGGTCAGAAGGCAAGTCACAACTTGCTGACTGTTTGACGAAGAAAGGTGCTTCCTCACTTATGCTTCTTAAAGCGCTGTATGAGGGTGTATGGAAATTGTAATATCAGGACTATTGAGCATTTATCTTGGTACAGTTTTTTTGTTTAAATACTCAAGCTCACTTAAATGTTACTGTGTTCTGAAAACTGTTTTGTATTTAGTGACAGGTGTTTAATATGTCAAAGTCACCCGTTTTTTTTTATTTAAAGAAGAGAGGGAGATTGTTAACTTCATGTGCAAGTGAATGTATTATCGCGAGAGTCTACAAGAATGTATTATCGCGTGAGTCGCTGTGACTTGTTCTTGTTTCTTGGCGGCGGCTTGGCGGGAGGAAGGCTGGAATGGTGTAATAAAAATTTTTCTCTGTGGAACTACGTTGTATCTTTGGCTATTTTTACAATAAGAACTGTCTGTCATACAGTCTGTGAGCTGCGCTATGGTGTGTGTGTGTGTGTGTGTGTAAACTGACTTAAAGGGATAGTTCACCCAAAAATGAAAATTTGATGTTTATCTGCTGACCCCCAGGGCGTCCAAGATGTAGGTGTGTATGTTTCTTCAGTCGAACACAAATGGAGATTTTTAACTCAAACCGTTGCTCATATAATGCATGTCAATGGGGTCTCTTTCTATGAGAGTAAAAACACACAGACATACGAATCCATATTAAACCCTGTGGCTCGTGGCGACACATTGATGTCTTAAGACACGAAACGATCGGTTTCTGCGAGAAACCCATCAGTATTTGTGTTATTTTTTTACCTTATATCAGACGAACCTCGTCTAGGATTCCTAATGCATACTTCCACCGGAGAAGGTCAACACAGCGGCGCGATTTAAAAAAAATCTAATTTGTGTTCTACTGAAGAAACAAACACACCTACATCTTGGATGCCCTGGGGGTAAGCAGATAAAATTTTCATTTTTGGGTGAACTATCCCTTTAAGCGCGCGGGTGTCAATGGAAACGTCAGCACTAAAAGTATTCACCAATGCTGTTTACATGTAAGATGACGCCTTTTGATTGGTTACAAGGCATTGGCTAGGCATTGACTGGCTTTATCCAGTGAAAACCATGGGTGCTATGATTGACACCTCGCCGAGCCAGTAATGTGCTTCCTGCATATAATGATTCAGCAGAAAGCCTGTGAGTGAAGGAGAGAGACGAGGAGGGAGGGCTCATATTCAGTGGAAGAGTCTAAGCTTGCAGGGGAGATCAGAATACTGATTAGAATCGAGATTTCATTGAAAATGGAAATGATTGATTACTCTAAAGCCGGGTACACACTGCGATTTATAATAGTCTTTTAAGATTGTTGCTTGTCAGACTGTACGAACATGATCCCCGATGTAAGCCATGCCACACTGTAAGATCGAAGTTGTCATAAATGTCAGCATGAGCGTCGGAACCATTGTGTGTGGGTGGGACAAGACCCACTTTTTACGACCAATGATATTGGACCCACTCACTTTTATCGTCTCTAATTCAGCGCATGTCTGTTTACCTATTCCAATAACCGATAAACACTTAATAGTAAACACACGTTAGACGCTTTATTTCCACTTTTCTAATATTTTCTTCAGTTTTATTGAAAATAAATGCCTTTCCGATCTGATATGTGATGGGAAAAGGGAATAGAGCGAATTCGGCAAAAGCCGGATTCGAACCTCAGATCGATTTGCGTCAAACTTGATGCCATGTGTCTTACCCATACACCGTTGCCGTGGTGTGATCTGATGATTTCTGTAATTTTGTCAATCCCAATCAACTGTTTAGTAAATGGCAGTATATTTGTATTTAATGTAAATGCTCTCTAATATTACTCCAGTAAAAAAAAAATTCTGAGAGAGGACCCACCCATGTTTTATTTTCTTCCGACACCCATGAATGTCAGACTGTAGAACATGATCCCCGATGTAAGCCATGCTACACTGTAAGATCGAAGTTGTCATAAATGTCAGACTGTACGATAGTTGAGGTGCGCTAAAACGGACGCACGCAAGAAAACCGTCCAGCGCTTTATATCATCAATGAATGACGCGTTCGGTGACGGTGAGCTGCATTACACGCGGGATTTAAATGGTGGCTACAAAGAAATCTCTAGCGCTCATTTTGGTCATGGCTTGTCTTGAAAACGAAGATCATTAGACGGTTGTCCTAGGAGAAGTCACACTGCAGGATTGTGCGGCAAATCTTCTGACACTGCCAGAATTTCGTTGATCGCAGCGGTCATTAATCGGCTGCCGGTGAACAAGTCAAACTAACGATGTCAGATTTTAGCCTAGGATCAGAGGAATCTTTTAGGATTTGGAAATTTGTCTCAGACGGCCAAATCGTGGCCAAAATCGCAGTGTGTACCCGGCTTAACTCAGAATGCTCATGTAAACAAAGGAGAATTTTTTTTGTTTTTTTATCAATTTTTTCATTGTTTTGGATTAAAAAATGGGATGCAGTTTGAAGATTGGACCCTTACATTGGAATGTATGCTGGTGTTTCTTGGCTTCGTCCGACCTGATCTGAACGATATGAGAGGATTTTTTTATGTTTACATGGCCAGTCCTTCAGCATTTCATTTAACCCTTTCCTCTCTGGTGTCTTTATTGCAAAAACAAGTTCAGAACATGAATCTCGACTGTTTTAGCTTTCAAATGATGCATAGTTTGTGATAGTTGATCGAATATTTTTTATAAAACAAAAGTAAATAAAAGCGTTGATACGGAAATGGCAGATGGCAGGTCGTCACCTGTTGTGGGCGGGGCTTCTCCCTACGATGATGTCATTGTAGGGGGGAATCTGAATCAGCTCGTTTGAAGAGCTTTGATTCATGGGAATTTGAAAAAAATGAGTGAGTGGATTTTTACCATTATAGGCTGGTTGTTCTCACACACTGCCGACACACATTGGTGTTCAAACACCTTATTACGTTTTCTGTGGTCAGGTTTGGTGGAAACTTAACTGTCACTTTACTGCAGTTGTTTGTACACACACTTTCAGGTTTTGCCCACTATTCTTCCTCACTGATGAAGTCTTGCCATGCTTTGTGTTCACAGTCATAATCATAAAGACTGTTGTTATTAAAACACACAACAACTGGACAGTTATTGCAATGCTCTTGATAAACGGGATCTGATGATTTGCTCTTTTTGGACGTCTGACAAGTCGGCCATTTCACTCTTTAGAAAATCGCAATGTGTGTATCTTCACTGTATCCTACAACAAATGATATTAATCCTATAATAATGGGTGTTCACATTATTAACCCCTGTATATACTGTATGTATGTGTGTATTGATGATCAATAATTAATAGGTTCTTAAAAATACATTAGCCAATGTTAAAACCAGTTCTTTTAAACTGTTTATTATATAAATGTATCATGGTTTCCACAAACATATTAAGCAGCAAAAACAGTTTTTAACACCTGATAATAATACAAATGTTTCTTGGGCAGTAAACCCTCAGATTAGAATGATTTCTGAAGGATCATGTGACACTGAAGACTGTAGTAATGATGATCAATTCAGCTTTGATCACAGGAATACATTTACATTTTACAATATATTCACAGATAAAACAGTTCTTTTAAATTATGATAATATTTCAAACTATTACTGTTTTACTGTATTTTTGATCATATAGATGCAGCCTTAGTGAGCATAAGAGACTTCTTTCAAAAACATAAAAAATCTATTTCAAACTTGACCGGTAGGACTGTATGTATGTGTGTGTACACTGCCTGGCCAAAGAAAAGAGTTGCTGTTTGGATTTTAATCAGCAAATGCTTACGATTGGATTATTAGATCATTATTGCGGTGATTATGTTTCTAGCATGTTATATGTATGGCAACAGTTCTTCTAACCCTAATTGATGTTTAGCTTTTCATTTCTTAAACAACCATGTAGGAAGACACATCATGGCCATATTCCAGGATGACAATGTCAAGATTCATCAGCTCAAACTGTGCACCAAAAATGTGTGCACCTCTTGATGGAGATAACATTTAAGGGCCCTATCATACGCACATGTTTTTTGATAGTTTCAGCCCAACGCAGTGCTCATTTTACGTCCAGCTCCTCGTTGTTTAAATATCAAATGCACTGGTGCATCTGTTCACCCATGGGTGTCTGGTCTGAACACCAGGTGTGTGTGTGTGTGTGTGTGTCTGAACACCAGGTGTGGGTGTGTGTGTGTGTGTGTGTGTGTGTGTGTGTGTGTGTGTGTGTGTGTGTGTGTGTGTGTGTGTCTGAACACCAGGTGTGTGTGTGTGTGTGTCTGACAACGTGCATACTCTCTGCTTATTAGACACACAGGGGCGTGCAGCAGCACACACACATTTTTAAATATAAAAAATGAAAGGATTCCTCTCTGGAGATAGTGTAAATAGTGAATCTGTCATGGCTCGAGCACAACTGGCTTTTAAAGGGAATGAGACTCTTATTGGTTTATTGCACGTTACCGCCAAAACACACCCATGACTCATTAAGAGACACGAGGGACAACCCTTTAGGACGATGCAACTGGGATGCAGACTGTTTTTTCCGTCGTTAAACTAGCCATAAGTGCACCTACGCCATGCACCTCAGACCATGCGCTCAGATCGGTAAAATAGGGCCCCAAAACATTTATTTCCACCAAGAGGTGCATTCATTTTTGGTCAAGATCATGTATTGACAATGCAAGAGTCCAGCACTCTGTAAAGTCTCCTCCAGCACATCCCAAAGACTTTCAATGAATTTAAGTTAATGTTTGAAAATGATCCTTCATGCTCCCTCACAACCATTCTTTCACAGTTTGAGCTGATGAATCTTGGCATTGTCATTCTGGAATATGGCCATGATGTGTCTTCCTACATGGTTGTTTAAGAAATGAAAAGCTACACACCCCATCACACCAACTGTTTTCAAACATAAAACATAAAAATCACTGCAATAATGATCCAATCATAGACTCTTTTGCCTATCTAAATCAAAAGAGTGACTTTTTTTCTTCGGCTGGGCAGTGTATATATATACTGTATATATATCTATATCTATAGTAATATATGTATGTGCATATATTAACAATAGTACATGTATAAATGAGCAAAAAATTGTAGTTTCTGATACTAATGAGTTTTGAATTTCTGATATTTTGCATAGCAACACAGTGATAACTTTACTTTCACAGCAGAAATGCTGTCAGTGTGAAAGCTTGACGTTTGCCTGGTGTTTTGACACACTCTAGATGTGTGAAACCTTATTGTGTTCAAGTGTAAGAATCCAAAAATGACTGGTGAATACCTTTGTGTCATCTCAATATGCTTTCCTGTTCAGGCTTTGCTGTGTGCAATGCTGACAAACCAGGAGAGCATGACCGTGGAGCTGGTGAAGAAGATCCTGAGTGAGGAAGAGGAGGGCGGCTCTGACTCTTCACAGCAGTGCTCCTCCGAGGATGAAGATATCTTCGAGGAGATGGCCCAGGTGAGCCCCCCGCGTGCTCGTGAGAAGCGGCAGTGGCACGCTCGCATCCCGTCTCTGAGCACGCAGCCCGCCAGCAGCCTGGACTGGGCGTGGCTGGTCAAACGCCTGCACAAACTCTGCATGGACTTGTGCAACAACTATATTCAGATGCACCTGGACTTGGAGAGTAGTCTAGGAGAACAACCCACCTTCCGGGCCGACCCACTGTTTTTCTTGCCGCTTTTTAATTCGGAGACCTCCACGCCCTCTACCGGGGGCCTGTCGGGCCACGGGACGCCCTCAGAGGACAGCTTCCGCGTGCACCTTGACGAGACGCCCTCGGAGGAGGTCCATAGTCCCGGCGGGTTGAGTGCAACCCTCCCCCAGCTGAGAGGAGAGAGGAGGGACGGGGCCCGTAAGAAGGAATGGTGGGAGAGTGCGGGAAACAAGCTGTACACCATCGCCACCGACAAGACCATCACCAAGCTTATGATCGAGTACAAGAGACGCAAGCAGCAGCAGCAGCACAATCACACCACGTTTGCCAAAGATGCCAAAGCGGGAGAGAAGAGGGGCGAGGCGGACTCCCCAGGACCCCAGAGGCCCCAGCAACTAGTAGAGCAGGGGCCCATGCGTCACTCCTTCAGTGCGGGGCCTGAGCTACTGCGACAAGAGAAAAGAACCCGATCGGGCTCCACCGCCAGTTCACACAACATCTCCATCAGAGACTCTGAGGCGCAGATACAGGTAAGACAGGACAGGACACATGAGCAAGCACCACTCGCATTTCCCTAAAAAAAAATGAAAACAGCGGATGAATCCTTTTAAAATCATCATAAAATGGAAGTTGCGATAGCTTTTTCTTCCCTTTCTGAGTGAAACGGCTTCTTGAACAAGAACAAATGTAGGGCGGGCTTGATTTTGTAAGTGGGGGATTGATTGGATGGTTGTGGTTTGCTATTGGCTGATCTCATGTGAGTGACAGGTTGCCCCGCCCTCGTCATCATTCTGATTACAGATTATGAGGGCACATTCATTTAAGAAAATAATAATGAGCACGGATTATTCAAAGACACAACAATGAATTCTTATCGGTGATTGTGTGTGTGGTTTTGTTCATAATAAACCCAGATGGGTCCACTGGTGTTATATACGACTACAGGGTTTCTGCAGGATTTATAAATTAATGTAAATTTAACACCAAGTAAAGAAAATGTAAGGGAATTGAAGGGAAAACAATAGGTCAGTTTGTTCTCTATAAACACAATGACTTATTAGCAACACTTCAGAGTCTGAAAATAAAACTGTCAACAGATCTATTACTTTCTAATTCATTTTACAAAAGACTCACTCTGCTCAAAACATAACTTTTACTGTACCTTCTGATCACAGTGCAAAAAAAAAGTGTTTTCCTCAGCATTTTTTCACTACGAAATATTCCTGATACATCATACATTTACTGAGATGCACAATGACATGAAATGTGAAGTGTTGTTTTCTGTGAAATTGTTTATGATTAAAAAAAGAACAAATATCTGCCAGTGCGCTCAGAAAAATCATCTGATCTGCAATACATCTGTATCTCAAGTAAACATATCTTGATTTAAACATGTTTAGATATTTGTATGGGAGAACAGGACACAAATACTGAGGAGGTTATACATTTATTTTGCAATACATGCAACATTTATTGCCATGACTTTATGAATTTACGAATTTTCCTCTGATTTGAGCCCTTTTAAGACTTTCATTTGTGGCAAATTAAGACTTTTTTAAGCCCCACAGAAACCCTGAACTAATAAAATGGAAAATTACTAAAACTTTAAAATTATAAAAATAAAAGCTAATCCAAAATCCATGAATATTTCCAATATTGTTAATAAATAAATAAAAATGAAGTACATAAATAAAATGTGTAATATTTAAAACTTTTTTTTAATTAAATGTATTTAGTCATATGTATCTAAGATAATTCTGGGTAACACTTTATTTTACAGTGTCTTTGTGACATATGTTACATGTGTTTAGTATAGTATAGTAATTATGCATTATTACATCCAACTAAACCTAAACCAAAGTACATGCTGTTAATTAATATTACTCAGTACTTAAAGGGATAGTTCACCCACAAAAAATAGCCCATGATTTACTCTCCCTCAAGCCATCCTAGGTGTGTATGACATTCTTCTTTCAGACGAACACAATCAGAGTTATATTAATAATGTTCTGGCTCTTCTGAGCTTCATACTGGCAGTGAATGTTGCTCTGTTTTTGAAGTCTATAAAAATGCATCTCTCCATCATATAACTGCTCCACACGGCTCCGGGGGTTAACAAAGGCCTTCTGAAGCGAGTCGATGCGTTTGTGTAAAACAAATATCTATATTTAATACTTTATAGACTAACATAATGAGCTTCTGGTGGAAAACCGTACGCAGCTTGACTTACGGTGAAAGAGTAACCCTTGACCCTTGAACCCTTGACGCATATATTGACGAACGCAGAAGCAGAGAGGATAGAGCAAAACAAAACACCGTCATGAATTAAAGTCTAAAATGAGAATTTTTAAAGAGAAATGGCGGAGGATTTTGATATGAGAGAAGAGGGGCTTGAGTTTGTTGCCCAGCCCGATCAGCGAGAGGTCAAACTATACATCGCGTCAGGGGATACTCTCTTAGCGCAAGTCGACTTGTGTACCGCCGTAAGCTAGTTATTTTAGTCTAGGTTTGTTTGAGCTGCGCCCACTCTAGACCTACAGGCAAAAATGTACATTTCCTTTAGCCTGAGGCGCATTCATTTCACTTGTGGTGTGAAAGGACCTTTACGCTTGCCAAAAAAACAAGCCCAGCCCAGGTGTGAAAAAGTAACGCAAAAGTAATGTAACGCAATTCTGTCCTGCATTACTTTTAAAAGTAACTTTCCCCAACACTGTTCACCTTTGACCTGAGCAGTGAGGATCGTATCAGTCCATTCCTGATAACACCAAATATAGCATTTTAATGAACAGTCCTTTTTAATAACTGTTACAATGTCTTAAAAATGGTTTTGAGTATCGTATCATATCGTGAGATCGTGTATCGAACCAAATCGTGACCTGAGTTTGTTACACACCAATTGTTTTTTGTTTTTTTCTCATTAAAACAATTTTGTTAGGGTGAATTCAGGTTGATTGGGACACTTTTTCCAAGTCATCTCAGTGGCAAAAAGTGTCCCAATCACCTTGAATTCACCCTAAATATTTTAGTTTTTTAGCCTTAGGGAGGAACTAAATCTATGGTGACATGAGTAGAAGAATATAGAGTTAAATTACAGAACGTTGTGTCTTTTTCTGTAATTGCAGATTTCTTGTATAGGACTGATATTATTTTATGCAAACTTGTATTTGTCCATTTTCCTGCCCAGGCCTGGACCAACATGGTCCTCACCGTCCTGAACCAGATCCAGCTCCTGCCGGACGCCACGTTCATTGCCCTCCAGCCAGCGGTGTTCCCCTGCATCAGTCAGCTGACCTGTCATGTGACTGACCTCAGAGTGCGGCAGGCGGTGCGCGAGTGGCTCGGACGAGTGGGGCGCGTTTATGACATCATCCTGTGATGACCCGGCTCATGTGCTTTACTCTTTGCCTTGGCATATGCTCATATATTCTGTGACGTCTAACTTTGCTAACTATTTTTATTGCAGTGCACAGTGATCTCTGTGTAATACGAATCCCTTTCGCGAATGTTCTTCAATATCCATGCTGTTATATTCAGAATCTATATTTTTATTTATTTATATCTCTGAATGTTTATTGGCTTTAAATGTACATGTGCCATATACATAATTATGTGTTTTTTTCTTTCATCTAGCCCTTTAAAACTTCAACTTTAAACTCCTCTGAACATTTCTACCAGTTAAAGTCATTGCACAATGAAATGTGGAACTTGATGCACTTTTGTTAATGCTTTGATTAAAGCATGATCTTGTGCTTTGCTAAATGCAGTTTTATGTTGCTAACATAGTTCATGTCCGTAATATACAATGCCTTTAAATATCTAACTCTGATTTCTATTTTATTCTGAACTGTACAAGACATTACGTCCTTTTGTAGTCTGTATAATACTGATATCAGCTGGAGTATCGGTCAACTCGACCGGCTCACTGAGGAGAGCTGTGCTATGAATTTTCTAAGCGATCGGACCTACGATGTTCGCACTGCAGATGAAAAAGCGGGCAAAAAAAAATGCCATAGACTTACAATGGCCGAATCTCTCTCACTCATTTGACTTATTTTACTCAAGCAGCCAATAAGTAATGACCTAAAATCATCATTGCCTCACCCTAGCAACCAGTTACAGCAACCTAACAACCACCCCACAGACCACCGAAAAATAAATGAGAGGGATAAAAATGAATCAGAACATCATAGAGACACTCTTTTGATCTGGGCAAACATGCAGGTTTTATAACTTTAACCTTCTAACTGTCTAGCTACGCCCTAGCAACCATTGTCGAGCACCCTAGCAACCCAAACCTAAAGAGGGATATCTTCAAATCCGAATGTCATAGAGGCATACATATTGGCATGCAGCTTTTGGAGTATCACCATTGGCAGGTGCCAAGCCACTCCCTAACAACCAAAGAGAGTACCCTAGCAACCTTTCAGCAAGACCTATATCTCTGCATCAGAACATCATATAGAGATGGGGGTTGGTTCTTTTGACTCATGCTAGCAAACAGGCCTTCCAACATGCTACACATACTAAGTGCAAAATCATTCTAAGAACATGTTAAGAACTCTATCTGTGACAACTACCAACTGCCTAGCAACACCGTTGCAATCACCCAGAACACCCTAGCACCTGCCTAGCAAATTCTCAGAACAATCTAGCAACGCCCTAGGAACCACCCAGAATACCTTAGCAGCCGCCTAGCAACACTGTAGCAACCACCCAGAACACCCTAGCAATGCCCTATCAACCACACAGAATACCTTAGCACCTGCCTAGCAAATGCTCAGAACACTCTAGCAATGCCCTAGGAACCACCCAGAATACCTTAGCAGCCGCTTAGCAACACCATAGCAACCACCCAGAACACCCTAGCAATGCCCTACCAATCACCCAGAACACCTTAGAAACCCCATAGCAACACCCTAGCAACCGAATGCCAAGTTTTTCCACTGCAAGCACCACTCACATTTTCTTCAGGAAAAGTATGTTCTAGTTCTGTTTAATATCCAATGTCCGTCCATCCAGTCAGCCAGAAACTGTGTGCCATAGATTCCACTACCCATAATCCAATGGGAATCTATGGTTTAAAACATCAGATACTAGTTTTAGAGTTCACCAAACAACACTACATCTGACTAAACTTGAATAAAACAGTGAGAAATAAAAATATACAATAGTATACTTTTCATAGCTGCACCGTATGCTGTCTTAAAAGTGTAAAAGCCGCTTGTTGAAGGTATTATCTTAAACAGTTGAAATTTAGGGACATTTTACAATCTGTATTTATTAAAATTGGATATGTTCGCACTTTTAGAGGCATAGAATTTTAACGCTTTATCCCAAATATATTTTATTCCTTGATCTTGAACTGCAGTTGTTTGAATATTGATTTTTGTCTTCGATCATCTGCATGTATTATGTATATGTTGATTCTTATGTAAAAGGATATGCATTTGATTTATTTTGTGATGCTTAGTGTTATTAGGAGAAATTTGTCTGACAAGCTACAAAGAAATGGTATGTAATTCATTCAAAGGCTGCTTCAGTATGTGCAATGGGACCCATTTACAGATATTCTTACATGTCTCCAGTGCTCACGGCTTATGTTACATAATCATAGTGAGAATTTATAATCTTAGCTTGATTTGCTCATATTCTGTTCATGGCAACTGCTTGGCATAAGCAACAGAGGGAGATTAAAGGATGTTGAAAGGGACCAAAGACCAAATATTCAATACGAGATGAGTTCAGAAAAACTATTATTATGTACTATAATTTTAGCATGTTAGTTTTTCTCAGTTGAAAGCATCCAGAGTCCAGGTTTTCATATGTCTTTGATTTTTTTCCTTCTTCTGTCGAAGAAGGAAAAAAAAACCTTAGAAAACCTTGTGTCGGTTTTCTAAGTATTCGACAGCACAACAGTTCTGCTTGAACGGATTGTGAAAATGTTTAGACAGTGTTTTGTCTTGACAAAAGAAGACTTAATAAACTCTAAGGGATATATTTATAGGGGATGGTTTGTGTAAATGATTGGTTTGAGACTAAACTTTCAGTGCTGCTCAGTATAGGAAAACTCAATGGATTATGTTGTGCAGACTTGAGCTAAATCTAAAACTGCAAGCTAAAACTGTGTAATACTCAAAAAGTCTTAATTTGAGCTCTGCTAACATGTTTAATTCATAATGCCCCTCCATTTCCAGTGCGCTAACATTAATCATCCCGTACTGGACCACGCATGTATTCTTTGAAATACTATGGTTAGGATATGTTAGTGTGGGTTTTGGAGGGAGCGCGCTCTTCACTATATGCTGTTTATTATCACTCGACTGCAGTGTATGCATTACGCTCAATGTGTTCTGAAGTGTTTATTAGACGATCATTTATGTTGTTAGTGTTGTAGAATAAATCAGCAGAGTTACAAACCGTCTGTGTGTTTTATTATTATTATTAAATCACATGCACATACACTGCAAACTGATTTGCAAAAAAAGTTAAAATATATATAAAACCTATATGTACATAATACTTAGATGGCCCCCAGACGTAGATATTAACAAATGCATACAGTATTGTTCAAAATAATAGCAGTACAATGTGACTACCCAGAATAATCAAGGTTTTTAGTATATTTTTTATTGCTAAGTAGGTTCAGTAGATTCTCAGAAAACAAACAAGACCCAGCATTCATGATATGCACGCTCTTAAGGCTGTGCAATTGGGGTATTAGTTGAATTAGTTGAAAGGGGTGTGTTCAAAAAAATAGCAGTGTCTAGCTTTGACTGTACAAACTCAAAACTATTTTGTACAAACATTTTTTTTTTCTGGGATTTAGCAATCCTGTGAATCACTAAACTAATATTTAGTTGTACGACCACAGTTTTTTAAAACTGCTTGACATCTGTGTGGCATGGAGTCAACCAACTTGTGGCACCTCTCAGCTGTTATTCCACTCCATGATTCTTTAACAACATTCCACAATTCATTCACATTTCTTGGTTTTGCTTCAGAAACAGCATTTTTGATATCACCCCACAAGTTCTCAATTGGATTAAGGTCTGGAGATTGGGCTGGCCACTCCATAACATTAATTTTGTTGGTTTGGAACCAAGACTTTGCCCGTTTACTAGTGTGTTTTGGGTCATTGTCTTGTTGAAACAACCATTTCAAGGGCATGTCCTCTTCAGCATAGGGCAACATGACCTCTTCAAGTATTTTAACATATGCAAACTGATCCATGATCCCTGGTATGCGATAAATAGGCCCAACACCATAGTAGGAGAAACATGCCCATATCATGATGCTTGCACCTCCATGCTTCACTGTCTTCACTGTGTACTGTGGCTTGAATTCAGAGTTTGGGGTCGTCTCACAAACTGCCTGTGGCCCTTGGAGCCAAAAAGAACAATTTTACTCTCATCAGTCCACAAAATGTTCCTCCATTTCTCTTTAGGCCAGTTGATGTGTTCTTTGGCAAATTGTAACCTCTTCTGCACATGCCTTTTTTTAACAGAGGGACTTTATGGGGATTCTTGAAAATAGATTAGCTTCACACAGACGTCTTCTAACTGTCACAGTACTTACAGGTAACTCCAGACTGTCTTTGATCATCCTGGAGGTGATCATTGGCTGAGCCTTTGCCATTCTGGTTATTCTTCTATCCATTTTGATGGTTGTCTTCCGTTTTCTTCCACGTCTCTCTGGTTTTGCTCTCCATTTTAAGGCATTGCAGATCATTTTAGCTGAACAGCCTATCATTTTTTGCACCTCTTTATAGGTTATAGGAATGCCACACTGCTATTTTTTTGAACACACCCCTTTCAACTAATACCCCAATTGCACAGCCTTAAGAGCGTGCATATCATGAATGCTGGGTCTCATTTGTTTTCTGAGAATCTACTGAACCTACTGGTAACTTGTTTGCCACGTAGCAATAAAAAAATATACTAAAAACCTTGATTATTCTGGTTAGTCACATTGTACTGCTATTATTTTGAACAATACTGTATGTGTTAACATTAACTAACAATAAACAGCATTTATTCCTTTTAGTTAATGTTAATCTCAACATTTACTGATTCATTTTTCAAGATCAAAAGTTAACATTCACAATGTGATAACATGAATATGAACTAACATTAAGAATAATAAATGCTCTAAATATATTTCTCACTGTTCATGTTAATGCATCACAAAATGTTAATAAATACACTCACCTAAAGCATTATTAGGAACACCTGTTCAATTTCTCATTAATGCAATTATCTAATCAACCAATCACATGGCAGTTGCTTCAATGCATTTAGGGGTGTGGTCCTGGTCAAGACAATCTCCTGAACTCCAAACTGAATGTCAGAATGGGAAAGAAAGGTGATTTAAGCAATTTTGAGCGTGGCATGGTTGTTGTTGCCAGACGGGCCGGTCTGAGTATTTCACAATCTGCTCAGTTACTGGGATTTTCACACACAACCATTTCTAGGGTTTACAAAGAATGGTGTGAAAAGAGAAAAACATCCAGTATGCGGCAGTCCTGTGGGCGAAAATGCCGATTTCTGTTGAGACATTCAGATGGTAGAGTCAGAATTTGGCGTAAACAGAATGAGAACATGGATCCATCATGCCTTGTTACCACTGTGCAGGCTGGTGGTGGTGGTGTAATGGTGTGGGGGATGTTTTCTTGGCACACTTTAGGCCCCTTAGTGCCAATTGGGCATGGTTTAAATGCCACGGCCTACCTGAGCATTGTTTCTGACCATGTCCATCCCTTTATGACCACCATGTGCCCATCCTCTGATGGCTCCTTCCAGCAGGATAATGCACCATGTCACAAAGCTCCAATCATTTCAAATTGGTTTCTTGAACATGACAATGAGTTGACTGTACTAAAATGGCCCCCACAGTCACCAGATCTCAACCCAATAGAGCATCTTTGGGATGTGAAGGAACTAGGGTTGGGTACAGAAATACCAATATGGCACCGGTACTTTCATAACCGGTATGTACCGGACCGAATCAGAACGCAGATTTCGGTGCCATTTAAATTCAAACGTGCTTTCGCGCTTTGGCTGGCGCCGAGCCAGAGCCAGACACGCTCAGCGCTCCCCACATACTACAACTATTCAGTGTTTTCAACCACATCATGTTTATTTTAGGTTTCAGACATGTAAATGCTGTAAAGAGTACTAGCAAAAAACACACACTGATGTCTTTGGAAGCGGCAAAAACAATCCTTTCAGACAGTTAAGATAACTTGACTATGTGTTTTATTCACATCAGATACACATTATATAGTTACTATAGTTTACTCTATCCTTCTCCCAGTTCAGCAGCGGTCACTTACTTTCATGTATTTCGTGAGATGAAGATAAACTTATGTGATGTAAATCTGAGATCCGATTCTCTGAGGCAAACTAACATGGCGCCGCCCATCGCGCAGTATAGATCAACTAACACACATTTACTCACACATATTTGAAAATCAGAATATCAGTTCATGACATAGTTAGCCAGTTTGTAAATATTTTGAATAAAAAAAGCAAAAAACCTAGCTGAGCTGTCATACAGCGCTGTTGCGGCTGCTGTGTCATGTGAGAAGCATGACGCGTCTCCACATGGAAACAATAAGGCCATGTTCTAAAATATTTAGCCAGAGAATATGGTCATGTTTCTGCAAAATAAAGCTGAAGCTTGAAGCCAAGAATACAGACGACTGCTGTTATCACTGTAACTGTTATTTAGTGTTAAATTAGGCCTGTTGTAGTTGGGTTAGGTGGCTTTAGTTTTACTGTGAATTTGTTAAGTAAATTGTGTTTTGTATTTAATTATATATTTAAGTTTACTTTAAACTTGTAATAAATTGTTCAATTTAAATAACTAAATCAAAATAAAATAAAAAGCCATTCTTTAATATCATCCACCTCATGGCTCTTTTTTTTATAGTATCGGTTTGGCACCAGTATCGAAAAAAAACCAAACGATACCCAACCCTAGGTGGAACGGGAGCTTCGTTCCCTGGATGTGCATCCCACAAATCTCCATCAACTGCAAGATGCTATCCTATCAATATGGGCCAACATTTCTAAAGAATGCTTTCAGCTCCTTGTTGAATCAATGCCACGTAGAATTAAGGCAGTTCTGAAGGCGCAAGAGGGTCAAGCACAGTATTAGTATGTGCTCCTAATAATCCTTTAGGTGAGTGTAATACCTCATTGTAAAGTGTAACCCATTCATGTAATCGTGTTAGATGATAAAATAGCAAAACATTTTGTCTGAATTTTTTTGGTTAAATCTATTGATCTGTCATTTATATTTTAAAATAATGCAAACAAATAATGGCAATAATCACCAACTGACATGCAGTGGAAAGAATAAGTTTGCAAACGTTATGAAAATATCAGATTTCTGCATTGGTTGCCCATAAAATGCGGTCTGATCTTAATGTAACTCCCTCAAAGAATATATGATTTACTAATACCTTACAATAATTGTATGTTATTAAATACATTTAGTAATGATTCACAGTGCAGGGTGGAGAAAGCAAGTCAACCTTTGATTTGAAATCTCCTTTAGCAGCAAAACCTCAACCAAACCCGTTCTGTAGCTGCTTATAAAACATTTGAGCAATTCTGGACCATCCCTCCTCACAAATCTGTATTAGTTTATCAGTATTGTTGGGTTTTCTTTATATAGCAGCACTCTATGCCACACCATCTCAGCTGGCTAAAGGTCAGACAAATATTTTCTTATTTTTCAACCATTCTAGTTGAATTTTTTTTATACAAAAAAAAAAAAATACTATTTTATACAACAGTTCAGTAAACAAGGAGTTAATCTTAGACTTTCATTTTAGACTATTGTCTGGTTTTGCTATTTTTCAACAATAAAAATAATTCCAAACACACCCACAGTACACTGCCAAAAAATGAACATAAAAAATGGTAAATAACCAGAAAAAGGTCATTTTCTGCCACACTGTAAAAAATGTCAGACCTGTCCAATTTAAAAATTTCTAGTGACTGGTCACATCTACATTTTTCAGTTGGCCAAATTTAATTTCTGTGACTTGATACAATTTAATTAACAGAAAATCAATTTGGCCAACTAAAAAATGTAGATGTGACCAGTCACTAGAAATTTTTCAATTGGACAGGCCTGACATTTTTTACAGTGCAGGATATTATCCATTATTTTAGGGGCATAACACAAAAAAAAAAACCTTAAACACGACGCAATGCAATTCAAAATCCTGGTAAAACACCTGAAAAATAATACAGAAACTTCCTATACATTAATACAGTACATAGTGCCCTATTTTATTGACTTTTTTAGTGTAGAGCCATTGCGTCTCCGAGCAAGAGACATTGTGATGTTTGGTTGCTGAATGAATCGCTCTAATGAATGACTCACTGACTCACTCATAAAGACAGTAGGTGTGTTCGGCTTTGACATCTGCGGCTGTATTCACAAAACATTTTATCTTAGCACTAAGAGTTCTCCTAAATGCCAGTAAAAGTTCTTAGTTACGAGCTTTCTTTTAAAACCTATTCACAAAGCTAAGGAATTAAGTGAAGTCTGAAGCTAAGAGTTAAGGTGATGATACACAGGGCAACTTTTTGAGCAATGTTGCCATCACCGGGCGACCAGGTGAGACACCGGGCCAAACGATCTTAAGTATCCAGATAGAAATTTGTTGCCCATTCTCAATGCCCATGGCAACATTGCTCAAAAAGTTGCCTGTGTCTCATCACCATTAGGATTCCTCTTGACTACTCCTAATGTTTCACAGATCTAGGAGTTAGTTTTAGTGCTAAATTGCTTTGTGAAATACTCTTGGAACAAAAATGTAGGTGCCCTAAAATTAGGACTGACATGGCCATTATTTTTAAGAGTTTATCCTAAATCGGCAAGTTAGGAGCTACTTTTAGCCTTAAGATGTTTTGTGAATACAGCCCCTGAGCTTCTCAAAGCATATACGGAGCCGTCTCTCTAATCGCACACTCTCGCGGCACTTTGATGTCTTTATTCCTGAACGAATCAGACATTTTGAACAAATCAGTTGATTGAATGATTCAATGACTCACTCATAAAGACAATGATTTGTCACCACCCACTGTTTTTTTATGGTTAACTACACAGGGGAAATTTTTTTTTAAAAACATTTACTTAATTTTTCTTTGCCAACGCAAGCATATTTTTTCAAGTTTCAAGTTTCACATATGGAATTAAGTAAACTCTACTTAACTAAGTTAAGTAAAATTAACAAAGAAAATAAGTCATTTAAACTTGGCCAGTAAAAGGTAACTTTTACTTAGTTGAAGTCTCCTTTGCAATACATTTTACTCAAAAAATATAACATTGAATTAAATCACACTTTAAAGTGTGTGCATAATTTTTGAGTATGAATGTGTCATTTTAGGTAGAAAATAAACTCCAAATGTCACAAAATGGCAAGTTACTAAACCAGACAACAAAAGCAAAGATAAAACAATACAGCTGGAAAACAGTGAAAACGCAACATTATTAATTATTCAAGGCCCAGTGCATGATGGGAACACCAGTATCAGAAAAATTTAGTAGTTTTACTTTATTTTATAATGTTGATATTTAAGCTTTAATTTCTACAAGCTTGAATTGAGTGCTAATATAGAAATTACTTCCTTTTTTAATTCTTAACTGAACTAACTTTGTCATGTAGAAATTACATTTGTTTTTTCTGTAGTATTTACTTCATCACAGAAACATTACATAGTAGTAGATAAATTGCATTTAAAAATAAACTTACTTATTTTTAAATTAACTTACTTTTTCCAGCCTGCCCTGTGAATGATCACTCATTGTCTTCAATAAAACTGTCATTAGTTCAGTCATATTGTTTTTCATCTATAATTGTGACTTGCATAAATAAGTAATCAATGCAGAAATCCAGATATTTTCAGAGGGCTCACAAACGTGCCACTTTATATATCAGCCCATCGTTATAGCAAATGGACATAATGAACACTCAAGTTACAAAGTTCAGTGATACCTCTGTTTGTTTTTTTGCTAAAGAAAGTGTTGCTGGAGAAAATAACTAAGAAAATAGCATTTCCAAAGCCGTCGGATTGGACCCAGATGACCTCACAGCTGTGTGATGTATGTAGGCCAGTTGTGTTAAGACTCAGGGGTCAGCCGTTCCCTTTGATTGGATGCTCTGGCACCATCTCTTGATCCCTGCTTGTGTCGAACTGTGTCTACTTGTGTATGACGGCCACAGGGTAAGCCATTAATGCCATGATGCAGCAGTGTATTACCAGCACTCAGTAGAGGAGCTGACAGAGCAAACATGCGTGTGCTTATGGATAGCAGCTGGATACAGTTCGGCCCGGCGGGACGGGGCTCATATGACTGGGTCGCAGGTGCATCCGCACCGCCATCAACTGAGAACCGTCTTAAGGTAAAACTTGTTTGTTTGCTTACTGACTAAGCAGATGGGGTAAATTACCATAAGTGCACCTATCCCTCCAGAAGTAGCCTATCACATTTATAGGACTGCTTTCATTTAGAAGTTACACCATGATCATTCATACCGCAGCTCATTTAGTATCTGTCGTCGTCTGATACATTACTCGCAAGCAGTGATTTCACCAAGTGCAACATGTTCCTGGATCAACATCAATCAACCATTCAGATTTGAGAGACAGGTTTACAGTTTATGTCAAGTTTAGGCTTAAAAACAGGGTTAGGTGCTTCCACACCAGACAGCAACATATGGCGCTTTTCCACTGCGTGGTGCGGCTCGACACGACTCGGCACGGTTTGATTTTCCACTGCGTGGTGCGGCTCGACACGACTCGGCACGGATTGTTTTTCCACTTCGTGGTACGGCTCGACTCGACTCGGCACGGTTTGTTTTTCCACTGCGTGGTACGGCTCGACTCGACACGACTCGGTTTGCTTTTCCACTGTGTGGTACGGCTCGACTCGGCACGACTCGGTTTGCTTTTCCACTGCGTGATACTACTATTTGGCGCAGCACGGCTCGGCTCGGTTGCTTTTCCACTGCAATAGTACCGCTTCAAGTGGGAGGAATTACGTTGTAGTTGCGCCGCCTCTACTGCCACGACATCATCATAAACGCGGCACAAAAATAAACGCGCAAAACTTTCTCATTCCATGTCGCCCCATCCGCTCCTCGGCTACCAACGAGAGGAACGTCTGCACCTCATCTACCGACCAAGATTCAACCATATTTTTTGTTTTTTTAACTAGTTTCCCTTTCAAGCAAGTCGTGCCAACAATACTGCTGGGGCTGTTACTGCTAGCAGGTTTGGTGTCATAAATCCAATGACGCTAGTAGTGATGATTCTCTCTGACCAATCAGTGATCTGCAGTGTTTACACGTCACGTTTTAGTATCAGTACGGCACACTTGGAACCCCGACCAAGGTGGTACTGTTTAAGCGAGCTGTACCGAGCCGTACCATGCAGTGGAAACGCGCCAATAGTGTCAGCTCAGATCCTGTTACCAGATGTGGGCCGGATCTGGGCCGACACAGTGTTGCTGTCTGGGACATCAGTGTTATTCACCTATCATTTCCCCAAGAAAGTCTAAAGCCGCGTTTCCACCGCAGAGACTTTCCCCAGGAACTAGGGACTTTGGAGTGGTGCTTGGTGTGTTTCGACCGCAGGGACCAGGGTCTAAATGAAGTTCTGGGTAAAATGTCCCCCTCAAAACATCCCTGTTCGCGAGGTAGTACTTTTTCAAAGTTCGGGAGCTCTCAGAAGTGGGACTCACCCAGCATTTTATTTCAACCACCATTTTTAAAAGTCAGTTGCGGTGCGTGCAGTAAGAGTTGTTTGCTATTCAAACAATGGAGTTTAAAAAATATGACAGATGGACCAGCAATGAGGTTCAGGCTTTATTAGGCTTAGTGGAGGAGGAAATCCAGCGGGAACTGGAAAGTCACAGGCAGTCCTACATCACCGGACTAATCTTCACTGCGCTTTAGACTGCAATGGAATCGCAGACAGCAACAGGTCTGGGGGAAAAAGTGTTCCCAAGATAAATTGTTCAGGGTAATTTCAGTGGAAACGGGGCAAAATCAGGGCGTGCAAGTCTCAGTGCTGTCAAACTGTTGATTGCTGCTGGTTCAACCAGATTGATGTTAGAACTAATGCTGCATAATAATAATATAGCATGTATAATATAATATCTGAGCAATACCACACAAGCAGGATTTATATTTATGCGTTTTATAAGGAAAAACTGATGATGAGCTGTTTAATTACGGAAAAATAATTACTGTAATTTCAGGGTGACAACACGTGACGTTCTGCTCAGAGCTGTTCACATCCTCAGACTCATAATTATGTGCTTAAATTGCAAAACACTGGCAATGCCTAAGGCCCTGTCCCAAATGGCACCCTAAACAGTCAAAATCTTCCTACAAGTCTGCACTTTCGTGACATAACGTTGCTTTGACTGTTGGGAAGAGGTCTGCTGTGGAGCTCGCTTCAGTGCATCGAGGGCATATCGACCGCAAAGGGGAAACTCGCGAGCAGCCTTCTGACAACTAAGATGACAACCATACGATCCACAAGACATCAAGTGTGCCATTTGAGACAAGGCCTTAGTAGATGAGTTAACAGAGTCAGAGTCTCATCTCCCATTCCCTTTAAAAGCCAGTTGTGCTCTCACCATGGCGGAGTCGCTATTTACATGCGAGTGGAAAGACTGAACGCTTCTCCAGAGAGGAATCCTTTAGTTTATAATATTTAAAAATGTGTGTGTCCCTGTGTGTGTAATAATCAGAGTGTATGCGCATTGTGCACCGCCTATAGGCTCATATTACTAACACACCCTTTAAATAACACAAAAAAATACTGCACTATTGACTTTAGAGCAGGTTTGTGTTGGTTAACGGTCAGGGCCGGCGCTAGCCATTTGGTTGCCCTAAGCACAAAAGCTTTATATATACAAAATAATTATACACAGTACACACACATATCATGTAGACACAAACTTTTATTTTGAATGCGATTAATCGAGATTAATCTTTTCCCAGCCCTAATAATTTGACAACTCTGTGAATATGAAAATATACAAACACTGAGATTGTGTTTTTTTTTTTTTCTAATTGCAGTTTCACCAACAGATGTCGGCCTTGGCCGAACCTCTTGAAAATGACTGCATGCCATAGTACAACAACGAAAAATATTTATCTAAGCGGTCTAATTTGGCTAAATCACATCACGTTCAGTTGCAGGGTTTTTCTAAAGATTAGACTGAGGCAGATAGACATTGTATTGAAGCGAATAAATTACAATAGGGAACGTTCTGCACTAATAGCTATATGCACACGTGACACATCTGTAACGTACGGGGAAAATTGCTTTTGTATATTAACATGCTTTTAGAAATATTTTATTTGTTATTTATACTAGTAGCCTATTGTGATGATTTTTTCACGACCCAGATTTTTTGGTGCCCCCCCCAAGCACTTGGTGCAATACACACACAGTGTATAGGGCCTGTAATGTTCTGGACCTCATTCAGACACTTGCTAGCAACCGCCTTTTTCAAGACAAGTAAATATGTGAAAAAACCCCATGACTTCAGGACTGACTTCTGGAAGAGCTAAAACTCCTTTCTGGGTTTTGCCCTAAAAAAATACATCATCCCTGCAGCATTACTGTGATGTCATGTGAGTGACAGGTTGCCCCGCCCTCGTCATCAGAGAAGCGTCTGAAATCGCATACTCTCTTGTTTAGATACTTATTTTATATAAGTCATATAAGTAACTACTTCATGACTGCACTCTTAGAAAAAAGGCTTCATTGGGGTTCTATATAGAACCATAGGGTTCTTTACTCAATTCCAAAGATCCTTCAATGCTAAAAAGGTTCTATAATGACAAGAAAGAACCCTTTTGGCACAAAGGTTATTTAGGCTATTATTCATTCATATATTACATTATTCTGCAACATTTTGTAGTTGTAATTAAATTATTTTTTATGAAACTGTTGGAGTAACTTAATATCACATTTAGATTTTTGAAGGAGAAAAACTGAAATGGCACTCTTCGTGTGATATTGATTGACTACATATAATGAGATAAATATATACATTTCACTTTGGGTGTGCTTTTTTCAGTATTCATGGGTGACATTTTTAATGTGAATTACATTTTTACATTTTAGGGTCTTGATGTTTTCAATAATATGAAATATTTAATCCGGAGAAGACAAAACAAATGATAATAAATAAACCCCTAAAAGGTTCCATTTAGAACCTTTTTCCTGGTTACAAAGAACCCTAAAGAGTTCTTTTGATTGAACCATTAAAAAGTGTTCCATATAGAACCTTTTAGGAGTTCCAAATACGTAGCGCCTGATAGAACCTTTTAAGGTTCTATATAGAACCTTTTCTTCTAAGAGTGAGCTAAAAAGGTATTCTATATAGTATGAATAAGATCCAGGTGTAATACACTCGCCATCATGTGATCGACCAGCGTCGGTTCCGTCAGTTCAATTCCATTCACAAATCCTCTCCCGTGGCTTCATGGGATAGTAAAGTGTCCATCGTTTACACACTACAGAATCTCAGCAGAAGTAGCAGCTCATCTGGGGACATTTGGCCTACTCTGTGAATTCAGAGTATATATTCAGAGCCACATATTCCATAAAAAAATATGAATTGTCCGTTTTGATTTCATGGTGGCTTTAAGGAACAGGCCTTAAAGAATATGAGCCTGTGATCATCATGTGATTTCTTACGTTTCTGTTCTCATGTGTTGTCAGGGTTACTGGAACGAGCTGACCTCAAACAAGGTCGAGGAGAGAGCGGAGGTAGCGCTCTGTGTTGTCATAATAACGGGCTCGCTGCTCCTCCTCTCTGGAATTGTCTTTTTCGTGTACAAAAGATGTTCCAGGGTCAAAGAGAACACGGCCAAAGTAATAACACTGGATTTAGACGACGCCGATGGCACGGCTGAATTTCTGTCCACTTTGGAGGAAGGAGACGGCACTGAAGAAGGGAATGACGGGGTTTTTCTGATGGTTTATCTCCCGGCCCCATACGAGAAGACCCTGACGAAGATAGCGCGCGTCGCCAGCACCTCCAGCTCTCACAATGATGTGGAGATCGTGGAGTCAGACACAGAGAGCTCCACTGATCAAGAGTGATCTTTCAAAGTTAATATCACCATGTATCGATCCACATAATGCATTAACACTAACAAAAAGAACATGGTCCTATGGGAGTATCACTGTTTTCTTTGGGATCCTATGTAAATAGCATGTCTATGGTAACACTATATCAATGTGCTTTCGAATGCCATCTCTTTACCATGCTACTCGGAAGTAGTGGCAGCTTTATTTTTGAATGTTTATGATCTATGAAACTACAAAGTATTTTTTAAACAAAATAGCAAGTCGTGAAACATCCATAAAAGGATTTGCATTTTTATCAACTTCACCATAATGCAGTGATTCTGAATACTAGTAGTATTGTATATGACAAAGTGTGTATACATCCATCTTTTTTTAATAGTTTTGCAGCATTTTTAAAGTTCTTGTCTCTCAATAGTTCTCTTTAGTAAAATATTTTACCCCATCATTATTTCATTGGTGAGAAATGTTTAAGAAAGGAGATATCAACAGCGACATAAAAATATTAATCTTTTTTTTTTTTTATGTGCGAGCACATCTGTGTAGTTGATATCAGCCTTTTTTTGCCACATTATGTGATTCTGCTTTAAAATTGAATTCCTCTGCAAGCAAAGTGAAATAAAACGAAATTGCATTTCCATGCAAATTGTTTTTTATGAACTGTATCATTGAATTTTGGAAGCTTTTGGGCGTTCATATAGGAATACTCTGAACCGGAGGAGAAAACTCCATCTTTGTATCACTTTATTGGTTTAACTTGGTTAAAAAGCACATGTTTTAAGTCAAAATCCACCTTCTTTTAAGTTATTTTGAGCCAAATATCACGCTATTTACACCATATTCACAGCATACAAAAATAGCCATTAACCTAAATTGTAACATAAAGAGTTACTGTGCAAAGGTGACTTTAAGTTGTTATATAGGTGCAAGGAAGGAGGGACCTATCATAATTCATCATGCAAATAGATTAATAGGTACACTCTAAAAAAGGCTGGGTTGTTTTAAGCAAATATTTAACCCAACTGCTGGGTTAAAACAACACAATTGCTGGGTTAGTCCATATTTGACCCAACATTGGTTTAAAACAGCCCAGCATTTTTTAGAGTGTATGCAAGTCAATGGGAAACTTTCATCTTTAGTTGTTTATAAAAAATTTAAAAAGTCATTATCTACACACATTTTTAACTTTACTTTAAAAGGGCTAAATAAACTGTTCATTTGATTGCCAGAAAATGTCTCTCTCTCTTCCTTTTGAGCACAATGTCCATTTTTGCCATTTCTACTAAAACTTCTTGCTTGAAAAATGTGTTTGTGTTGCATTTCTTTACATTTTCATAATAACAATTTGCAATGTTTTTCTTTTTAATCTTATGCACGTCTGCAGCCCCTTTAGTACGGCTCAATCACCCCTTCAACCTCAAACCAGAGTGTTTAAATGACATTATATGGCAGTGACATCATAACTAAACATCTCAAGACTTATTATATCCTCAGGAAAAAATTATGAATTTAGTATTTTTCCATGTCACTTCATTGTTTAGAGCATAAGAAACAAATGGTGGGACATTTTTGAAAAAAAATATTTTATTCATATTTTATGTAATATGTTATGCTTTATAATAGCATAATGCGTTATACTATATCATGTATTGGACATCAGCTGTTAAAAAAAATAAAGACATGAAATTACATTTTCTTTAATTCAATTTTTAGGTTTTGGGATTTTTTTTTAACCAAACTTTGTATTCAGACGGTTCTCAACTATTTTATGAAAGATATAACAGAATTAGTTGATTTACCACTTTACTTCATGCAATATGTGGTTAAAATAGCCATAAACATGTTTTCCTATTCAGTACAATATATCTACACACTGGATCTAATTTGCATATTGATGTGTTTTTGGGGCAACATGTCATGTCAAGTGAAATAATTGGCAACATTTTTATAATAATTTCTAATATTTTTATAGGAATATTCCCTATTCACTTGTTGCATATCCCAGAGTTCCTGATAAGCATGATTTAAGTCCTGGTGTCTCTACAGTGGACATGTATGAAATCAATGTCCTGTTCTGTAACAGAAAATCATATTTTGATTAGAAACCCCATAACATTTTCCTGAGATGTTGATTTATGACAAACACTTTGAAAATTTGTCAGAATCTAATAATAATAATTACAAAATATGACCAAATTTCCTAAATTTTATCACTAAATACATTTTTCATAATTTTTAAAGTCCAAGGAGTTGTTGTTGTGATGGTGATTTGGTCTCTCTGAAAAGCCCTGAATGTGCTCTTGACAGGACATCCCGACTTAAAACTGTGACGTGTCAGAGAAAATCACTAAAATATAATCTCCACTACAGAGGACATGGTTAGGACATCAGAACACAGAAAAGTATGTTGTATTGATGTTCATTTTAAAAGTCATGCTTTATGTTTTTTAGGTTCAACAAAACAAAATGTTTTCAAATGCCCTCTAACTGGCACCTGCCATCTCATGCAGTGACGTCATTCATTCAAGTGATGGCGCCATCGTGTGTTTCAATGCTGGAACTGCAGCTTTTAAAACACCTGCTATACGTGCTTCCCAACCACGTTCCTGGAGTCCCATTTTGCATGTCTCTTTTGTCTGACCCACCCACATCAGATATTGGAGTCACTACTAACGATCTGATGACTTGAATCAGGTGTGTTTGATTGAGGAGACATGCAAAATCTGCACTGTTGGTGGGCCTCCAGGAACGTGGTTGTGTTCTCCTTGTATTGTGTATTTTTACTTCAGATCAGAGCTCAGGGAAAATACTTTTCCTTGCCAAAAAGTACTGCTTGTTGTTGCAAATTAGCAAATAGAACTTTGACTTCGTTTCAGAGACATTCTGCATACATATTCTTCAAATACAAAGCATTTGTTTTATTTAAAAAAACAAAAAACATTTATTACAAACATCTGACATTTGATTACGCAATAAATAAAGTGGCATTGACATTAAAGGCATCAGAGAAGGAACGTCTACTCATCTTCTGTCTTCTTCCGTGTGGGATCCAAATGTGTGCCTTCATAAATGACTTTATTCTTCATGCCGTCCTGAATCATTCTCTGCTGAACGCGCAGCTTGGCATTATTATATCTGCAGTAGAACCTGTCAAATAAAAGCATGAGATAAACAGATGAACCTCATGAGGTTACACAGCATTGTTACATTTACATGACAATTCATTATAATTTCCCCATTCTAACGCACATTTTCATATTCACATTTCTGTAATTCTGTAATTTTAATAATAATTAGTTACATTTATATAGTGCTTTTCTGAGCAGACAAAGCGCTTTACATATAGAAGGGGGGAATCTCCTCGACCACCAGCGATGTGCAGCACCACCTGATGATGCGACGGCAGCCATATTGCACACAGGGGAAGCCAATCAGTATATATATATATATGGGGATGATAAGGAGGCCATGATGGACAAATTTTGCCGGGATGCTGTGGTTAAACTCCTACTCTTTATCGAAGGACATCCTGGGATTTTTAATGACCACAGAGAGTCAGGACCTCGGTTTAACGTCTCATTCGAAGTACGGTGCTTGTTACAGTATAGCAGTGGTCACCAACCTTTTCAAGCCAAAGATCCCTGACCTCAGCCTTGATGAAAGGCAAGATCTACCTATAGATTTTTCATGATCGATTCTGAGTTTTTTCGACACCATCTGTCGATTTTTTTCTTTCTTTTTTGTTCTTTGTTTAAGCAACTTATTGTTGTTTATTTGCACTATAACTGGCCAAACTTGCCTTAAAAAATTAGCTATTTGAAATGCGAGGCAACCACTGCATTTTAATCACGATCCAAACAAAGATAGACATATGCTGCATGAGCAGTTGTTTTTGATTTAAATGACACTGCATAATTTCAAGACTTAGAGCAAATACAGAAGGGTCTGACTTTAGCTTTGTGAAATTGGTACATAATACACACCTGCACAAAACAAAAACAGATGGACTAAATAAAAATGCTAATTCACTCTCTGACAGTAGGTGGTGCTTATGAAAAAGAAGGGTTTTCTTTGGGTACAGCTGTAAAAATACAAGCGAAACAGTCAGCTTCGTTCAGAGATACATGATGTAACATTCAATATTTATATTTTTCTTCCTATATTTCAAGCATCCCCAACAGTTATCTTGCTGGGCCTATTTATACCTGCATGGTCCACTTCATGTGTTTTTACAGATAAGATATCTATCGGATTTATTATTATCACAATTTAATTTACACGTGTCTCAGCAAAACGGATATAAATCCGATCTTCAATTCCCAAGCTATGAATTTTTAAGTTTACATAACTGAAATCAACAAATGTGAGCTGCATTTTATTGATCAACTGCTCATTTCAAAATCAAGGACTGCAATAGGAGAGAGTGGCATAAGCACTGACTTTAACGATGATGATTGTGTATTGAGCATCTGCAACTTTTACTTTCATTTGCGTCAGTTTTCTGAAGAGATCCTCATGCGTCACCGCAGCCGTAGCGCTGTCATAACTAACATCGGTCAATTTGTGCTGTGCAAATTTTTGAGGTTGCAGAGAATACATTTTGGGAGTATATGGAGCGATTTCGAGCCTTGATAAAGTGTTTGTAACGCTTTACAAATAGAGGCCGGATAGCTCGCCTCAATGGTAGTAGCCAAGTGTAAGCAAAACTCACGTATCGGATATTTCACAGGGGGTTATTATCAGCGTCGTCAATCCCACGCACACATGGGGCAGTTTGCAAAACACTCCACTACAAACGGCGTTACTGATCAAAAAAAAAAACAGTGCATAGAGCAACAGAAATATTACACGCATACATGCAATGTTCATACAGCTTGCGCATCCACGGACGGCCCACTCATAAGCGAGTGAAAGTTTGTGCGTTCTGCCTTAAAGGAGCAGAACCTAATTCTACTTGTTACATGTTGTTTATCGGGAGCTACCGGGACAGTGATAACGAGCGACGGGTTGGCGACCACTGCAGTATAGTGTCCCCATCACTACACTGGGGCGTTAGGATCCACACAGACCACAGGGTGAGCGCCCCCTGCTGGCCTCACTAACACCTATACCAGCAGACACCTAGTTTTCCCAGTTGGTCTCCCATCCAGGTACTGACCAGGCTCAGTCTTGCTTAGCTTCAGTGGGAAACCAGGGTGATATGGCTGCTTGAAATAAATTCTTAATATCAACAATTGAATTTGAATGGCAGCATATGGTGAGATTTAACTAGTGAAAATACAATTACAGATATCAAGAATTAAGAGTTTTTACTTGTGGTGCGAGTGATGACGTCATTGTTGACTAGTGTAAATTGAATGGTTCATATCCTGCGAATTAATGAAAGTCACAACGGCTTGCCATTGTTTTTGACACACGCACCATGAGCCCAGCGTTGTGAGCATGAATCCTGCGACACCCACGTCAAACGACCTCTTTACTCGACCTGTGAATGACAAGCTGAGCATTAAAGAAATAAAACAGACACATGACCAATACTGAAGATCAATTTAATCATTGCCTTACTTGTTGCCAAAAAGTGCACCAGTCCAGACACCATTGAAGCACCTGCTCCATGTAGAATAGACTCCCGGGCACACGGTGTATTCTGGAGATCAAGGAGACCCAGGACCTTCGGACCCTGTGTGTGTGTGTGTGTAAATGTTAAAATGGGCTGAATTAATGGCTAAACGTTCTATTAATTCAATTGTATAAAATGACACTGATACAATGTGTATCTTTGCCACTCATGCACTGCACTGATTTAAATCTCAAAGGTCACTTATGGGTTCACTGAATAAATATAAATAGCATGACATCCTAACAAACTTACATTTAACAGCATATTTATATGAATATCTGGACCATTACAACAAAATACAGTGGCAGTAGCATGTTACAGTATCCGATAGTAATACCATGGTATTTTTTGCTAGATAATACAGTGAATGTAACCATTACAATGTAGCATGATATATAATTGTGACCAGCATATTATATGACCTTGTCGTATAAAAATCTACTCCAGCGTAATATCTGACTATAATGTTTGAATAAAATAACACCCACCTGACTCTTACCGCCCTCCTCAGTCATTTTAGAGATTAATTTTCAACACAATCATTTAAACACGTTCATATATGTTATGAAATGTCAACCCAATACTTCTGTGGTGCGCCGATAACTCCTTCCTGACGGAGCACATTCACTGGCGATTATTGGTTCCGGAGTTTATGGCGTTCGAAATATTCGAGAATTGAACCGAATGGGTGCCATTTCATTGTATAAAAATGCACAAAATTAACTCTAAAATACACTTTATTATTACGCAATGTGTCCCGCACATTAATCTAAATGCAAATGTAAAATATAAAATTTAAAACATTAATTAAAAACTACAAAGAACAATAAAAATAGCATTTGTTACATGTCAACACTATGTAAACCTAAACTTTACCATGAAATGTAATTATTAAAAATCTTGCATTGTTGTGTGACTGTCCCATCTATGCTTTAAATATTTTTTTCCCCATAAGAAATCCATGTAAAATACACATTTTTGTCATGTCCACAGTTTACTCCTTCTTAAAGGGGTAATTCAGCACTGGGAAGATGAATCTGTATTTAAACTGGGTCATTAATGTAGTAGAAATGTCAAATCATTTTTGAATTTGGTGCCTTCTAGACTGAAAAAACACAGAAAATGTTTTTTTGTCTCATGGGGATGAAAGACAACAATTCCCAGAATGCACTGCTTCACTAGGCACGGCTTCTGGATTACTGGATCACTTGCCCACCGCGTTCATTTTCATAAAATCAGTTCAGTTAGAGACACTACAATTAAAAACGCTTCGGTTTCTAACGTAACCTCGGTTCCCTGAGAAGAGGGAACGAGTATTGCGTTTACTAATGCTATGGGGAATTCCTTTCCTCGAGATATTGAATACCCTAAAAATACCATATAATACGCAGTGCAGCTGCACAGCTCTCAGCAGGAAGCTGCTGCGTGCTGATTGGCCGTGCCTCTGCAACTGCAGCAACCTATGGCGATACCGCTGGGCGGGACGGACCAATCAGTTCCTTCTAAATTCCCGCCACAAGGGGCAACAGAATTTGCAAAGCCAAGGGTACATAACACCCTGTCTCGCCAGGTTAGTCAGGTTAATCGACTGAAGCGACTCCTGAGAAAGCGAAGCACGGCAAGCAAACGCAATACTCGTTCCCTCTTCTCAGGGAACCGAGGTTACGTTAGTAACCGGCGCCTTTCGAGAGTACTCAGACATGCGCTTTTCTAACGCTATGGGGAACCAGTGCAAAACGCTGTGCTTGCTTAACGGCTCTGAAGCCCGGAGACACCATACCCAAGCCAACCTAAGTGGGCCCATAACATGATATCATGAAGTCCCAATATGAGCCAGACCTGAGTCGGGCCATTTAATGAGAATAACACATAAGATACGTGTAGTATATATATATGTAGTCTGGCCAAGAATAATGAAAGACCAGATAATTAAGTCGTATAAGGAATGCTTAGACTTATACAAATACTTAACCCAGGCCAGATTATTGAGCCTTAAGGGGTCAAATGTATTACACAGCAAGAAGCCCAGCCTGTAAGGCAGGAACATCTAAATGATAAAACTTGATAAAAGTGGACGGTGAGGCCCAGCCTGCCACCGCACAGATATCATTCAGAGAAATGCCAGTAGACCAAGCCCACGAAGAGGCCATGCCTCTAGTAGAATGGGCTTTGATGCCTATAGGGCAGCTGAGATCTTTAGACTCATAAGCCAGCGAGATAGCATCCACTATCCATCGTGACAAGGTCTGTTTTGTGACCACGCTCCCGCGGGTGCAGCCGCCAAAGCACACAAACAGCTGTTGAAAACCTGAAAACAGCGGAACGCTCTATGTATATTCTCAACGCTCTGACAGAACAGAGCAAATTAGCATCCTCTTCATCTAACGATGATGAAAGTGCTGAAAGTGAAATGACCTGTGCTCTGACCAGAGTTGAAAGCACTTTAGGTACTTATCCATGCCTTGGTTTGAGGACGACTTTAGAATCGTTTGGCCCAAATTCCAGACAAGAGGCGCTCACAGAGAGCGCGTGCAGATCACCCACCCGCTTAACTGATGCGATGGCCAGCAGAAAAGTGGTCTTTAGTGACAGGAGCTTTAAGCTCACCGAATGCAGAGACTCGAATGTAGAGCCTTTCATGGCATCCAGGACCGTAGACAAGTCCCATATAGGGACTGAAGGGGGGCGAGGTGGGTGAAGCCTTCTAGCCCCTTTAACGAAGCGCACGATAAGATTCTTCTTTCCCAGTGACAGTCCGTTCACTTGAATGTGGTGCGCTGCTATAGCAGACACATTAACTTTGAGCGTGGAGGGGGAACGACCCGCATCCAACAGCTCTTGTAAAAAAGTGAGCACTTCAGACAATTCACAATTATGTGGGGTCAGGCTTTGTGCTTTACACCAGTCCGAAAAGACTGACCATTTGCCTGAATAGAGCCGCCTGGTCGCGGGGGCTCTAGCTTCAGAAATAGTGTTTAATACATTTTCCAAGAGGTTCTCATGTACCCGTTGATGGGCCATTGAGACTGGGGGAAAAACATAAAGAGGAAGGTTGAGCCATTCGTGGGCCAACGCATCCTTGTGCTTGGAGAAATATGTTAGGCATTGAGCATTGTCTTGTGAGGCGAAAAGATCCACTTTTGCCTCTCCAAACCTGCCCCAAATTGTCTGAATCGTATGTTGGTGAAGAGACCACTCTGCTGGGGACACTTTGTCCCTGGACAGCATGTCTGGACCCAAATTCAGAATGCCTGGCACATGAGTCACTCTCAGCGAACTCAGGTTGCGCTCTGCCCATATTAGGACTTTTTCCGCCATTGTGTGCAGATCGAAAGATCTTAGACCGCCCTGGCGATTTATATAGGCTACCAGCGACCTGCTGTCCGTTCGGACTAGGACATGGTGTTGCTTTATGTACGGGAGGAAAGCTCTTAGCGATAACGTGACCGCTTTCATCTCTAGACAGTTTATGTGAAGGCTCTTCTCCGAGTCTGACCAGAGACCGGAGACTGGCCTGCCCTCATGAAGGGCTCCCCAACCTAGGTTGGAAGCATCTGTCGAGATAACTTTCCACTTCGTTCATCTGCATTGAGTCCAATTCTGTTCCCAGGAACTAAATGTTCTGTGTGGGAGACAATGAGCTCATTGCCTCGTTGATTCTGAGGCCCAAGCATTTTAAATGGTTGAGAAGCCAAGATCTGTGGTTTAATAACTGTATCTCTGACTGAGCTATTATGAGCCAGTCGTCGAGATAGTTGAGAATTCTCATTCCCCGAAGCCTCAGCTGGGTTAGCGCCGCTTCCATGCATTTGGTAAACATGCGGGGAGCCAGAGATAGACCAAAGGGTAGCACCCTGTATTGGTATACTTTCCCTTCGAAGGCGAATCTCAAGAATGGCCTGTGATGAGGGGCTATCTGTAAGTGGAAATAGGCATCCTCTAGATCCACAGTGAAAAACCAATCTCCCGGGTGAATGTGCGCAAGGATTTGTTTCGTTCTCAACGGGCGCTTCATAAGGGCTTTGTTCAGATGTCTGAGATCCAGGATGGGTCTGAGACCACCGTCCTTTTTTGGTACAAGGAAGTAATGACTGTAAAAGCCCGACTCGCTCTGTGAGGGGTGTACGGCTTCCACCGCCCCTTTTATTAACAGTTTTGATATCTCAGTTCGAAGCACGTGACTTGTGTCGCTTCTCACCGTTGTCTCTTCCACGGCGCAAAAGCGCGGTGGTCTGCGAGCAAACTGTAGCGAGTAACCTTGTTTTATTATGTTCAACACCCATTTAGAAATGCCGGGAATGCCTGCCAGGCCTCGGCCTTCGAAGCCAGGGGCTGAATTAATTTGTGGGTTGAGTCGCTGAGTAACAGGGACCTGGTGGCCCGATAATGTTGCGTTAGAGTGGCGCTTTTGAGGGAATTGTTTCCCGCCGCCTGAGTACAGGGGGCCGGGGGACATAGAATATTGGTGCTTATGTACAGGCGAGCGTGTTTGAGCACAGGCTCATTGACTGTGAGGATAGTGTTTCCAGCCACCTGGGGGGGAGCTGGGGAACATGGGGGAGTGATTGAGTGTAGGGGTACATGCTTTAATGCTGGTACACTGCCTACAGAGAAAAAACTATTTTCGTGACCCATATGGGTCGCCGTGAAAACAGCGTTTGTGAACAGGCGAGCGCGTTTGCTTGGTTTGCTGCAGCTCGTAGAGCGGGAACGCGGTCCGGGCTTAAAGCTGCGCGAGGCTGGTGAGCTGGTTGCGCCGCCTTGGTGGGCTGGGCTGGTCCAGCTTACGCGTGACGGCTAGCAGAGGAGCTGGAACGCTTGGGCAGGAAATGTAACATTGCCTGCGAAGCCTTGTGCGCCTCGGTGAAGCGTTCCGTGAACCCAACCACGGAGGGACCGAATAGTCCTGAAGGCGACATGGGCCCGTCCAGGAAAGCGGCCTTGTCTGAGTCTTTCATATCGTTTAGGTTAAGCCACAAATGGCGCTCCAACACCGTCAAGTTGGCCATACATCTGCCGATCGCCTGAGCTTTGGCCTTGGTGGCGCGCACCATAAGGTTTATTTAGCTGACGAGACTGAACCGAAGTAGATGAAGATGTTTTTGATGACATAATTGAGCAAAAGCCTGACACACTTTGGATGGTAGTTGATGCTGTGGCTGTAGCAGGTATTAAAAAAATGTCATTATGTATATATGTACTGTATGTGTATATGCTTTTGTTCTAATTGTCTACTTGATTTTAAGACTCTTCTGCACACACAAGCTATCCGTCTTCAAATGAGACCGATTCAGTTGCATCATCATCAGATACACAGCCATCAGACAGCTATGATCCTTTCTTCCCACCTAAAAGAGCTCGTTCTGATGACCATTTGCAAGAAGCTAAGGAGGTATGTGCTTTTGCTATGTACATGTCACTTGCCGATGAACTTGTGGGGTTGCAGGTGTTACCGGCCTCAGACCTAGGGGATATCTGGGCAGGCAGCAAATGATACACAGGCAGTGTGCACTGTGGATCGGTGAATAAACTGTGAAAACACGAGAGAACAGAAGTTATGTCTTTCCACAGCGGCAGTCAGTTTATTACTGAGCGCGCTGAACTGGGGGAAGTAACTCTCTCGCGTCTTTCATGTCCGCAAAATGCGCCATCTAGTGGTGTGGTGGCGTAGTGCCACAAAGATGTTATGCATTAACTCAGGTCTTAATAGAAAAATTCTCCTTTTGTGGAAAGGAAAAAAAAAACTTTAGGAAATGTGTATATATTAATGGGGATCAACTTATATATTACCTCTTCTCAACCCCTTACACAGGCTCGTCACAATCCTACTAAAATGTCAATGTTGTTTTTTTAGATGATTTTTCTTTTTGTTTGTTTAAGCTTGTGAAAAGTGTTTTAGAAAAAAGCCTGCTGGGGAGAAGATATTTCAGGAATACAAAACGACTGGGAAAATCACAGATTCCACAAGACGGATTCTTGTGAACGCATTAGTTGGAGACATGATTGATACATATGGGTAGGTAAAGGATATTGTTCCCTTTCCTCTGTTTAAATATTTTGACAATACAGTGTGTGAATAACCATTCAAACTACACAATCAAGCACACTTAATTACCAAATGTAACAATGTAGCTTTATTTTTGTTTACTTAGGAGTATTCCACCTAAGGAGATCAGAGTTAAATATGCAGTTGGGATTGTGACTCTGTTTCCCTCTCTGAAGGATCCCTATTCCAGAAAAGGCTATGTGAGTTCTGTATTTTACTGTTAAATTTGATTTTTTTTAGTAGGAATGCATGTTATTATTGGCATGCCATATAATTATCACTACTTTTTAGAGTGTCTTTTGTGGTCTGTGTATATATTTAATTTAAAAATGTAAAACTGCCATTCATGTAAGTACTGTCATTTTTAAATGTCTTGCTTATGTTGTAAGAACATTTCTATGATGCAGAAGGTAACTCGGGATATATAGCCTGGAGACTGAAGACAGTTCAACGTAACAACCGCTGCAGCAGAACCACTTCTGATGATAAATGTGAGAGGAGGGGTCCTCAAACTGAAAGAGTGTTTTCCACAACAGAAAAGCAGCTAGAAGGAGATCGCTGTCAAGAAGCTATTTCATTTTTGAAACATTGTTCAGATCCAGAACAAGTGACTGCAAAGATAAAATCTACTTTCCAGTATCGCCAAAAAACGATCCACGATCCTGAAAAATCCCCATCTGTTCTTTACTTATTTCCAAGGTTTCTTGACACAAAAGGACTTGTAAGTGTTGCACACAATAGGTTGTTGTTGTTCAAAATTTAATGGACTATTTAGCTGCAGCACTTGGTAATGTAACTAACTATTTTCTTGCTTTTAACTCTATACAACTTTAGGTGCTTCAAGACTTTGAGTTACTATTTGGAGTGGAAACTGCATCTAAACTTCTGGAGAAGTGGGACTCTACTCTGAAGCAAAAAGTCATTCAGGAAGCCAAAAGCCTCACACAGCCACTCCCAGACTGTCTGATTCAGTCTGCAGAACACTGCAACACCAGTCAAGGAGGTACATGCAGTTCATTATGTATGCTAATCAAGAGCAAAGATAATCATTTTATCTGTATATAAAATAGCTTATGTGTATTGGTTTATGATTATATAGATTTGTTATAGTTTGCGTTTTCTTTTTTTAATTTAGACTGGGACAGTGATATGTCTTCCCTGTTATTGCTGGTCAATCTCCTGCCACCACCTTCTAGCGAAAATAGGAAGGTTGTCAAGATCAGTGTGCGTGAAGCTTTGGATCGCGTAGTAAGATTTCACAAGGTATGCTTACTCTTAATGTTGTGTAGATGCCATGCCTAGAATGTTTAATGTGTAGGTGTACATTAATCTAAATGTGAATGTTTTTTTTCTGTTTTCAGTCTTGTTGCAGTTTTGAAGAAGTCCTTGGATCAACACAGACAATGCAGCCCTACATCTTTGGCAGTTGTTACTTCAAAGAGTAGCATCCATGACTACTACATTGCTGTGGATCAGCGGCTCATCCCCTGCATGGCTAAGTCCTCTCTCTCAGCATTTGATGAACTTTTCACAGTTCATTACGTGTTTGGAATTTCGTACGATGTCGCATTGCACAATATGTTTACATTTCTTCAGACCACGATTTACAACATTGATGTAGGCATTACCCGTGAAAGCCCACAAGTCGGAGATCTTCGAGCCAAGATTCTTAATTAGGTGTTGTTACACAGTCATCTTTAAAACATGCTCAGGTGCTTTGTTTGCAAGTTGAGTTTTGATACAGTTACAGAGTTAATTTGCCATCTCAAGATTACCCATGCTATTTTTCCTGGCAGAGAGTTACAGTTGTCAGTTGCCTCTAGTCCCTCTGTCATGCAGTCCTCTTAGCACAGAAAAACCAAGCACAAGTGGTCATGAGAGAACATTGCGAACCCAAGAAATGTGTGCATCTCTAATTGCAAAACTGCAGAGTAGTGGAGTACCCAGCAATTTAGTTACATCAGTGGCTGAAAATATGGAGGAACTTGTGTATGAATTGCACTCAAACATCAAAGAGGATGTTGTTAAGTTGATTGAAACTGATGAACACAGGAAAGCTATTGAAGAATATTTTGACAGTCTTGAGAATCCCTTCTCCAAGTTCACAACAGAAACAGAATGGGAAAAGTATTTCTTTGAGAGTTGGGATGTTGTAGAACCAGTTGAAATACCTTTAGGACAGAGATATGACACTAGGCGAAATACAGCTACAGGTACATACGATCAAGTGTTCCTTTATTGCAGACTTTAAGTTTCATGTTCCGAAATGAAGAAATCCAAAAACAATTTTGTACAGCCAAGTGAGGAGAGAGAAATTTTAATGAGTTTTGTGATGGTAGCTATTTTAAAGAGCATTCCCATTTTTTCCAAAGAAAATAACTCTCTTCAAATACAACTTTTTTATGATGACTTGATCCAAACATGTAATGCATAAGGTTGGGAGTATGTTTTTTGTTTTAAGAAACCTGTCTCCTAAGGTCAACTCTGCCCTAATGAATATTCATCTTTCGGCACTTTTTCACACACAAGATGTTCAGCGGTATGGTTTTAATGCAATCCTGGAGCCTATTGTGAGTGATATTAAAATTCTGATATTAAAGTTGTCACTCTCTGAAGAACCAATACGTGGAACAATAGCTCAAGTGACTGGTGATAATTTGGGTGTGCACACACTCTTTGGGTTTGTACAGTCATTTAGCGCAAACTATTTTTGCAGGTTTTGTCTAAGTGATAAGCTTTCTTCTCAGAGCATTTTCTTTGATGACCATCCGGACATCATACTGCGTGACAGAGTTTTACATGCTGAGCACTGTCAAAGCCTCCTTACTGATGATATGTCACAGTCATCATTTGGTGTCAAAAGAACATGTTTACTTAATGAATTGGAGTATTTTAATATTTCTGAAAACGATGCAGTGGATATCATGCATGACTTGCTAGAGGGAGTAGCGCAGTTAGAGATGAAGTTGCTTTTTGATTATTTGTCGGAGAGAAAAGTTGTGTACTTTCAGTCTGCGAGCAGCATAATTTACTCGTTTAACTATGGTTATGTTGAACTTAAAAACCGACCATGGTTAAATTTGAACAAGCTGGGAATGGGTTGGGTCTCAATGCCAAACAGACATTTTGTCTCATAAGAAATCTGCCTCTGAATTTTGGAGATCTGGTTGAAGTAGGAAATAAGCACTGGAGATTACTGCTGCTTCTACTGCAGATAATAAACATTGTGTTTTCTCCAGTCATCTCGAATGGAATGACTGTTTATCTGAAACATTTGATCTGTGAACACCACATGCTGATCAAATAACTATATCCAAGAAATCTTATTCCCAAGCATCACTTCATGATCCACTATCCCCGATGCATCCAACACGATTTCATGACAATGCGTATCAATAGTACGAGTGTGCAATCTCGTAGAATGTATTCGCTAAAATTTGTTTTGGCGTGCATATGCTACGCAGTTTTTCGCGTGCATATGATACGCACTTTATGCCGTGTATATGACACACTTTTGGGTAGGGTGAGGGTGGGGGTGTGGGGGTTCAGACGATAATACGCCATAAAGTGCGTATCATATGCACGCCAAAAACGGCGTTCCATATGCACCCCAAAACGCTTTTTGGCGTATACATTCTACAAGATTGCACACTTGTACTATTGATATGCATTTTCGTGAGATCGGGCTCGATGCATAAGGAAGATAGGCCCGCTTGTTCATGTTTGGGGGATGCGCTATGAGGCAAAACATCGCTTTTTTTTAAAAAGTGTAAAAAATGTCAAAAACATTACCAAGTCATTAGCACTTAAACATCAGATGGCTATTGCATACCACTGGGAATCTCAGCCTTTCTAGAGTATAGAGTGTGGACCTGTAACAAGCGTTCAGCTTTGTAACTTGCTGGATTGTGAACTTATTGCAAAAAAAACTGCAACTTGACATTGACTGTTTTGTTAATAGTCTTTCTTGGATTTCTTGTTTTGGAACGGAATACCGCTCGGGACTTCTTGTTTGTTCAGAATTGAAAGATGATATTCCTGTCTTTCAATCGTCAGCATATTTTGTTGACTTCTGATTTTGAAACTGTATGTTTTGTTGAACATCTTCACTCATTTCAAGTCCAAGAGGGGCTTTGCAGGAAGGCTTCCCTTTTGAATGTTGAAACCTTGCGTTTCTTTAAGCCTTTTGACCTTCAAACATCGTACGGATCTCAGCAAAATGACCTTTATATTGTTCCGTTACATGTTTTACTATAAAGCACTTTTTAGAGATTTTCCCAGAGTGCCTCAGTGCTCAGGTCTTTGAAATTGTCTGTTCCTTGTAGATTGTACTGTTATTTAATTCAATACAATACACGTTTAAGTGTGTATGTTGTCATTCAGTAATATGAAATGGCACAAATGACTGAAATTCATAAATTCATAAACATTTTAGTGATTTGTTCTTTTAATGCTGTTTTATGTATGCTGTACTAATTGTGTTTGTAAACACAACATAAGTTGCATTTATTTGTGGCCTGGTGAATCTAAGAAAATAAATCCAGTTTGTTTGAAAGTTTTTTTCTGTGATATATATATACTGTACATACATACATTTACGATGCAAAATGGTGAACATTTGGAAATTTAGCAATGTTCTTTAATTCCAGAGTGCTAAAAGCACAATTAATCTTTATACATTTTTAGAATAAACCTGTGTGGTAGGCATTTTCCCCCATCAGTGTAAAAAAATTACCTTTTGAATTGGTGTAGAATACACTCTTGCAGAGAGTAATACACAGTGTACACTAGATTATATTGTACACTTTAGGTGTAAAACAATGTACACTGTCGAGGGGTATATATTCAACACTTTTGAAAGTGTTACTTAAACACCAGATTGGTGGGACCTATATATACACCAGAGAAGTGTAAAATTTACACTTGTGGAGTTAAATGAACACAGGGCAATTTGCTGTGATGTTACCCAGTGTTCATTCCTGTTTCCCAGTGTTCATTCCTGTTACCCAGTGTTCATTCCTGTTTCCCAGTGTTCATTCCTGTTACCCAGTGTTCATTCCTGTTACCCAGTGTTCATTCCTGTTTCCCAGTGTTCATTCCTGTTACCCAGTGTTCATTCCTGTTACCCAAGTGTTCATTCCTGTTACCCAGTGTTCATTCCTGTTTCCCAGTGTTCATTTCTGTTACCCAAGTGTTCATTCCTGTTAGCCAAGTGTTTATTCCTGTTTCCCAGTGTTCATTCCTGTTACCCAGTGTTCATTCCTGTTACCCAGTGTAACATTTCTGTTACCCAGTGTTCATTTCTGTTACCCAAGTGTTCATTCCTGTTTCCCAGTGTTCATTCTTGTTACCCAGTGTTTATTCCTGTTACCCAAGTGTTCATTTCTGTTACCCAGTGTTCATTTCTGTTACCCAGTGTTCATTCCTGTTTCCCAGTGTTCATTCTTGTTACCCAAGTGTTCATTCCTGTTTCCCAGTGTTCATTCCCGTTACCCAAGTGTTCATTCTTCTTACCCAGTGTTCATTTCTGTTACCCAAGTGTTCATTCCTGTTACCCAGTGTTCATTTCTGTTACCCAAGTGTTCATTCCTGTTACCCAGTGTTTATTCCTGTTACCCAAGTGTTCATTTCTGTTACCCAGTGTTCATTCCTGTTACCCAAGTGTTCATTCCTGTTTCCCAGTGTTCATTCTTGTTACCCAAGTGTTCATTCCTGTTTCCCAGTGTTCATTCCCGTTACCCAAGTGTTCATTCTTCTTACCCAGTGTTCATTTCTGTTACCCAAGTGTTCATTCCTGTTTCCCAGTGTTCATTCCTGTTACCCAGTGTTCATTCCTGTTTCCCAGTGTTCATTCCTGTTACCCAGTGTTCATTTCTGTTACCCAAGTGTTCATTTCTGTTACCCAAGTGTTCATTCCTGTTTCCCAGTGTTCATTCCTGTTACCCAAGTGTTCATTCCTGTTTCCCAGTGTTCATTCCTGTTACCCAGTGTTCATTTCTGTTGCCCAGTGTTCATTCCTGTTACCCAGTGTTTATTCCTGTTACCCAGTGTTTATTCCTGTTACCCAAGTGTTCATTTCTGTTACCCAGTGTTCATTTCTGTTACCCAAGTGTTCATTCCTGTTTCCCAGTGTTCATTCTTGTTACCCAAGTGTTCATTCCTGTTTCCCAGTGTTCATTCCCGTTACCCAAGTGTTCATTCTTCTTACCCAGTGTTCATTTCTGTTACCCAAGTGTTCATTCCTGTTTCCCAGTGTTCATTTCTGTTACCCAAGTGTTCATTCCTGTTACCCAGTGTTCATTCCTGTTTCCCAGTGTTCATTCCTGTTACCCAGTGTTCATTTCTGTTACCCAGTGTTCATTCCTGTTACCCAGTGTTCATTTCTGTTACCCAAGTGTTCATTCATGTTACCTAAGTGTTCATTCCTGTTGCCCAGGGTTCATTCCTGTTGCCCAGGGTTCATTCCTGTTACCCAGTGTTCATTCCTGTTTCCCAGTGTTCATTCCTGTTACCCAGTGTTCATTTCTGTTACCCAGTGTTCATTCCTGTTATACATTTTTAGAATAAACCTGTGTGGTAGGCATTTTCCCCCATCAGTGTAAAAAAATTACCTTTTGAATTAGTGTAGAATACACTCTTGCAGAGAGTAATACACAGTGTACACTAGATTATATTGTACACTTTAGGTGTAAAACAATGTACACTGTCGAGGGGTATATATTCAACACTTTTGAAAGTGTTACTTAAACACCAGATTGGTGGGACCTATATATACACCAGAGAAGTGTAAAATTTACACTTGTGGAGTTAAATGAACACAGGGCAATTTGCTGTGATGTTACCCAGTGTTCATTCCTGTTACCCAGTGTTCATTCCTGTTACCCAGTGTTCATTCCTGTTTCCCAGTGTTCATTCCTGTTACCCAGTGTTCATTCCTGTTACCCAGTGTTCATTTCTGTTACCCAAGTGTTCATTCCTGTTACCCAAGTGTTCATTCCTGTTTCCCAGTGTTCATTCCTGTTACCCAGTGTTCATTCCTGTTTCCCAGTGTTCATTCCTGTTACCCAGTGTTCATTTCTGTTACCCAAGTGTTCATTTCTGTTACCCAAGTGTTCATTCCTGTTTCCCAGTGTTCATTCCTGTTACCCAAGTGTTCATTCCTGTTTCCCAGTGTTCATTTCTGTTACCCAGTGTTCATTTCTGTTGCCCAGTGTTCATTCCTGTTACCCAGTGTTTATTCCTGTTACCCAGTGTTTATTCTGTTACCCAAGTGTTCATTTCTGTTACCCAGTGTTCATTTCTGTTACCCAAGTGTTCATTCCTGTTTCCCAGTGTTCATTCTTGTTACCCAAGTGTTCATTCCTGTTTCCCAGTGTTCATTCCTGTTACCCAAGTGTTCATTCTTCTTACCCAGTGTTCATTTCTGTTACCCAAGTGTTCATTCCTGTTTCCCAGTGTTCATTTCTGTTACCCAAGTGTTCATTCATGTTACCCAGTGTTCATTCCTGTTACCCAGTGTTCATTCCTGTTTCCCAGTGTTCATTCCTGTTACCCAGTGTTCATTTCTGTTACCCAGTGTTCATTCCTGTTACCCAGTGTTCATTTCTGTTACCCAAGTGTTCATTCATGTTACCCAAGTGTTCATTCCTGTTGCCCAGGGTTCATTCCTGTTGCCCAGGGTTCATTCCTGTTACCCAGTGTTCATTCCTGTTTCCCAGTGTTCATTCCTGTTACCCAGTGTTCATTTCTGTTACCCAGTGTTCATTCCTGTTATACATTTTTAGAATAAACCTGTGTGGTAGGCATTTTCCCCCATCAGTGTAAAAAAATTACCCTTTGAATTGGTGTAGAATACACTCTTGCAGAGAGTAATACACAGTGTACACTAGATTATATTGTACACTTTAGGTGTAAAACAATGTACACTGTCAAAGGGTATATATTCAACACTTTTGAAAGTGTTACTTAAACACCAGATTGGTGGGACCTATATATACACCAGAGAAGTGTAAAATTTACACTTGTGGATTTAAATGAACACAGGGCAATTTGCTGTGATGTTACCCAGTGTTCATTCCTGTTGCCCAGTGTTCATTCCTGTTGCCCAGGGTTCATTCCTGTTGCCCAGGGTTCATTCCTGTTACCCAGTGTTCATTCCTGTTACCCAAGTGTTCATTCCTGTTACCCAAGTGTTCATTCCTGTTACCCAGTATTCATTTCTGTTACCCAGTGTTCATTCCTGTTTCCCAGTGTTCATTCCTGTTACCCAGTGTTCATTCCTGTTACCCAGTGTTCATTCCTGTTTCCCAGTGTTCATTCCTGTTACCCAAGTGTTCATTCCTGTTTCCCAGTGTTCATTCCTGTTACCCAGTGTTCATTTCTGTTGCCCAGTGTTCATTCCTGTTACCCAGTGTTTATTCCTGTTACCCAAGTGTTCATTTCTGTTACCCAGTGTTCATTCCTGTTACCCAAGTGTTCATTTCTGTTACCCAGTGTTCATTCCTGTTTCCCAGTGTTCATTCTTGTTACCCAAGTGTTCATTCCTGTTTCCCAGTGTTCATTCCTGTTACCCAAGTGTTCATTCTTCTTACCCAGTGTTCATTTCTGTTACCCAAGTGTTCATTCCTGTTTCCCAGTGTTCATTTCTGTTACCCAAGTGTTCATTCCTGTTTCCCAGTGTTCATTCCTGTTACCCAGTGTTCATTCCTGTTACCCAGTGTTCATTTCTGTTACCCAGTGTTCATTCCTGTTACCCAGTGTTCATTTCTGTTACCCAGTTCATTCCTGTTACCCAGTGTTCATTTCTGTTTCCCAGTGTTTATTCCTGTTTCCCAGTGTTCATTCCTGTTACCCAGTGTTCATTCTTGTTACCCAGTGTTCATTCCTGTTACCCAGTGTTCATTCTTGTTACCCAGTGTTCATTCCTGTTACCCAGTGTTCATTCTTGTTACCCAGTGTTCATTCCTGTTTCCCAGTGTTCATTCCTGTTACCCAGTGTTCATTCCTGTTACCCAGTGTTCATTCCTGTTGCTCAGTGTTCATTCCTGTTGCCCAGTGTTCACTAAATTTGATTTTTTATTATTATTATTTTTTGTCTGGTCCATTATGGTCCAATAACATACATTATTTAAAAAATGAAAAACTTGAGGCTTGGGTCTTCTTTAGAATAAAAAATAAAAACATCTTCATGAAATATACCTTGCCTTCATAGATAGGGATTTTTTTTTCTCACTAATTTGTAGTCAATTATTTTACTAATGGTAACCACCCATGTCTTTAAAATAAACACTTTTGTAAGGGAAAACAAAGGAATTCATTGACATGCTGTTAAACATCACTTTGTTACATTTCTTTAAACCTTCCTTAACATTTGCAAACCAGTTCTCAAAACTATTTGTACAAACAGTACCACACAATGGATTACCTGCCAAAGCATGCAACGTGCTCAAAATCTTTAGTTCATTTCTCAAAAGTAAGCATTTATGACATTGAACACATCAGTGCCATCAGAATGACAAGACCTTGTGTCATTATTCACAAACAAGTCAAACTGCTTAGTCATGTTGTTGATATAAGTGTTCTCTGTCTGTATTTTCAACTGTAAACTATGGATAAGATTTTGATGACAATAATTGAAAATTCACAAGACTGCATCTTTACGCCATATACACATTTTACATTTCAACAGTACGAAATTTACACATTAGGCTACTATGTGGGATATTGATTGAAAAAGAAGATTTGCACTTACACTTTTACTGTTGGTCTGTCAACCAATTACAGTACAATAAAGACAAGACTCTATATATGTATATGCATACACTCACCTAAAGGATTTTTCGGAACACCTGTTCAATTTCTCATTAATGCACTTATCTAATCAACCAATCACATGGCAGTTGCTTCAATGCATTTAGGGGTGTAGTCCTGGTCAAGACAATCTCCTGAACTCCAAACTGAATGTCAGAATTGGAAAGAAAGATGATTTAAGCAATTTTGAGCGTGGCATAGTTGTTGATGCCAGACTGGCAGGTCTGAGTATTTCACAATCTGCTCAGTTACTGGGATTTTCACACACAACTATTTCTAGGGTTTACAAAGTATGGTGTGAAAAAGGGAAAAACATCCAGTATGCGGCAGTCCTGTGGGCGAAAATGCTTTGTTGATGCTAGAGGTCAGAGGATAATGGGCCGACTAATTCAAGCTGATAGAAGAGCAACTTTGACTGAAATAACCACTCGTTACAACCGAGGTATGCAGCAAAGCATTTGTGAAGCCACAACACGCACAACCTTGAGGCGGATGGGCTACAACAGCAGAAGACCCCACAGGGTACCACTCATCTCCACTACAAATAGGAAAAGAGACTATAATAAAATAATAAATATTATTTATAAATAATAAATATTATTATTTTAATAAAATAATAATTTATTTTATTAAAATATGTTGAACGTTCGTTCCGCCTCCTTCCTTCCACGAGCTTTACTACACTGGTGCCGAAACCCGGAAGGAAGGAGGCGGGAACGAGCGAATGTTCAACATATTTTAATAAAATAAATAAACAAAACAAAAGCAAACCGCGGGCAGCCCCTCACGGACGACTGCCCGCAAACACGCACACATAATAAAACGTGGGCAGCCCCTCACGGACGACTGCCCAGCAACAAAACAAAACATAAACAAAACTCAACATAAAATCCAGGCCTGGTCCTCTCTCGTCTTCCGCTGCCTTTGCTCCTCCTTTTATGCTCCCGTCACTCGGCCGCGAGACGAGACCGGTGTGACGTGCAGCTGGCACTCATTATCACTCGTCACCGGTCGGCTCTCGCGGTCCCTCGCCCCGCTGCTTGCCACATACACTTACTGTATAATAAAGTGCAACCAAATAACCATTTTTGGTTCCCCAAAGATCCTTTCAGCAAACAGTTCTTAAAGGAACTTAAAGTTCTAAAGAACCTTTTTCAACTACAAGTAGAATGGAAAAGTTCCAAACATTCTTAATGGAACCATAGATGTCAATAAAGAGTCTTTGTTTTTAAGAGTGATATGTTGTCAAATTGAGTTGTGTATGAGTGTGTACTGCCTTGCAAACACTAATGAACTGGCTTACAGTGAAATCTGAGAGCAGATCCTTAGACCTTCAACATTTCCTGACCCTGTGTTTAACATAGAGGCCATGGAATCAAATTTAGCTCCACATTAGATATGAAACTCTCCTGAATGACACTGAATGCACAGCAGGTGTCTTTTATCTGTTCATTCTGACCTGACAAATTTAAACAGTTGTGGAAACACATAATCCACCTGAGATCAGTGTGATTAATTTAAGGTCAGATTTTAGTTTAATTGTTGGTTACACTTGGTTTCAGAGCCCTATATAAATCTAGCCAGATGCTCTGTGACTGAACCGAACCTCGTATAACTGCCTGCTGTGCAACGCTGACACATGTCAAGTAAGTCTAATGCATTTTTAATGCAGTAATATTGTGCATTTTTCAATGGGGCTTCAAGGTGAATGAAAATGCTTTCCTTCCTTTTCCTTCCACAGGATGGTGGTGGTTCGAAACAACATCCTCCTTCTCTTATTCTGTTTAGTTGCTCTACTAGTCATGGCTCAAAGCTCTTTTCTTCCACCATGTGAGCCAGTTAATGAGACTGTTGCGGTGGAAAAAGAGGGCTGTCCGAAATGTCTTGTGTTTCAGACCACCATCTGCAGTGGACACTGCATAACGAAGGTGCTTAGTTCTGTTTTATTTGCATGGAAACCATTTTTAGCAGCATTTATATTAATGTACAAGCATCAATATCTCCAGTGGTGACATATAGAACAGTGCATTATCTTGTTTCTAGGAGCCTGTATACAAGAGCCCATTTTCCAGTGTCTACCAACACGTGTGCACTTATCGGGACGTCCGCTACGAGACCGTCCGCTTGCCAGACTGTCCTCCCGGGGTGGACCCCCATATCACGTACCCGGTGGCTCTCAGCTGTGACTGCAGCCTCTGCACCATGGACACATCCGACTGTACGATCGAAAGCCTGCAGCCGGATTTCTGCATGACTCAGAGAGAGGATTTCTCTGCATACTAGCCTATCTGTGACCACAGGAGTACTAAACTATCTTTATTGCATTAAACCAAAGAGTACACAAACTCAGACAAACTCCCACTCTAAATCAGATAAATGTTGCGTAGATGTATATCAATAAAAAAGTGCATACTTCATACTTCAATATTCTATGCTAAAGTCAAACCCGTTTTATTGTGTGTATTCTAAAGGAGCAGTTGACATGGATATTGAAAATAAAAGCTTATAAGTTATCATTGTAAAATCATTAGCCAATGACCAGAGAGGGGAACAAAAGTTGGTTTTAAATGATACACACATGTAAGAAAATCCTGCAAATGAACTATTGACTGAATCTTGTTTATTAAAGGCTGTGTCTTTGACTACCGTATGTCTCCACCATGATTAATTATAAAACTGCACCCCATTTGCACTTGAAATATAAAGAGATACAAAATAAATATAGCCACGAGCAGCAATTATCTTTAAAGTCTTAAACCACATGTGTAAAAAGATGTTATGTTTCCTTTAGCAAGCCTCTAACCATCTAGATAGAAGGGAAAGACTTTAAAGCCTGGCTCCCTAGCAAACATTGTATACATTTTAAAATCTTGCTAATTACTTACAAAGCACTAAATGGTTTAGCTCCCTAGTACTTGAGCAAGCTCGTAACGCTTTATAGTCCTTCACGTCTACTGAGATTTCTAAACTCTGGCCAGTTGATAATACCTAGAATAACAAAATCAACTGAAAGCGGTTGATCCTTTTCCTATTTAGCACCTAAACTCTGGATCAGTCTTCCTAGCATTGTTCGGGAAGCAGACACACTCTGTCAGTTTAAATCTAGACTAAAAGCACATCTCTTTTCTATGGCATACATATAGAACATATCAATTTCTATTATTCAAATCAGTTTAATGATTGTTAGGCTGCATTAACTAGGTCAGCCGGAACCGGGAACACTTCCCATAACACATTCCCATCCAATATTTCTAATAATCTTACCTATTTATCTAATCTGACTTCTGAACTGTAATGTTGCCAGAAATATCATCATACTCTGTTTGTTCGTCGCCCAGAGGAGAAATGGCACCCTGACTGAGCCTGGTTTCTCCCAAGGTTTTTTTCTCCCTTCTGACCCTGAAGGACTTTTGGTTCCTTGCCACTGTCGCCTTTGGCTTTTCGCGTGCTCAGTTGGGGACACCAACATTTCAACTATATTACCGATCTGCCCGCGTTGACACTACATGATCATTGAAATTAGCTGGATAACATCACCGTTTTCACCAGAGCGGCTGAACAAATTCTGTTGCATTATTTTCCTGTTAACACTGTGAAGCTGCTTTGAAACAATTGGACTATATAAATAAAGATGATTTGATTTTGATACAGGCAATTTACTAAGGAAATATACAGTATGTTTTTAAACAGTTATAGTGTCATCTATGGTATGATCTCCATAGAATTGCATGCTTATTTAGCATCAAATGTCGCATGTTTAGGAGTTATAGGCTTTTGCATGCACTTGGCACCGTACATTTTCTTGGCCACGTTATAGCAACCCAAAGGGTAAAGTTCAACTTTTCTTTGGGATAAATATTGATCTAGAGAGTCCAGAGAATTGCACTGCGTTTTTTTTTAAATTAAAGCTACACTGTGTGATATTTTCCCCCATCTAGCGGTGAAAAGGTATATGACCATCCAGTGAATATTAGTTTCTGTTCCTCTCAATTCCGATTTTGTTTTAACTCCTACTGTGGCTGATTTAATCCAAGATTAATATGGCTTCCAGTTCGATCAAGTGATGAGGTTACTTTAGAAAACTTTGCAGTTATTTAATTTGTCAGTTAACATGTAGGTTATGACATCTATGTAAAATGAATAATAGTTTTACCTTTTCGTTATTTTTTACCATTTCATTGCTAACATCAGCGATCAGGTTCTCAGACGAATGCAAGCTAATCTTAGTAAAGTAACTTTTATCTGTGCTATCGTTATTCTGTATATTGTACGACATCACTAGCGTAAGGCAAAGTTTACATTGTAGGCTATATCAGTCTCAATCCCCTTCTTCACATTCGACACAGTGCCATCGAGTGTTAAAACACCAAAGGCGAAGCTTGAATTTACGGGTATGTCCCTCTTTGGCTACTGTACTTTCAAGATGGAGGGGCAACATGGCGACGTGCATTCGAACCCCTCACCCGTATGTATTTTCAATGGCATATTATACACTTACGAGAATACTTTATTACTTGAAAGAAGTAAATATACATTAATGAGCACATATATTTTTGAAAGAACTAAGTGTTTTTAGCTAAGAATAAACTAAAAAAGTTACACAGTGTAAGGCAAAGGTCCTTCAGGCAAAGTTATTCAGTATGACACGATTTATCAAATTATATGAATATTGTGTGGATATGCGAAACACCATGTGATTACAGAGGCATAAATCTTGTTAGCGATGGCAGATTTCTTTCAAAATTCTTACAGACCTCAAGGGCCATGAGTTGAACGTGCCCACCAAGTTTTGTTCCGATCAGCCTCCTTTAACCTTCTCTATGGTGCTCCAACTTCATTGGCAGATGCTTTTCGAGATACGTCAATGTCCCCATAGACTATCATGGCACCTTGGACAAAGACAATCAGACTAACGGTTAGGTTGTTATAGCCATTTTCATGTTTTTCAAGTGTCCAATTGCAATTTTTTTTTTACTTGACCAAAGATTTAGCCTACACACATTTATGCTGAGTTTGGTGAATATATTTCGTTATGAGTGATTCGTACTTTTGACCGCTGCAGCGCCCCCATCATGCAGATCGGAGCGAGCCTTGGTGACGTTGTAGGCGGTGTAAGTACTACCAGCCCTCAAAGTATCAAGTCTCTATGACGTATGGTTTGGTCTGCAAGATCACTTTTAAGGGAGAATGCAGAGAGTGCTGGATATTTGAACAACTACAATTTCAGTGCTACGCGCTTGAACCCCTAATATAAATAAAATAAAACCATAAATAAGAAAGGCCTTTGCATTCTGCTGACAACAGGCATTGTTCTCCATGAAGACCATTCAGAAGAGAAACAGTATAATCTGACCTATATTATGCATGATGCTGTACAACACAATATAGTAGATGTTTTACCATGAAAGCATGAAATGAACTTATCTTTTTAATCATTTGTGAGACACTTTAAATAAAAGTGTCTGCTAATTTAACGCATGTAAATGAATCAAATATTAGATCTTGTACTGATTTCCTAAAGCACTCCAGATATGATTTACCATTAAAAGAGCAAAATGATGCTATAGGGGAATCTGTAGCTCAAAGTACATGAGAGATGCATCAGTAAAGACCGGTGGACTGCGGCAATAATGTTTTCTAGCCAGAAGATGGCAGGAAAGATCAACATTGGGAAAATTGGTTAAAAATAATTGCCCTCTCACACTAATTCATGCAGTCATTTAGAGAATTAACAGTGTTTGCCTTGTGGAAATATTATTATGCTGTTCAATAAAATCTTGATATAGTAATTTTGTCGTGATGGCATGACAACTCTCAGTTAAAGGTACAGTAGAAGTTTACCAGGAGCAATGACACACAATGGCTCTGATTCAAAACTAAGCAAAAGAACCTCAGAAGGGACTGGTTTGGAACGAACAGAGCTCCTCATGTGAAGCACACAGGAGAATATAATTTGGTGTTAGCTAACCTAACATGATATTATAAACATAAACATACATAGCATACACAAATATACGTAAAATAAAAACAGGTTCATTTTGAATTAGACTGAACAATTGTTATTGATAATTCTCAGCCTCTCAAGTAATCTTATGACACCAATTTTTTGGTCAGACGTTCTTAAAATGCCCCAATTATGCTTTTTCAGATATTACATTTCATGCAGTGTGTAATATAGCTGTTTGTGAATGAAAAGGTCTGCAAAGATTCATAGATCAAAGTGCAGATAAATTGAGTTATTGTCTCCCAAATCAAATAATTGATGCTGAACTCCCTGAAACGAGTCGTCAGTAATTCCAGCCTCACTTCCTCTTTCATACCTGCGTAAGAATGTAACAAATTTGCATAATGCCAGCCGATGGTCGTCATTGGCTGCTCGTGAACAACGTCTACTTTGTAGTTGTTTGAGACTGAAATGGTTTTGTTTTGTGTTGTCTAGAAGTCAAGAAGAAGCTGTTTTCTGCTGCCAAAGCAAATCCACCTTGATGCACTAGGGTTGGGGTGGAGACACCTATCCCCAGCTGCTCCCGATGAGCTGGATGGCACCTTGCATGGTTGACACTGCCGTCGGTGTATGAATGAGAGAGTGAATGGGTGAATGTGAGGCAACATGTAAAGTGCTTTGGATGGCCTTGGGTCTGTTAAAAGCACTATATAAATGAAGTCCATTCACCATTTACTTCCAAACAATGAGATGGATACAGTAGAACTGATGCCATTGTTACTGTTCTTATCAGTGTTTATCAAGTGCTGAGGAAGCCAGGGTAGCTGAAGTACACTGTAAGCCGTTGACCAATCACAACTTACTGGGCCATCTGACCAATCAGAGCAGAGCAGAGCAGAGCAGGCTCTCTGAGAGGAGGGGTTTAGAGCGTCCGAATCCTTGCTCGAACCGTTTCAGACACTGAGAGAAAAGAGCTGAAGCTGCAAAGATTATGATGAAAAAAAAAGTGTTTTTTGACTTTGGATGCATGTAAAACTATTGTAGGAGACCTTAATAACTAATTTAGAAACCTTTAAAAGCATAATAGGGGCACTTAAAGAAACTAGATTTTGTGATTTATATATAATACGTGACAATACATGTGCTACCTGTTAATCACAACTGTGGTGTGCTTTACTAATGAGCTCATAATGAATCATTTTGGGAACATAGGGAATACTTGAATATTATAACAAATGCTTTCTGTATTATTCACTAATCCTTACTCAGGGGCAGAGCATCTATTATTCTGTTTTTCTCCTTCTCAGAAAGACATTCTTTTCATATCCTCTGCATATCCTATTCCTAACACATGCTTGTGTGAAACAATATCCCATGAGCCAATGCATCTTTGAGTTTGAAGCATTAACATTTACTTCAGTGTCCACATACAAGCTCATAGCTTCCCAGAGTCATGCATTATACATAAACTTGATTTAAAGGAATTCAGCCAAACATGTTCCTCGTGCTGGCATCTTATCCCTGTATTTTTTTGAGATTTCAATGTGAGATGAAAACGAGATGTCAGAATTTCTGTTCTTTGTACTTTTTTGTAAAAGGAAAGTAGAAGCCATTAGAGCTCAAATGTTGTTCACACTTGTGTTCAGTTAAAAATTGTGCCCTCCAGTTTTAATGTCACTATACCAAACCCCATGTTTCTCATGTGTCACATGACCGACTGTAAGTTTAACAATCAAGAGATCTGAGCTCTCTGGTGGAAAGGAACGTTATCAACGAATAAAAAATTAGGATGTTTCGCACACAAAGCTATATATCATATGACTTCTTAAGACTTAGCGATATAGTCTTTTTTTGCCTGTCTATGACAAAACAAATAACCATCTATGGAAAACAAGACTTAGGTTAGTTCAAGGTTTGTTAGGTTAGTTAAGCATTCACCCAAAATTGAAAATTGTCGGGTCAGAGGTTACTCTTCATGCGTCGGGTCAGAGGTCACTCATCTGCTGGAAGACTTGCATAACCCGGAAGCCAGTGATTATAGTTTATAAAGTTACACATCTCTTCAGAAGGCCTTTATTAACCCCCTGCAGCCGTATGGATTACTTTTATGATGGATGGGTGCACTTTTTTGAGCATCAAATTCTCAGGTACCATTCACTCCCATTATAAAGCTAGGAAGAGTCAGGATATTCTTTAATTTAACTCTGATTGTGTTTGGCTGACAGAAGGAAGTCATATACACCTAGGATGGCTTGAGGGTGAGTAAGTAATCATTTTCATTTTTGGGTGGAGAGATGCCACCATCATGTGTCTGGAGAGCGTCTGCCCCTGATCCAGGACACAGCCAGACCCAGAGCCCAGCCCACCACCACCCTTGAATGCGGAGACCTCACTAGAGATCTCACAACATCTCCATGTTTATGTACAACATTTCTGTGAGAACTTTTATACAGTATTATAAAATACTTTTATAGAGGAGGTGGCTGTTTTAAGTGTCCCCTAGTACATGGGACATCCTTTGTGGATGGCTTCAAATCAGAGGCTATTTCTAGCACTCTAGAATCAGTGAATGAATCCATCTGCGGATACAGTGTGGGTGAAAGCGAGCTAATCTGAGGAGAGTAGGTGTCTGAGTTGGAAGAAGGATGTTCAGGAACGAAGTGCTTCAAGCCTGTGTGAATATCTCAAATTTCACATTCATAGCTTTTCAGATGAGAATATCCAGGCAGCAGAATGTGCCATCAAGAGCATGGTCTATATATAAAATTCATGAATGATATGACTGATATTATGGCTGCTACTGTCAACATTTAGTATACAAGGTTTAGCCTTTCCAAACCAAAGGCGCATCCAGTCATTACAGGTCATAAACGCAGTCGATTTAGCTACTTTTTTAGTCATCTGCATCAAAAAAAATAATTAATTTAGATGTTGATGAAAGCACATACACTATGCAAGTACACAAACTCAAATCCTTGGCCAACACATCGCAATTGTGTTGAATGTACTGAATGTGTTTCTTATGTTTCTGTGCTCATAAGAACCTTAGTATATTTATACTATTAAACCAAATGTTAATATTCTGACTTAATAAAGGAAGCTAGCTTCAAAATTGTCAAAAGATAAATTTTCTCGCACCACTTTGATAGTTGACCTGAAGAAGAAGAATTTTTTTTCTCAAGTTCATCTTTGTACTATACAAGTATCTCTAATTAAATTGTAGCCATTCTTTGAGGTATTTTTTGATTTGTTATGTACCAAGTGTTGACCCATTTCTAGCGAGGCTCTTAAAAACAGGCAGATAATGAGAGGTTACACATTAAATTTTCAAGGTGACAGAAAATGAGTGCATGAGAGTGAGATGTGAGAATCTGGGGAAGTAAAAAGCAGTGTAACTGACATTAACCTTAACCAATTAAACATGAGGGCATAAAATTATGCATGAACCTGATGAAGGATCACATGTTAACATGTATTTTGCACTGAAAAGAGTTTGATGGAATCTTTGTAATAAAATGTCCCTGGGAAGTTCTCTGTATTTTTTGGTGAAAAAGGAAGGAGACAGGCATCTCATTGCCTAAAATATTCATGAGTTTGTGTGAAGTGGGAACAAAGCTGTGCTGTTGCCTGCAGGTTTAGTTCTGAGATCTGCTGGGCTTCTAGATCATTGTCTCCTCTCAGTAGCACTTTCTTCTCCTACTAATCGAAAACATGAAGAAATGGACAGGGATGTGCAGGGATGTGCAGCCTCCAACCGCATATGTTACAGGGGCCATTACTGTATGTATATATATATATTTAATTTCCCTTGGTTTGCATGCATTTTAATTTCTTGTTTCTTTTTGAGGTCTTTGTTATCCCTTGTAGTGTATAGCCATTTATTTAAGTCTTTAATTGTTCGTTTTTGTCTCGATGTTATGTTACCGTCACATGTTACATTTAAATTTTATGTTTTGGTTTTGGTTACATTAAATAAAGTCATAAAATAGATCCACACCTCTACCTCTCTCTCTGCACCTGCCAGCCGTCACAGTGCAACTATAAGTGCTATCCAAAATAATTCCTATAAATACAGTATGTCAGTATGTGTTGTTATTACACAGTAGTTATGTAATTTAAACATTGAAACATGAATCCTATTGGAAAGTATGACCAATTTAATTTTTGAAGTATTTATATTTATACATTGGTACATATGAAGTCTCTATAGTTTAAATTTAAAGTATGTGCATTAGAGCTGTCACCGTCGTGTTGCACTGACAGACGATGAAGAGGAAGGTAAAGTTTAAAAACATGAGTTTAATTAAAAGTTTACAATGTAATCCACAACAGGATCAGGAACCCGCTGTAGCTATAAAGTTGAAGGGACTGAGCAAAGAGGAAGGCTCGTAAGTACATGAAAAAAGTAGAGGGACGACTGGCCGCGGTGGAGCCGGTGGGATGAGGGAACGCGGTGGAGCCGCAAGGCCGATGGACTCTGATGGAGCCACGGGTGACAGGAGCCAAGGCAAAGCCAACAGGTCGACGGGCCGAGGTGGAGCGAAGGGATTAGAGGCCGGAGACAGAGCCAAATGATCATTTCGCTCATGCAAGACTGGTGATTGACCTGAGGCTTCACGTCACAGCAAGGCGCCACCAGTGAAGACGAAGGGGTGAAGGTATCCAGCAGAGGCGGGGCTGGAGGATTGGCTGAGCTGTGTAGTGAAGGTGACAGAGGTAAGCTTTACTGGATCAATGATGGTAATTCCCAGTCCATACAGGTCGACGATACAGTTTCGATGCTGTCTTGAAACAGCGATGAAGAACAAACAGATAGTTCAGGGTGGGATAGAGTGGGAGGCGGTACCTCCATGTCCAGATCGATCAGCCAGGCCTCGATGTCCAAAACTACCAGTATTTCCTCTGCCATAGATCTCGCTGCCTCACACCACTGGTCAGACTCAATGTTGGGTTCCGGCTCTCGGGCTCTGGCTCACTCACCGTGGCCGGTGGTCACTCTTCATCTGTGGGGGCCTCTATTGAGGTCTCCGCATTCAAGCGTGGTGGTGGTCTGGGCTCTGGGTCTGGTTGTGTCCTGGATCAGGGGCAGACGCTCTCCAGACACCTGATGGTGGCATCCCTCCAGTCAAGTCCTGAGGTGACTGGGAGGTCTACTAGATGGTGGTAGTGGACAGCGAGATAGCAGAAACTTTCAGCATAATCCAAAAAATGTAAGCCCTTTTGGGCAATTGCAGCAAATTGCGCTGCATAATCTATCTTTGTCTGGTCTTCTGTCAGAAACATTTTGCACAGATTGACGATGAAGAGGAAGGCGAAGTTTCAAAACATAGTTAAATAGAAGTCCACAATGTAATCAGAATCAGGACCAGAATTAAAGCAATTTGTACAGACGCTAACGCAAACAAGACCGGACACCATAGAGGAAAAGGATGAACTAAAGTAGTAAATTAAATATACACAGCTGAAAACAACAAACTAATCATGTTAGTAATTCAAATTCAAACAACGGAACACATGTGACTGATGAAAACACACTAAAAGTCCTTGAAAACGAAACTAAGAACAATCTAACTGAATATTTGTAACAATAGACTATATAGCGAATAATATAAGGGCCTGTGTAATCTAATTATATATTTAGTTTACAAGTTTTACCCTATTTAAAATGTAATAAGTAGTGTACTATTTAAATTACTTTATTAACGTAATGTAACTGATTACATTTGATTAATTTCTGATTACTTTTCTAAATTTCTATGGATTCTTTCAACTGTTAGTCATTTTAACCTAAAAAAACAGATATAGTTATATTTAAGAGACAACACACATAGGTACTGTAGTAAAAACGCCTAGGTTACGACTGTAACCTCGGTTCCCTGAAGAGGGAACGAGCGTTGCATCGAATGACGCTATGGGAACGCTTGCGTGATGATGTCATGAAGCACATGTGAAATCAGTCCAATAGGGTACGGCGACGTCAGAGGCGGTGACGTCACGGACCAGGAAGTATAAAGCCTGCCCAAACAAAGCCGCGCTAGCTTCGCAAGTCTGAAGTAGCCGCTCTGACAGGCACGTAGGAGGTATGGCAGGACGATGCAACGCTCGTTCCCTCTTCAGGGAACTGAGGTTACAGTCGTAACCTAGGCGTTCCCTTTCAAGGGAACTCCCGTTGCATCGAATGACGCTATGGGAACGTCTATACCAACGCCACCATAACGAGAAGTGCCTGTCCCATGTGGAAGAAGCACGCTAGGACGAGAGCACCAAGGACCCTGGGGTAGACCCTACATCCAAAGCGTAGAATCTCACAAATGTGTGCGGTGAGGACCACCCTGCCGCATCACAAATATCTTGAAGAGCCACCCCTGACATAAAGGCCGTAGATGCCACCATACCCCTGGTAGAGTGTGACCGGACAGCCAAAGGTGAGGGCTGACCGACTGACTCATAAGCGAGTGAAATGGTCTCGACCACCCACTTGCTCATCCTTTGCTTTGAAGCCGATGCCCCTCTGCTAGGGGCCCCAAAGCATACGAACAATTGCTCGGACTTACGCCACAGGGCAGCTCTGTGGACATAAGCGTCTAGTGCCCTGACTGGGCACAGCAAATTACTTTTTTCCTGATCCGCGTTGATGAATGGTGGAGGACAGAAGGCCTGAAGCACAATGGATCTAGCTACATTTGTAGGTACCTTGGGAATTTAACCTGGCCTTGGGTGAAGGAAGGCCTTAACCATACCCGGTGCAAATTCCAAGCATGAGGGAGCAACAGAAAGAGCTTGAAGATCTCCAATTCTCTTCAAAGATGAGATAGCAAGGAGGAACAAAGCTTTAAAAGTTAAGACCTTGGCAGGAACCTCCTCCAGAGGTTCGAAGGGAGCCTGGCACAGGCCCTGCAGGACCGTGGCCAAGTCCCATGTTGGCAACCTCGTGCGAGCTACAGGCCTCAGCCTCAAAGTACCACGAAGGAAACGAGACACCAAGGGGTTTTTACCCACAGTCTCTCCACCCAACAGGCTGTGGTAAGCACCAATGGCCCACATAAACCTTTAGGGTGGACGGGACAACCCTGCAGTGAACCGCTCTTGCAGAAAGTCCAGTACTGTACCCACTGAGCAGTTAACCGGATCCTGCCGGCGACTAATACACCATGATGTGAACACCTTCCACTTCAAATTGTAAAGTTTCCTAGTGGATGGAGCCCTGGATTGTAGAATGGTCTCCACCACCTCAGCCGAGAGACCTGAACTCATGAGCTGGGCCCCCTCAGGGCCAGGCCCACAGGTTCCACAGCTCGGGCCGGGGTGCAGAATGGAACCCCCCGGCGACAGAAGGTCCCTCCTGACGGGTAACTGTAGTGGCGACCCGAGAAGAGACACCATGTCTGGGAACCATACTCTGCCCGGCCACCGCAGGCTATCAGAATGAGTTGAACTTGGTCCCTGCGAACTATATCCAGCACTCCTGGGAGCAGAGCAACTGGGGGAAACGCGTACAGATGTAATCTCGGCCACATCTTTACCATAGCATCCAGCCCTAATGGGGCTGGATGTGTGAGGGAGAACCAGAGTGGACAGTGAGACGTCTCTCGAGACGCAAACAGATCCACTTGTGCCCGGCCAAACTTCCTCCATATCTGCTCCACCACCTCGGGGTGGAGCCTCCATTCCCCTGGCCTCAGCCCCTGTCTCGACAGAGTGTCTGCTCCTATGTTCTGGGTCCCAGGGATATAAGCTGCTCTGAGAGAAAGAAACTTCCCCTGGGACCACAAGAGGATCTGATGTGCCAGTTTGCAGAGCTGACGCGAGCGCAGACCCCCTTGGTGATTTATATAGGCGACCACCGATGTGTTGTCTGACCGAACTAACACATGATTGCCCCTGAGGTCTGTGAGGAAGTTCTTGAGGGCCAAGAATACTGCCATCATCTCCAGGCGGTTGATATGCCATGAGAGATGATGGTCTCTCCACAGACCTTGAGCCGAGCGGCCATCTAGGACCGCTCCCCAGCCCGTGAGGGAAGCATCTGTCGTTAGCATTTTGCGACGACCAAACGCCCCCAACACGGGACCCTGGGACAGGAACCATGGTTTTTTCCACATAGCCAGAGCACGTAGGCAGCGCCGCGTGACCCTGATCATGCGAAAAGGATTGCCCCTCAGGGAAAACCCTTTTGGTTCTGAGCCACCACTGTATGGGTCTCATGTACAGCAGTCCAAAAGTAATCACGTTGGATGCCGCTGCCATCAAGCCCAATATTCTTTGAAAATGTTTCACAGTAAGTGACTGGCCTAGCTTTATTGTCTTGACTGTAGAAAGGATAGATTCTATGCGTGCCGGAGACAGGCGCGCCTGCATCGACACTGAATCCCATACCACGCCTAGAAAAGTCGTTCTCTGTAAGGGAGAGAGAACACTCTTTTTGGCATTCAGCCGTAACCCCAACTCCCTCATGCGCGAAGCGACATCTCGATGCCGAACCGCTAACTGATGCGACTGAGCTAAAATCAACCAATCGTTGATGTAGTTCAAGATGCGAATCCCTTGTAGGCGCATGGGCGCCAGAGCTGCATCCACGCATTTAAAGGTGCGGGCGATAACGCTAGACCGAATGGAAGAACTCTGTATTGGTATGCTTCTCCCCCGAAAGCAAACCTCAGGAACTTCCTGTGATATGGAAGGATGGATATATGGAAGTATGCATCTTTGAGGTCTATCGTGACATACCAGTCCTCGGACCTGATTTGTGTACGATTTGTCTCAGTGTCAACATTTTGAACTTCAACCGCATGACCGCCTTGTTCAGCAGCCGAAGATCCAAAATGGGACGCAACCCCCCATCCTTCTTCGGAACTATGAAATACCGGCTGTAAAATCCGGTCTCCCTGTCTGAGTGAGGTACATGTTTTATGGCCCCTTTCTCCAACAGAGCTTTCACCTCTTGTTCCATTACCAGAACCTGCTCGGGGCCCACCACTGTAGGCAGGATCCCCATAAATCTGGGCGGGCGAGACCCGAACTGAATTTGATACCCTTTTTGTATAATGTGCAGGACCCATTGAGAAACATTCGGCAGTAGTTTCCACGCTGCCGAAAATTTCTCTAATGGTACCATCCTCTCGAGAATGGTTTCTGGTTTTTGTTGCGCTGTCAGTCCAGCGCCCTGTAACGACAAACCGGCAGGGAACAGCTGAACTGACTGCTCTAGGACCCTCCTTGGAGGGAGCGAGCATCCCAGGACCACTACGTTTCTGGTGGACCCGAGATTTTTGCTCGCTGGAGACCACTGCGCCCTGTAACACCTGAGGTGGCAGGGTTGGCAGAACGGTCCCCTGAGGGCACCGAAGGGAGGCAGGCACCGTATAATGAGGTGTGTACTGCTTCTCTTTGGAGGACTGCCCTCAGAGGCCTGACCCTCGGGCGTCAGGACCTCTTCCCCGCAGCTTTCTTGGAAATAATAACGGTCCTCAGATCCGTTTTACCCCTCGAAGGCTGCGGCAGATTGTGCTTCCCTGTCCCCAGCCCCTCTGCGGGGGAGAACGGGAAGCCACACTCTGTTTTTGAGTGGCACGATGTGACGAACTGGCTTTACTGGATGTTTGAGGCTGCTCTCTGGCAGCAGCCCGAGGATATGTGGCGGCGGGAGGAGCTTTTGGAATGCAACCGCCTGCTTAGATGCCTCCTGGTATCGATCGGCGACAGATTAACGGCGTCGCCGAACAGAACCGAGGAAGACAGCGGTGCATCCATAAGGAAATTCTTATCCTTCTCCTTAATAGAACTCAAATTTAACAAGAGATGTCTCTCAGTAGCTACCAAGGCTGCCATAGAGCGGCCGATGGATTTAGCCGTCTCCTTGGCAGCCCTGAGAGACAAATCTGTGGCCTCAGTTCACATACTACATCGGGTCCAATCCCCCCGCCCTCATCAAAATCTCCCAACAGCTCAGCCTGGTATGCTTGTAACAGCGACATGGTGTGGAGACATGCCGCAGCCTGACCAGCTGCTGAGTAAGCCTTACCCACTAGCGTTGATGTGGTTCTAACAGGCTTAGTGGGTAACGCAGGGGTTTTTAGGGAAGATGCTGACTCTGGGGAAAGATAACTGGCTAGTGTATCTTCAATCTTAGGCATCTCCCCATAACCATGGTCCTTATAATTCATAATAGAGGAATACTGTGATGTTTGTGCATTGTAAACTCTATATGAAACCGGTTTCTCCCACGATCTCGCCACCTCAGTGTGGAGATCGGGGAAAAATGGTAAGCCCCTGCACTGAGGTTGTGATCGGGATGGCAGAAAACGTTCATCTAATTTGCTCTTAGAGCGAACGTCCTGCTGATCTGCTGGCCACTCAATGTTTAAACGTTCAACAGCCCGCGTCACAACCTCAACCAGTTCATCATATGCATGTGACAAAGGTGGCGAATCCTCACTCTCTCTGATACTGACACTCTCCAGCTCCTCAGAACTAGAGAGCCGCATCAGAGGTGCTTCAATCGGGACAGAAGTAACATCGCGTGCTTCATAGCCCGAGAAAGCACTGGACCTATCAGGTGAAGGCAGAGATAGGGCTGGGCCCGTCTCTAACCCCGCTGATAGATCCATTTGTGAACCCCAAGACTGCGATCGCCGCTGTGCCTCGGCAGCAGCGGGACCAGAGCCCTGAGGAACACAAGCCTGAGCGTCCTCGCGAAAGAACGCCAGGCGGGATCGGGCGTCCGCAAGAAGCACTTCACAGTGCTCACAGCCACCGCTCTCGGCGCTGACCGTGCATGCTCCTCTCCCAAACATGCCACACAAAGAACATGTGTGTCCCCTCCCGTGATAAACCGAGGGCAGGGGTGCACACATCTTCTAAACTGTTGCTGAGTCGCCATAGTGTTTGTTTTTAGAGTGACTTTACTGAACTAGGAAAAACACTGAAAACCGCTTTGAACAGACCACACAAAGAGCGCTACTGAAGACACAGAAGCTAGCGCGGCTTTGTTTGGGCAGGCTTTATACTTCCTGGTCCGTGACGTCACCGCCTCTGACGTCGCCGTACCCTATTGGACTGATTTCACATGTGCTTCATGACATCATCACGCAAGCGTTCCCATAGCGTCATTCGATGCAACGGGAGTTCCCTTGAAAGGGAACATGTTTTTCTTCTTACTGATGTAAAAAAAGAATAAAAATGTGCATACTTTTCTTTTTACCACTATGTGTGTATGAAGAGAAAACATTATACCATATAAAGCCAAATATTGATTTCTCACTAACAGAAGCAAGAGAAGATTCTAATTTCAAACTCACTGGCAACCCAAAAAGACCCAACAGTGTAGCTGTCATAACATGCATGGAATTGATTGATTTTTTAAAACAATGTTATATTCCACCTAAAATATTGTTTAGACTCAATGACCAATCGTTGTGTAGTTAAATAGCTTTATTTTGCAAGTCAAAATGGGACAAACTAATAGAGAGATTTATCCACTAGGTTGCCCTTAAGGTTAAAACAAATACAAATTCAAACAAGAGAACCAATCAAAGGCATCAGAATAACATTGCTTTTCTATTTTCATGGAGGTTTTAATCATGTTCATGGATGTGATTATTAACGTTTCTGTAGTGTGAAGCAGAGCAGGGGCAAGTGCTATGGGAGCTGAGTAAGGCCACCGGAGCGATTGTTGCACAAAACACTTCTCGCGAGCAACAGGACTTTTATTATTTATTATTTATTTTGACAGCAAAAATCCTACATAAACCCAACAATCTGCGAAACTGACTTGGCGATCCATGCTGTCTGAGTGAAAGGCGTGTGCGCGTGCTTCAGGTCAGAGTCCGGCAGCGCGAGCATGTCCTGCGTTGCGCTTTACTTTCCCATATATGCGTTTCTGTTGCTTTCTTTGTCATGCACTGCATGTATATATTTAACTCTTCTGCTTCCAATGTGTAGTGAATGGTGGAAGCAGAGCTCTGCACACATGTCCTGACTCCTGCTGTCACACATCCACGCAAGTAAATATTGCTCTTATTAGGGTGCTGTCTTTCTTAAAGTACCGGTACTAATACAATTTCATTTCATTCCATATTTAATAGCAGGGTATCGCAATACTTTTCTAGTACCGGTGCAACACTATAGTACAGTAAAAAAAACTTACGTACAGCACCTTTAAAGGCTGTTTAGTAAACCACCCCATGCTTGACTGAATAACTTGAGAATCAGTGTATAGTTTATTTATAGAGTGAAGACTATAGAGTAAATATCTATTGCAATCATAAAATTACATTTCAAAAATATTTAATAATTAGTATCATGAAATGAGATTTTGGTCATCCCAACTTGTTCAGAATAGTGAACGGTTAGTGAATGTTAACATGACTGATAATAATGTTATTGCTCCAAACATCTCTGTAAGGATGTTCACATTGGCATGTTATTATTATATTATTATTTTTAAATAAAGTGGAGGGAATTGTCAAAAATCAGGGTAGGAACATGCTAGCCAAGTGAGTTTTTAGGGTTTAAAAAAATATATATATTTAATAAAAAAATGAATAGTAGCCTAAGTTCTATCATATTATTGAATTTTAATTCAATAATATGGCTGTGGTATCGATTTAGTATTGGTATCGAGGTATTTTAGTCTGGTTTGTATCGAAGTCATAATTTTGGTATCGTGACAACACTACTGTACTAAAGTATAAAAATATTATAATATGTTTGCAGATATTTAGGAAACATACAGATTTCACAGACACGTCTCTCTGAAAAACAAAGCTACAGCCAGTTATTTAACTTTAAAATGTGTGTTCCGTGTCGGAATGTCTGTCTTTGTTTTGGTCTGTGTGATCAGAACTAGTTTTAAAAGTAGCACACCGCTAGTTTACCCAATGGTATTTCAACACCACAGGTTGCCAGTTGCCAGAAATCACAGTGTATCGCTGTCATGCAAGCCAGCAAACAAACTGGGTCAGAGATCGCAGATTCGACCTGACCTAAAAAAGCCTCGGCATCCATCTAAAAATCTCTATGAACGGAAGCGAAACTCGGATAAATCAACTCATCAACTTATAGTGTCAGGGCTCTCAAGTTTTGAACTGAGTTCAGAGTGAAATTTTGGCGACAACAGCGGGAGTTTGGGTATGCGAGGGGGTAATGTACGATTTAATTCAGCATTTCTGTGTGTGTGTGTGAGTGTGTGTGTGTGTGTGTGTGTGTGTGAAAACTGTTGGCCTATAGGCTATTTCATTATATTTTATTTCAGATAATATAGGCTATTTCATTATATTTTATTTCAGATAATGCATAGCATTAATTATTGCATTTGTCTATTTGAGAAGATGTCAGGGAAGAGGTAAATTAATAATAATTTGGAATATTTTTTTGTTTTTTTCTAAGAGTCAGAATAGCTGCTGATATGGAAATTAGCAGGGATTCAACCGGCTAGTTCACATACTCTGGTCAAACTGAGTAACCTACACGCTGCCTAGACATATATATTCCCCAGCAATGTTTTGTGTGTTGTAAATATAATTTATTCTGAAGCAATATTCTCACCAGGGTTCAATCAGGTTTGACATATTTAAATTTGTATATTTGTAATATTTTTACCTTTTATAAAGGGCATTTTTGTGTTTCTGCTTTAATTTTATATTCTTAAATTGTATCTATAAATTAAATTACAATAAGACACTATAGTGCTGTTGCCAATCAAATTAAATAATTTGCACTGAAATAATGTTATGATATTACTTTAATATTTTTGAATATACAAATAAGAAATTTTGGAAAGAAAACAATTAAGTTAACTAAACCAGTAAATGACAGCAGGTGACCGTCTTAATGAGTGAGTCATTGAGTCTTTCATTCAAACGATTCATTCAAACGGCTGATTCAATCATGAATGAGGCAGTCATTTATTAATAAATTATTGAATATTTGATTCAACCGATTCATTCCAAACCCTGAGTCGTTCAGTAACACACTGTTGCTGTGAGGTGCGTTATGGTTCTGCTGTGATCTTTGTTTGGAACTATTTTCGCTGCTGAAATAGAACAAGAACCATTCTTGTATTTTGGTGATTACCTAGTTATTATTTTTATCATCAACATTTTAATCAGGACACTTGTCCGGTCGAGAAAGTAAAATTCTCTTTCACTCGCCCCTTCTAAACAAGCGTTAATGCTGAGCCCTGTAACTGTACTCATAGGATATGGTCTTCTTCTCCCACGTCGATCAGTCTGTAGCCACTTCAGCGAGCATCTGAATCAGTGTCGTGTCAAGCAGGCCCGTGAATCACAGAATGTGTCGTCGGAATCAGAATTAAATCAGAAATAAACGTTGTTGTTGCGGGTATATCTAAATCTTACCCGGATACAGCAATGCTATTTTCTGATTGGCTGTTCGGTAGCTTTTATTTGATTAGCTGGTGAGTGGCAGGGTCGATCATTTACATTTTACATTTAGGCATTTAGCAGACGCTTTTATCCAAAGCGACTTACAACATAGGAGTACAGGAAGCGATCGGCCATGAATAGGCGAAAAACGCAAAAAGTGCCTTAAATACCAGGTTTTGGACATTACATAGAATAAGCTTAAGCTAGAATAAGGAAGGAATAAAAGAGAAGAGTTCCGATTCGATTCCTCTATTAATAGCGGCACAATTTGGTGCGCGTTATCCTGGAAATTTCTCTGCGTGAGAAATACAAGGTGTGGCGTGTGAACGGTTTGAAATGCGTGTCAAATGCGTGTCGTTCCATTGTCAATTGCGCTTGTTCCTGTCACGTGCCCTCAAACTGGCAACCCACACGAGTCTGAGGAGGAGGGGGCGGGGCAAACTATATTTTGAATTTGGACTGCAGTACCCATTTCAACCACAAGCTATAATTCTTACATACAGCACCTTTAAATGGCAGGAGACATGCATATAAAAAACAGGCCAAGCAACAAATTAATATTATTTAACATATCCTAGCGTTTGAGAGAAAGTGTTCAGATGTAACCCCCTTTGTAATCTTTAACATTTTCATAAGTATCTGTATGACACAAAATACCCCTTTTAAAAGTACAAAGAAGTGATATTACGAATTTTATGACCAGCAAAAGGTGTACTGTCAAGGTAATGTAAATATCAAGGGGAGAGAGAGAGAGAGAGAGAGAGAGAGAGAGAGAGAGAGAGAGAGAGAGAGAGAGAGAGAGAGAGAGTTACGAGCTTCATCAGACACTTTGATCAGAGAGCCTCATCACCTGGCTCTCGGAGGCTGTTGTCTGGCTGTCTCCAGCTCTCAGTCGCGTCCGCCTTCACTCAGAGCACTACAGGATCCCTCGGCACCTTCTCAAGAAGCAGAACTCGCGTACTGTACTGTACTGTATACTGTACATACTGCAACTGTAGAGCAACAAGAGGCAATAGCAGCATTTGCCAAATGAACATAAAACTGCACACAGTTGCAGGTGCCGGACGACAAAGTGTGTCGCGTGTTTAGGACAATTGTGGACTACCACCGACTTCTCTGGTTTCTGCCTTTGCTTTCTTTCAGTCAAAAAGCGATTGTGTGAACAACATGAAGATGTCTCCCCCAGACCGAAGGAAATACGTGCGGGATCTGGCGCTGGAGATTGCCATCAGAGTGCTGCTCTTCGGAGTTTTTGTGTAAGTAGGCTATACTTGCATTCGGCACGATATTTCAATGTTATATGCAAGATATTGAAATATATATGGCGCGTGACTTAACTAAACAAGACACCTTTCCAATTAAACTGTAATTGGAAATAAATATTACTAGGCTAATCAAAATTTAAATACAAATGCATACCACGGTATAGATATGTAGCCTATCTTGAATAAACCAATAGGATAATGTGTTGTAGGATAATGGATAATGTATTGATAATCTAATGTAAAGTATTCTTAATGCATTGATAATTCAACATTTATGTTGTTATACTCACACACAGTTATCTTAACATTAATGCTTTTCATATACTGTATTTTTGGGTGTTATACTCGTAACCATGAATGGGTTAAGTAAGGGTTATAAATCAGGTTACAATTATTTATAAAAACAATTGATAAGAAATTGCATGCATTATAATGACTGTACATACAGGCTTCAAGTGTTACCAAGGAGATTGAGGTTGAAATGCATGGTGCAAAGGCTAGCACCGTCACAAAGAACAAGAGGATGAGAAATTCTGTCTATAGCAAGAGACAATCTTGCGCTCACGGTGCAAACAGGTTGTCGGAGTTCAAGTTCATTCAAGGATTTCTTATAGGAAATATACAAGCAAGCAACACACTTTTAAAAATTAATCCCCAAGCCCGTGTTATTATAGCAGCTGAGCTGATGCCCTAATGAGACGACTTAATGTGATAATAATGAGAATAATATGATAATAATGGAATGAGATGCTTGGAGGGGTTTGCTAAGAAATTAAGCATGAGATTCTCAATCGTTTGGTTAGATGTCCTAATCTCCTGCCATGCTAATAATATCCAGTTTCGAGAAAACTGTCCTGCCAGCTCACAGAAAAATAATCTGCTGTGCTTTTCATCTCATTCTATGATTTGATTGAAATAGCTGCAGATGTTCAAATGCCCAGATAATCTTAAGGAATGCATGCATGGCTCCTGGAATATATTGTGCTTTTGCAATTTGAAGAGGAACATTTGGAAGTGTGTGCTTGTGTCTGTACTGTAGTCAGCACTGGGGGAATAGATGTGATGTCTTAGACCTGAGGAAAGCTGGCTTTATACAGTTAGGGAGCTTGGACCTGTCTTGAACGAGGAAACGTTACACAGAAATATATCCCACACAGAATGACAACTGATAAAAGAGCAGGCTGGCTCATAATGATGATTGCCAGTAGTGTTTACTAAAGCAAGCATCACTATTACTACGCATGACTCATCCTGCAACATTTGTGCAATAGGCATGATAAAAAAATTCAGAAAAATCATGTGACACTCTAGTTTGTGGCAAGTGCCACTCACATTTTCTTCACTTCCAGTTTTCACTGTGGTGCATTGACATTCAGTTCTTCATATCCCATGTACCATCCAAAATAAACAGTTTGTATAGCATGTTTGTATACTACCTGTTCTCTTTCCCGGCTCTTGATTCTTTTATAACTGCCAGGTGTTGTCTGCTGCAACAAGAATCCATTGAAACTCCTCATTGTCCCCACAATATGAGTCCATTATAGCAAAGCTGCCCTCCAAGCACAACATCTGTTGCCTGTCAGCAATTCCATGACTGGCCCAGATCTGATATGCCTGGAGATATCAGCCATCAGGAGAGACGGCGTGCCTTCTGAATGCTGATCACAAGATCATGCTCAGTTCGGTGAAAAGAAAAACATTTTTTTTTTTTTGTAAAAAAAAAGAAAAACGAAAAGAGAAAGCATATATTTCAAGGGGTAATGTATAAGAATATATGTATAAGAATGTCTCATCATTGTTTCTTTCTTTATTCTTTTTGTCCACACAATGAAGTCAGGATCCAATCAGTGTTGATTTTGACAGCAAATTTTGATTTAGTTTTAGTCATAGTCTTTTGACTTAAATGCCATTTAGTTTTAGTCATATTTTAGTCCCTGAATTGATTTGAGTTTATATCGACTAAATATCATAAGATTATTATCATAAGACTAAAATCTAATGAGTTTAGTTCAACTGTAATGCATTAATTGAGCATTTAAGCATTACTCACATTTTGACATGTTTTTGCCTGTTCAAGCACAGAAAAGAGCTCAATTCACTTTTCTTTTCTTTTTTTTCAAAACATCTATATAGTTTTTTATAATTTCGTACTTCTGTTTTAGTTAGTATATCAGATCAAGCTAAAGCTTCAAATAAGTTTAAGGCCTTGTCAACACGAATCTAGAGCTTTCCCAATCCGATCTTTTTTTTTCCTCGTTTCAAGAAATAAATGCGTACACACGAGAGCACTGAAACCGACTCAAGACTATGTAGTATACATGCCAGACCAGTGTGTGGCGCTGTAATTCTTACACAGAGATACACTAAAAACAGAGAAGAAGAGTTGTGGCTCGAAGGGTAGAACAATGGTAGGAGGTGAGGCAAAATCGCACAATAAAATAACAATTAATACAATTTGCAACTTACCAGATGTGCTTTATTAAACGCCTACACCTACCCCAACACTAAACATACCCTTACAATAATGCAGTTACAGTAATTAAATGACGCAATATTGATGTGCGCATGCCCAGTGCCTGTAGCTGTATCCCTTTCTAGTCTTTAGCGTTTGGGACATGGTGTGATGACATCACCGTTGCACAAAATATACGGATTGGCTGTACACACGAAAACGCAAGGGTGTCGTTTTCAGATTTATCCACTCTGGGAGCCGTTTTAAAAAATATATAATTTAAATGCTCCCAAAACGCCGGATCCGTGTGGACGAAATGCTGATATGTTCAAAATGTATACGTATACAGCTAAACGTGTCTCCGTGTGGACAGGGCCCACTTTATTTATTTTTTTAATTTCAAGTAATCAAGATTTTTTAATGGTTTTAGTTAACTATCTGATACTTTATTAAATAATTTGTGTCAAATATTAAAAAACATTAATTGTTAATATTAACTATTATAAACAAGCTCGAAATACACCGGGACTCTTATTTAGAAATGCCTGTGTCTATGCTGTTTAGATGAGGGAGATAAAATATGCATTGTTACAACCGTCCATATAAACATCGTAAACTAAACATTGTCATTATTAATCAGCATTAGTTCATAAACAAAATGTGCATAAATGTGTGTTATTAACTGATCGAGCTTCTGAAGCGCTGTGGCGTGAGCCTGTAGAAGCTCAACAGCGCCGTGTTTTCCCGCCATTAGATCCACACAATTCAAATTTGCGCATCAGTTAAACAGGACATCAGCTCTGACTGGATCACTTCCCTAATTGTGATTGTCCCTCCCTAACATTTTCCTCTTGTATAAACTGTACCGTTTTCGATGACGAAAATGACAGTAGATTTTCCTCATAGTTTTTGTCATTCAAAACTGTTTTCTATTCAGTTATCATCTTGATTTCCTCACTGAAAAAAGGTAAAAAGTATCACTGGATCCAATGCTGCTTTGGACAAACATTTGTAATGGAATTTTGAAGTGGAATTGAAAAGGATTGAAGTGGATTTAATGGAATAAAGTAGCAATAAGAACAGTAAAATAAGTGTTAGGACTAATTGTATAGTTGTGAAGTAATCCATTTAAAGGGGTCAAAATTATTTATAATGTTTTCCTGAGTCCTATTACTACGTTTTTACTATGAGGTACAGCTGTCAGAATTAACAAATCATGAAAAGTGTTGATTATAGCATTATATTTAGATCTATTCCCAGCATCTCATGGAAGGTGTGATGAGCAGATGACAGACAGTCTGTTGCTGAGGTGTAAAGACAACCTGAAAAAACGTACTTGCGTATTTAGAGGTTGGATGCACAGACGTCTTTAAAATCCTTCCTGTAAGGTTGGACCTTCAGTTTGTTCTTCACAGAGCCTCTTACATTTAGAGAATAGGCTCTGTTGTGTGAATTACAATACAAATCATTGAACACTAAGACTCATTGTTGCACATCTGCAACATTCAGAAAAATATCTCATATAGAAACATCCATCCTTCCATCTATCATCCATCCTTACCCGATACCAGTTCATCTAATATAGTGTCACGGGAGTACTGGAGCATATCCTAGCATATCTCAGGCTTCATATCTGCATATAGTTTATATATTACAGGTCACATACTGGTAAGGTTTGTGTGTCAGCAGGCAGTGACCATGTTGCATGGCATTCTGGGAGGTGAACATTTATTCCTTTATTATTTATATTCAGTGAAAAATATATGACTTATTTATTTACTTCAAACAACTATTGCAATTTTCCCCCATGGTTCTTTGAGGGTTAAGTTGACATATAGTGCTCCACAGATGCAAGGTCTTGTGATTGTGCCGAATTTGCAGCATAATATCTTTACAATAGAGTTTGATACTGAGAAAAAGTCTATCCTAAATAAGATTTATGACAGTGTGTTCTATTTACTTTGGGCTTTGAACACCATATATCAACTAGACAAGGGTCCTGTAATAACGTGCATATCATCCTCTGATGATTCCACAGATTTATTTTTAACACAGATTTAATCATAACTTGATTAAAATGGCCTGCTTGAATTATTTGACTCTCTCTATTGCTGCAAATCTTGTTTACTTCAAAATAACTCATGAATATAAGTGATTTAGTTGGGTGTTGCTATGGCAGAGATAAATGAACTTTTGATAACATGGACAGTTTGTCTGAAACTTATAAGGACCTTTTTATGCGTCTTGATAAAAAAACAAAAAAACAATGGTAACTTAAAACTGATAACATCTAAATTAAAAGGTTCAAAAATGCTATTTACTGTTGCAAAATCAACCTAAATACATTCATTTATACCAACAACATTATTTTTATGGGTTAGGGTAAGGTAACAATTGCAGGTTATCACGTTGTACAGTTTATACAACATCTAATGCAAATGAGAAAATCATAATAATGGCCAATCAGAGGAGCTAGTGAGAATCCGCTCAGTATCGCTCAAAATGCTGAATGAGTTTGTTTAGTGCAAGTTTACTGTTTCACACACACATACATCCTCTCATTATCACAAACAAAGCGGACAAGACATCAATAAAAGATAAATTGTGAAGTTTAGTCAGATTCATTGATTAAAACAAAAGGTTTCGCACTCTGTTAGGCGCTGACTGACAGCTCAGGGATTATAAATGAATTTACTGTGTGTAATTTCATTCTCATTTTGAAGAAAAGCTTTTGTTTTGATTAGGGTTTGTGACAAATATATTTCCTACACATACTGTACTTCACACTTCAGTACAAAAAGTGACAAAAATAGACAAAAAAAATGATAATGTTATAATGTGGATTTGTTTGATGACCTCTAAAAATAAATTCAAAAGCAGAACGTGAGAAAAAAAACTGTTAGGGAGTGGAAATAAACAAAGACAAAGTTGACAAGAACAAAGTTGACAAGAGCGCTCTTTTAATAAAAAAAAAAGGCTGGCAGTGTTTGGTTCTAATGGCAGCCGAGGGCTTCTTTTGTTGCTATAACAACAGCTGCAACAAGAGTGCTGTGTGGTGCACAGATACAAAATATGGAGAAAGAGAAAGTTGGCTCTTGCGTTGGCTTTTGAAGTTAACGGGGAGGAGAATGATCGATGGTTCACAACGACGTTTGTAGGTGCACAACATTATACGGGGAAGAAAACAGTATGGGGCTTACAATCATTTACTACAGGAGCTCTGGTTGGACGATGCGCACTTTGCTCCAACACCACAATGGACCCTTGCCTTTTCAAAGACTGTGATGACGCGCTTTAACGGTCATCAATATCGTAAATCCTGCAACGGTTTTTGTATTTTCATTTTTTTTTTTTTATTATGTATGTACATTTATAACACTAATAGTTTGTATTATATTACTTTTGCATCAAATTACAAAAAACAACTTCCCTGCTGTGAGAGTGTTTCTAATACAACGTCTATGGGAGTGATGGTAAAAATAACATATTTCTCTCTTTTCACTGCCATTATCAATCTCACTCTATTATTTCCCTCTTTGTGAAAGTTGTGAAATCACTATTGTTGTGTTTTTCTTTTGCTATTTGAGCAAATTGGGACACACAAAAAATATATTTATTGTATTATCTCATTCACCGCTATAAAAGTTAACCCAACTATGACGACTTCCGCTCTGAGAACCCCGAAAATATGAAAAGGGTCTATTAGTAGCAAAGGGGTAATCCAGCCCCTGGAAACCGTACCTTCCATAGGGGTAGCCATTGCTAACCAAGCCATCTCCTGCCGTTAGCATCCCATTGACTCCCATTCATTTTGGCATCACTTTGGTGTTTATTTCTAAAGAAACATGTCAATGTATAATAGGCTCCATTACCTTGTATCTTACACTATCGCCCCGTAGAAGCCGTTTTTGTAAAAATAGGCTAACGATTGCGTCATTATCAATGAAATGTTGAAATGTTTTGTCCCGTTGCTTTTGGCTCTCTATGGGCTTCTCCCCATGCTTCTCCCTTGACTTTATCAGACTTTATGCCTCCACGTCTCCCCGATTGCCTCATAGACAGTAAAAGATTGCCTGCGAGCTTCTCCTCCTGCCTATATACAGTAATTTACTATGCAACGAGTCACGTTGATTATGACGCAATCGTTAGCCTATTTTTACAAAAACGGCTTCTACCGGGCGATCGTGTAAGATACAAGGTAATGGAGCCTTTTATACATTGTCGTGTTTCTTTAGAAATAAACACTGGACAAATGGAGTCTTTAAACGCCTCCATGAAGTTATTCACTGTCAAAGTGACGCCAAAATGAATGGGAGTCAATGGGATGCTAACAGCAGGTGATGGCTTGGTTAGCAATGGCCGCCCCTACGGAAGGTACGCTTTCCGGGGGCTGGATTACCCCCTTGGATCTACCGGCACCTTCTCCATTATCTTGTTGTTATGGAAACGACACAGTCAGGTCTTGATACTTGCTTGTCATTGGTCAACTGTCAAAAAGCCGCTTGACGTAGGGCGTTTTTATTAGAAAGTTGAACTTTTTCAACTTGAAAAGAGGCTCTGAGCTGCAGAAAAAGTCGGTGTTGGCATTTAAAAAAGCGCTCACAACTTTTTTGAAAACACGGTTTACTCCATAGGATTATAATGTAAAACAGAAGCTGGCAGCTTCAAAAAAGACGTCAAGTAATAAAAATAAAAGTGTTCGTTTTCCTACATCGTTCAACTTTCAGTTTAACAAATTCTGACAATCTTTGAAGGATGAACAAAAATATATTTGGTAATCGCATTAATAAATAACATTTAAATTGGATAATATTCAGACCCTTGAGCTTTAAGAGCTGGCGAAAGTTGTGTGAAGTAGGCCTTTAAAAGTCCTTCATTCTTAAAACAGTGGTCTATAACTATCTAATTTGCTGGGTTATGATCAAAGCTATATGTGATTCATCATCACACACACACCTCTCGTCACGTCAAGGGAGAACGATTTTAAGACATCATCAGAATTCGCCATACCTGGCTTTTTGGTGAATTGACGCCACTGATCTGACAATATACTAATGCCAAGGAAAGAGAATTAATGCTACAGATCTTCTAGAGCACCAAAAGAGCTCAAAAAGAAGTATGTGATGTGCGAACGTCCTTAATCTGGAACATGCAGATAAATACCTACTGTAGAAGTGAAGGTTTGCTTGCTGGAGGCTGGTTGTATGTGTCTGTGTCTTCTGCCTCTCTGGGCCAGAGACTCAATATTGTCAACACAGAGCTTAGATGTATCTATTAACGTCTCTCCCCTGCAGACCTGGACTCAGAGGACTCTAAAGAAAGGGTCTATTGAAAGGGTACAACTTATCCCTTTCCAACGAGTAGGTTATTGCAATCTGGCATTCCATTCCAGTGCTGTGATTGGCTGCTGGCATCTATGATAGGTGGCACACACAGTATAACTCATTTGCATAATCTAAAGCAAGTCTTCACTGCAAAGTTTCACTGCATTTACTTCCAAAAACACCACCAGAATCCCTTTGACATTGTGCTGAAAACACAGGGCCCTATTTTACTGACCCGAGCGCATGGTCTGAAGCTCACGGGGCACTTAGGGCGTGTCTGAATCCACTTTTGCTAGTTTAATGATGGAAAAAATGGTCACCGTGCCAGACGCAAGGTCTAAAAGGTTTGCAACTCTGCTGATTTATTCTACAACACTTACAACATAAATGATCGTCTAATAAACACTTCAGAACACATTGGCCCTCATTTATCAAAAGTGCGTACACCAAATTTCCAGCTTACACCTGGCGTACACCCAAAACCACGGTGACTTTGAGATTTATCAATATGGACGTTGGCGTACGGCGCGCTCAAATCCTACGCCAGCTCAGGAGGTGGTGTACGTACGTTTGAGTTATTGCGAAAATGCACAGAAAGACAATTCCTTACACCACTAAACGCACTGACAAAGATATGCTATATTATGACCCACTGTAAAAAAACAACAACAACAACATAGTAATTATAAACTTCAGTGTTTATTTTTGTGCAACATGGACTTCGGTGTTTAATTTGCGTGACTTTACCAAAGCATTTGATTTGTAGGCATATGTATTCCTCCAGTTGTGAGCCTGTGCGCTTTACCTGATGTTTCAGGGTTAGGCCCGGCAGCTGTCCTGAAAATAATTTAGACAAAATAATAAAAATGACATTCTTCTTTTGAATAATAATAACAATAATAAAAAAAATACTAATAATAATGACATTCTTCTTCTAAATAACAATAAGCGTCATTAATAATAAAATTCATAATAATAATAAGAAGAATCTTACAAATTGTCATGCAATGATTAATGTGAATGAATGGTACGCCACATCACATCATCACTATTGTACACCCCAATACATGTGACGTGATACGAAATTAAATGCTAATCAAAACACGTGCTGTGCTGGAAAATAATGCATTGTGATAGGTCATTTCTCATCCATTAAACTGGCGCCTTTCATCCCACTCTTTAAACTCCCAAATAAAACAATTTAGTTATTTTCCACTTCCCTGGTGATGGTCTCGATCTACACGTCGGAGAAGTTTCGCTTCTTTGCCTTCTTCCGTGTGTCCATGGTGTAAAATGAGGCTATGGGGGAGGCAGAGACTTGAATATATAGGGGCGTGTTATTCTAATGACGATCGTTTTCAGCCTCGGCATTTATCAAGGGCAGGTATTGCGTACACCTGGATTTCAGAGGTGCGCACAGCTTCATAAATCAGGCGGAGAGAGGAGTGTAACCATCATTTTACGCCAACATATACGCCCGTTTCTACGCAAGATTGATAAATGAGGGCCATTGAGCGTAATGCACACACTGCAGTCGAGTGATAATAAACAGCATATAGTGAAGAGCGCGATCCCTCCAAAACCCACACTAACATATCCTTACCATAGTATTTCAAAGAATACATGCGTGGTCCAGTACGGGATGATTAATGTTAGCGCACTGGAAATGGAGGGGCATTATGAATTAAACATGTTAGCAGAGCTCAAATTAAGATGTTTTGAGTATTACACAGTTTTAGCTTGCATTTTTAGGTTTAGCTCAAGTCTGCACAACATAATCCATTGAGTTTTGGGGTGTTTTAGCCACCGCTGCTGAATACAGCGGTCCTGGGGAATTTTTAATGGTAGTTCTGGCCTAAGCCTTAATGATTTTCAAGATGGATGAAAGGCAGCTTGTTCCATAGAAACCGCATGTGGATTAATGAAAAGTCCTGTCCTTTCCTCTCAGGGTCTTATAGTTGTCTTGCAGCATAGGCATTTATTTCTGTTAGTCCAACAAAATCTAAAGGCAGTCAGAGAGGAGCCCTGCCACGGGCCCTGGAATGCCCTAGAACGGGTTTTCAAAGTTTTGGAGCTAGGGTCCCTTACAGAGGACACAATTTCCAAGGCCCCCATCAAAAAATGATAACAAAAAGCCAGAGTCATTGTGGGTGGGAGTAATGAACACAATATACTTGTTTTATTGGTGCAAACGGTGCCCATTGTAAATGCACTTTTTAATAATAATACAGCACAATTATATTATTTACATTATTATTTATATTATATATTATATTATTAGTTGCACCTACACTGATAAAAAAGTTTATGTGGTGGAAGTAAATACTACTGAAAAAACTAATGTAATTTCTACATGAAAAGGCAAGAATAAAAAAAATGAAAAGAAAAAAAGTAACTGAGTAATATATTAGTACTCAATTCAAGCTAAAGCGTAAATATCAATGTTATAAAATTAAATAAAACTACTCAACTTTTCTGATACTGGTGTTCCCATCATCTACTGGGCCTTGATTAATAAATAAGGTTACGTTTTCACTGTTTTCCAGCTGTATTGACATTGTTGTTAGGTTTAGTAACTTGCCATTTTGTGACATATTGAGTTCATTTTCTACTCAAAATGACACTCATTCATACTCAAACGGGATCCACCGAATGTGACCGTCATTGTGTTTTATGTACCAAGTATTGAGGTCTCTGTGTTCAGGTGCTGTAGATCTACTGTGTTATTTACTTAGAAGTAAAGCATGCACTTTAAAAGTGTGGTTTAACCCTTATGTGTCCCTCGGGATGTTGTCAGCCACTAGAGGGTATTTTTGAGTATTAATTTGGCCATTACTTTTTCTGTGTTTTAGCAAATGGAATGATTTTTGGTGACAAATCTTATTTTTACACATATTTTGGGAAAATGCTTTGGACATTTTCACAAACTCAACGATACACTGTGGGCAAATTCACTACCCTTTCGTTACCCTCGTGGCTGAAAACAGTCACTAACTTAAACTGCTGTAAAAATGTATCAGATACATTTTTTTTAAATATATTTTTTGCATAAATCTATTAATCAACCTCAGTCCTATTTAAAACTACCAAATGTTTAAAAAAGTCAGGATTTTAACCCTTTAATTGCCAATTTCATAAATGATGTCACTGATTTGGGGGAAAAAAACACACAAAATGACTGATTTTCAATATAATGTAATGGTGGCCTGGATTTTTTTTTTTACCTCTAATCACAGTCTTGGACATGTAAAAGATTAGAAACAACATTGGCTTTGATGCATTGTTCGTTTTTACACAGCATCAGATTTTATTTTTTTCTCCCTCATTTATCCCTCGTGGCTGTTTCTGGAGTATTACAGCATATTATTGTGAGTGCGAGTGCGAGAGAGAGAGAGAGAGAGAGAGAGAGAGAGAGAGAGAGAGGAGAGAGAGAGAGAGAGAGAGAGAGAGAGAGAGAGAGAGAGAGAGAGAGAGAGTGTAGAGAGAGAGATGAGAGAGAGAGAGAGAGAGAGAGAGAGAGAGAGAGAGAGAGAGAGAGAGAGAGAGAGAGAGAGAGAGAGAGAGAGAGAGAGAGAGAGAGAGAGAGAGAGAGAGAGATGATTATGCAGCCTGACCCCTCTAGCGAGCTGCAGGATGTATTGCCTTCTCCCTCTGACACCACAGACTCGGGAGAGTCAGATCCTGATGTTGTTGTGGCATCCTCATCATCCTCTCTAGCTTCCACTGAAGGCATGGAGGATTCAGAGGATCCTGGATCTGGGTAGAGGGGAAGTGGGGTTTTCCACCAATGTGGAGACAACTTCCTTTCTTCAGCCTGCCAGAGGCGTGACTCCAGGGCCGACGAGCTATGCCATCACAAGGGTCCAGGGTCCACAGGCAATGTGTGGACTCCCCTCTGGCCCTGTAGACGCCAGCCAGAATCAGTAGCCCCATGTAGGCACAGAGATCTATGCTGCCCCCCCCCCGGTCTAGTTTCTCATTGTGCGGCGCCCATGGAGGTTGGTCATGCTGACAATGAGGTCAATCATCTCCTCCGTAAAAAACAGATTGAACACAAAATCCACATTCTGGACCCTTGTGATGGCATAGCATGTCGGCACTGATTTCCCCAAATCAGTGACATCATTTATGAAATTGGCAATTAAAGGGTTAAAATCCTGACTTTTTTTTAAACATTTGGTAGTTTTGAACAGGACTGAAGTTGATTAATAGATTTATGCAAACATTTTTGAAAAAAATATTTATCTGATACATTTTTACAGCAGTTTAATTTAGTGGCTGTTTTCAGCCATGAGGGTAAGGAAAGGGTAATGAATTTGAAGTATGCACAAGGGTTAATTCAGTATTATATTGTTTGAGTAAAACGTATTGCAAAGGAAACATCAACTACACACACACACACACACACACATGTTGGGTTTTCATGTTTTATGGGGACATTCCATCGGCGTAATGCATTTTATACCGTACAAACCATATTTTCTCTCCCCCTACACTGCCCCTGCCCCTAAACCTACCCATCACACACACACACACACACACACACTGCCCCTGCCCCTAAACCTACCCATCACAGGAGACATGCTGCATTTTTACATTTTCAAAAAACATCACTTAGTGTGATTTATGAGATGTTTTCCTCATGGGGACCAAAAAATGTCCCCACAAGGACAAGGACTTCGGATATTGCCATCTTTGTGGGGACATTTTGTCCCCATACCGTAGGGATTACCAGTCCACACACACACACACACACACACACACACACACACACACACACACACACACACACACACACACACACACACACACACACACACACACACACACACACACACACACACACACACACACACACACACACACACACACACACACACACACACACACACACACACACACACACACACACACACACACACACACACACACACAAAATTATGAAAATGCTAAAATTACATTTATTTTTTGTGCAAATTTTCTTTCAACAGACAATCATTATTCAAAATTATGTAAAAATATATATTTTTTATATAAATTAAGCAGAAAATGTATAGCACATATATCAGTGTATAGTTGCAACAGGTCAAACTTGCATTGATGAGAGAGGGAAACAAACAGATAAGTTGCACAAGTTGCAAGTTTATTACATTCAGAAGTAATGTAAAATGCTGGTAAATAAGACAAAACTTTAAAAACATGTATTTTTTATTTCCTCTCACTTCAAATCCTTTAAATGTTATGGTATTCAAAAGAGAGCAAAAATGAAAAATATAGTAATAAAAATAGTGCCCAATGATAGTGCCATTCATTTCAAACAACATTTATTTAAATATCAAGCCTACTACAAACTTATTTAAAGCGAATTCCACAAATGAATCACTAAACTATTATATTATATTTATTATGCAATTATTATGTATTATGTGTACCAATATCCACATAAAGCATCCTTCACATATGCAAAAATATTGTCAGGGTGATGTTCAAGCTGACAGCTTACATACTGTACAACATACAAAATAAATTGAGTAACCAAATAACTTTTCTATGTTTAGTTGTCTCATAAGAGGCTGCGATGTCAAGTTGGCAAATAAGAACAAACAAAATGCGTTTACCTTCTCAAAAATGAGCCCAAACTCAGCAGCAAATAATGCCTATTCCTGTCACACAGACATGAGAAATAGAAACCTTCAAGTGCCTACTTTTAAGTGTCTATGTTTTGCTTATTTGATGTTAAATGCATAAAAAATGCGCATATTGTGATAAAAGTTCATTATTTTACATAATGTAATGATAAAAAATTAAACTTTCATATATTTTAGATTCATTGCACACCAACTGAAATATTTCAGCTCTTTTATTGTTTCAGCTCTTTTATTCTTTTATCTTTTTATTAATACTGATGATTTTGGCATACAGCTCATCAAAACCCAAAATTCCTATCTCAAAAAATTAGCATATAATGAAAAGGTTCTCTAAACGAGCTATTAACCTAATCATCTGAATCAACTAATTAACTTTAAACACCTGCAAAAGATTCCTGAGGCTTTTAAAAACTCCCAGCCTGGTTCATTACTCAAAACCGCAATCATGGGTAACGACAGAACGTTGCTTTGGTTACCACGGTGTCCAGGACCGGATTATCCATAGATGGGATTGGGCGAGTGCCCTGGGGCACCAGCCAATAGGGGGGAACCCAGGGCCTGATTATCCAATGGGCATTATAGGGCCCAAGTGAGTGGACCCCAAAAATCCTTCTTTTTACGGAGTGTATATTTGCACTGTGCCTGTCTTCTTAGCAAAGACACCCACCACTGAATATCTACAGTGGCGTAGGTCATAGGTCATGTGGTGCTTGAAAGTAGCTTTTGACTCGGCCTCGCTCTTCTCCCTTTTCCCAACACATATGAGATGTGAAACGTATAGCCTGACATAAAGGTCTCTAACGTTATATTTTGCCAATGAACTGAAACCGTGATATGGCTTTGTGCCTTTATAAAACAGCAAAAGACTTTAATTAAGTATCTTATATTGGCAGTCTGTTTGTGCTGCGTGATTCAAAGAGAAGTGCGCACTTTGGTCACACGATCAGCTGGTGATCTAAAAACTCAAGGGTTTATTTCTTGCAAGTGAAGAAGTTAGGACAAAAGTATTGTAATTTTCCTATACTGTAGTGTAATGTAAAATATACTTATGAAATATTAATGTTCATTTATACAGTAGTTTTGTTTTATGATAGGCTATATGGATACACTCTAAAAAATTCTGGGTAAAAAACAACCCAATGTTGGGTCAAATATTGACACAACCTAATCGCTGGGTTAAAACAACCCAATTGCTGGGTTAGTCTAGCCTGGCGTGGCCATACTCAGTTCTAGTCAGAATATGAGTCTGATACTTCTCCATTGGGCTGTGATTATGGGGCGTGTTTCAACCGAGCCAGGAAAGACCTCAGTTGGATAGACCCACAACCAATCAGAGCAACGGAGCGACGCGCAACGTCAGTTGTCAAATGTCAACAGAACTTAACTGCACTGTGTTGCCAAGTCCGTGTTTTTCTCCATGCCCGCGGGTTGAAGCGACCCCAATTATGTGATTATATAAACCCAGGAATGCGAATTTTAGCAGGAAACCTTGCCAAAATAACATATTTTCCCAACCAAGCGCCTTTGATGACGTGGATGATTACGTTACTGTTGATCATCTGTCCATCATCGTCTAAAGCCCGGCCTGATAATTTAATTGGTCCGAACAGTTTCTGTTCAGGCATAATAACTCCTCTATGGAGCGAGTCCAGACCGAATTTCCCGAGCAAAAATGTTCTTGTGGGCGGGGCTAAATTCGGCTGGCATCCAGGCTAGGGTTAGTCCATATTTGACCCAACATTGGGTTAAAACAACCCAGAATTTTTTTGAGTGTATAACGTCATAGGAATAATAATATAAATCATTATTATATTATTATAATAGTTTGGCATCCTAAAACACCAGTGATAATGTAATGTAAACTCTATCAATTAAAAAGATGTTTGAGCCCTCTTTAATGTCCAGGTACAAGTCAATGCTTTTTCTTTGGGTTGAAGCCGGTTGAAGCTCTTCATTTTGAGCTGCACCAGTTTGATACAGCTCTTGCGTGTCCCTGAACCCCCCTAGAGGGACTGAGGTCCACCCAATATAATTTTACAAAATCCTAGGGGAAACACTAATCATTTATTGACCTTATGAACTTCAACTCCAGCATAGTGCAACAAAGTTCCTTTTAAGTTGGTAAAACTGTTAATGCCAAATTAAAATGTCCTTGGACAAAGTACATTTTGGATGCCCACAAGGTGGGGCCTACAAGACATTGTGCTCAGTCAGGGGCCTCTGAATTCTCAATCCGACCCTGACGCTGTCAATCATCACAATTTCAGGAGTGAATCGCGTTCCTTTCACTCACTTTTTGTTTGTTCTGTAGGGTTGCGAATTGAGAAAAAGATGTTATTCAGAACTGGCTCCATTTTTAATAAATTATATTTGGTCCCATGAACAGAGCTGAATAATGCTTCTGCGAGGCTGGATATTCCAGTGTTCACATCATCCATTGAGGATAGAACATTCTGGACTCTGCTTCTCTCAGTGCAATCAATCTGACATTGTTGCGCCGCCTTTTTAGACCATCAATGCTATTCCACAGGGTGTCCAAGTGCTCGTTGTGTCGCACGTCATGGTCATGTGGTGCCGTCTATCTCGCTGGAGAAGTGACCTTCATCCAGTGTTTCTCTAACAGCTTTCAGTTTTCAAGTTTCTTTAATCGATGACATTTTTCAACACCCTACGACTCATTCTGAACATTAGTTTCTCTGCTTACCAAGGACATGGCATAAATGTGTTCACATCAATAGAGTCTATCAGTGGGTTCACTGAGCCATGCGACTGTGCTAATATCATGTGAATCACTTTATGTCGTTGTAATAGTAGTGTATTGTTTGGAACAAAGTTAGATCTCAACATTTAAGAAGATGCATTGCTTGTCGACAGATATACTTGTCATAATTGTTGCAGTTTTATTTACTGTAAACCTTTTAGCTTTTTTGTTTCTGGATTCATCAAGAATGCATCATTATTTGTTCTTATAGCCATTCTGTTTCTCATTTACTAGCTCTACTGTTTTTTTTTCTTTAAAGGATCCTTAAATTAAATTATAGATTATGAAATTTAACTTGGCATTTATTAAAGTGCAAATGAGACAAACAGGTTTTGTTTTCTCTCAGGCTTTTCCAAAATTAAATCTCAACAAGAGACAGAATCGTGCTCCGAGACAAACGTGAGCAGTAGCGTTTACACTGTCGCTAGGGGTTGACAGAAAATGAAGAGAAATTAATGACTCTGTCAGGACAGCTTTTTTCCTTTAGGCATCTTAGAACCACAATACAATGTAATATTGAAATAATTATTCAACCCCACACCGCGAGAGTGTGATTTTACTTTTGAAACATGGCAGAAAAAGGCATTAGATAAAAATTGAGTACTGTTCCATAAAACTCCCGTTGCTTTAATAGAAACCGAATTGTTGGACTATTTTTTTTCCATGAAAAATGTATTCCTAAAGAAAAGGTTTTGGAATGAGTGTTATCTGTTTTAGCAATATTATTAAAGTTCCCTTGTAGTCAAAAATGTTATCCCTTAAAACTCATCTTTTATTCCCAAAATGACATATTTAAAAAATGTTCTGCCCAAAAAATTATTTGTGCCTTAAAATAGCTTAAATGTAACTGGACACCCTTGCTTAATTTAGTATACACAGATACATGAGTATGCAAATTAACCCCGCCTCCACTCAGAAATTGAGTCGGCCAACTTCTATAAATCCTGGACAATGGTGCCCTTTACATCATCGGACACATATTGCTAATTAATATAATTATCCTTTTGCTTGACTACGTTATTGAACAGCTAATAATGTGTTGAGCATGTTGGCTGTCTCAGTGTGCCTTCAGTATCAGTCAGCATCCTTAGAAACGATTTGAACATCAGAAAATGGTCAGTGGAGAAAGGCATATAGTTCATCTTAACATCGTAATATACATCATATACATAATTCACTCGCAATATTGCAAAATGTATCCGATTTTTCACATCAACAGAAAAAAATACAGAGATAATCTGGCCTCTCTGGAGACTCCACTCCTTCAGAGACTAGTTAATGATATGCGAAAGCCCTGCCCCCCTCGTGACGTGATTGGTTACTACAAGGTAGTTTGTGATGCCAGAAACACCAGTGATTTCAAACCATGGTTTTGAGACAGTCTTTGGTTTCAGTTTTAAAGAGAAAATACTCAGCAATGGTGTTACGTATGAATTTACACATGATTTGTCTTAAAGCATATTAAAAACACCACAAAGACATAAACAACATTAAAAGCTTGATTTTCACCACAGGGGGTGATTTTGATATGGGATATGAATCTTGAAGGGTGGAAATTAAAATCATTACTCAAAATGCCTGTGTATACAGTAGTGTGTCAGTGCAGGATTAAAAAAAGCCCTCTGGATATGCTTCGACAAATACAATTTTCTTTCCTTTGTTTTCAGTTGAAGTAGTAAGTTTGGGTGGAACATATCAAATTACTTTGTCTATCGCAAAAAATAACCATCAGTCAAGGGGGGCGGTGTTTAATCAGGGACCCCTTGGACATCCCTGTGCCCCCCTCCGGACAGAGAGAGATAGACTTGATAATAGCGTGTAATTTTCCACTCAAGCCACTGCCGTCTGCTGCTTCTGCTACTGATTGCTTTTAGAGGAAAAGGCTGCCCATGACTGCTGGTCTAGGATCTGTTTTCACAGCATGTTATTAGTGTAAAAGAGTTGGAAAAAGATCCAGAGCGTATCTATTTACGCCTGTCCAATGTGTTTTTGCTTCGGTGAGTAATGTAACCAATCACAGACATGTTTGTTGATTTCTTGAACGCAATGGCCAATCACAGGTGTTAAAGTTAGAATCCACTCACCGCACGAGTGTTTGTCCAGTGCTGAGTTCTGCACGTGCGCTAATCCTCTTAAAGTGTAGATGTTAAATAAGCGATTCATTGTGTCTTTAGCTTCACTGATTAATATAACGGAACTGTGTGAGATCGCATTTATTGAATGAGTGACAGCTTTTAGTGATTATAAAGAGAGCACTCTTTGGGCCCTGTCTAGGCAATATATATATATATATTTTAAAAAAAGGCCTATTATATATATTGAGAATTTGAATAAAACTTTTGTTTTCCATTCTTGACAAGTGGCCACATACACACTTCAATTCATCTACATGCGGGATTCACTCTCGAAATTGTGATGACTGACAGGGATAAATATTTATGTATCAAAATCAGGCATAAGATTCCGCCCTCCCTTAACGCCCGAAAGATGGCGTTAAACGTCTCAAAGCACATAACATTACAATAATAATAATGAATGCATACAACTTACAGACTTCAACCACCTGACTGCTGCAGATTCATTTCAGCATTGATAGTATTCACATAGAAACGCATAAATCTAGTTTGCGGACGTGAACAGATTTGGGAAGAACCTCACAGGTTACCGTCTTTTAGTTATGGTGTTTATGAACGCAGCATAAACTCATAGTTTTGATCCAGGAAGAGCCGTAAAAGCTGGCTGATGTTTGTCTGCGGCGCTCGTTGACTCCCACCGGTATGCAAATACATATGACAGGTAGGTAGGACAGTTTGGATGAGCATTTTTTGGTCCTGAGACTAGAAGATATATACATTTTTTAATATCTAGAACAATTCTATTATTGATTGATATCAGGATGTGAAGAGAGTTTTAACCAGTATAACAAAAAGAAAAACATTGTTTGAGGTTTGAGGTGAGGTCAAATTTACTGTTGCTTTTTGAAATTTGGATTTGAAAATCCAATCATTTCAAATAGGAATCCAGTTGATTAGGAGATTTCAGTTTTTAGCCATGTTCAATTTGGTCATGCAAATTTACAGACTGACCAACAGGAGGCTGCTTGGCTTGAAAGGGACTTGAAAATGGACAACGGATCTGTTGTGGTGGAATGTCTCTAATGTGACCATACCTTTAGAGTGCTTTCTGCCAATTCCACACAAAAACACTCAGAAATGTAGTATCAAAGCTTGTAGTATCAGAGGCTGGTCGGACATATTATTGTATTTTTCTCAGCACAGGGCTTGAACAGAAGCAGAGACAGATGTATTACAGAACAAAAAGCATAAATCATCTCCAGATTGAACAGTGTATATGAAAGGGTTGATAGATTTCTGGAGCACCAACCCGTTGTCTGTATCAGTTTACTTTCACATCTGACAACTACGTGCTCACTGAAGAGGATATCTCATGTGCAGAGGATGATTTCAAGGATTTGAAGCAGAATAAAGATGCTAGCACTGTCAGAGGAGGCCATCCCGCAATGTATTTAAGTGCACCATAACATGCTCAACTCATCAGGTCCGAAGGTACTACACCGAACAGACATCAGTGAACCAGTGGATAAAAAGGGTCATAACTGAGGATCTCTTCTTTACAGCAGCTGCTCTTGGCCAGCAAAAAGGACTGCTTTGTTTTTCTGAAGAGGAGAGATATACGAGTGAGTTCTAAGGCTAAGGTGCATCATACATAAAGATTTAACCCTCTTCCCTCCCTTGCCCTTTGTAACAAATCCTTCCCTATCCGAAGCCCTAAAACTAAACTTTTTTTCTTTTTTTTGTCCAGAAAGCTTATTTAATTTAATTGTAATAATATTTTTCTATTTTTTAATGCAATTTTTTTTTGGAGATTTGTTATTTTTTTAAAACTTTAAATTACTAGATTTTTATCAATAATAAATAAATAAATAATCATTTATTTTACATTCTTTCAACTTAATTTCAAAATAACTTACATTTGCCCGCCGACCTCTTGTGGAAAAACATATTTCATGACTCTTGCCACTAGATGGCCTTATGCTGCGTTCACACCGAACGCGATTTGCGTCTATCACCTCTAGTTGTACGCTTGAACATTTTGAATCCACATCCACACAACCATGCCTCTTTTTGTTTACATAAAAAAAAAAAAAACTTCAATATGTGATGCATATATATGATTATCACTGTAATAAAATTAAATATGACATAAAACACAACCCAGTCTCTTTTTGTTAAATATTCAGTTTATGTGCGATCATTAATAGCCATTATAAAAATATAAGTAAAAGGTGTAAGAAGCTATATAATAAATAAAGCCAACAATTCAGACAAAGAATGATATCTCATGTTTAACCACTACAGAGACATCAGAGCCAGCGGTAGACGTCAGAAGGACTAGCCGAGGAAAGACTGCTCTCGCGGGGTTAACGAGCGCTAAGCGCCTGGATCTCACAACTCAAAAAACGCCAGTTAAAATTTTGATATAGGCTCTTTATAAATAAACCACAGATTTGAGAAAGCCTTACAACTACATTTTGTGACACAATAACAGTAGTATTTTTAAATTACACTGGTTTTCTCATCCACTATTGACTTGCCATTAGTTTATCCACCACGTGACAGCAGCAAGCAGGCTCCTGATTGGTTAACGCAGCACGAACAGACGGCAAAGTTCAGATTTTTCAACTCGGGCGTCAGATGTGAATTCACTTCAAATGCATGAATGCACAAAAAGCACCGTGAATGAGGCAAAATCGCATCTTTACATTGACTTAACATGGAAATCACTCGCTCCAGACGCTCTATTCGCGTTCGGTGTGAACGCAGCATTATAGCTCTTTAAAGAGCTGTTCCACTGGGTCCTAAAGTCAGTTTCTCTTCAGAATGCATTCAGATACACATGCAGACATAATAAAATGATTTTTTGGTAAAGTTTTAGCATTTTTGAGTTTGAATTTTGAGTATTTTTAGGTTTTGTACTGAAGCATTCCTCACATTCCATTAATTCCTATGGAGGTCAAATTGACCCGAGGGGAAGGATTTGTTACTTTTATAAATTTCAACCACCAACTCCTTGAATCCAGTCAATTTTTTCGTGGTTCAAGGATGAAAAAAGTCCTTGGGTCTCGGACCACTCAGACTGAGTTTTGGGTCAAAATGACCCAGGGAAGAATATGGGTTAGGTCTGTCACTCTTCATTACAATATAATGAAATAACAAGGCTTTTGTGTTATTGTTAGACCTCATTATTTACTCATTTCAACTAATGAAATTCTGATGAAAATCTTGGCTAGTGCTTTCAGTACAATGTAAGTGAACATTATAGCTAACAAAAATATGAACTAAGAAAGTTTTGCTAATGAAAAATCTGCCAGCGGGGTAAGAAAAAATATCTTGTTTCTGTTTGGGACAAAAAACGAGAAACAAGATTATTTTTCTTCCCCCATTGGCAGATAATTTAGCTTGTTTTAAGCAAAAACTTAATTTTGATCTAGTAAAATCATCTTTTATTTTTAGATATTTGGACTGGAAACAAGAAAGTTAACCATCACACTTTTTTTTTGCAGTGTGATGGTTAAGTGGAGAGATTGAGATGAGTTTAAGTGATTAATAATCAGTATCTAATCTGATGAAAATATATTTATTCAGTGTTATCCACATTATATTTAATCTGCAACAGGCATTGTGAACTTTTGCAATGATATGTTTAGTCATTAACTTTTAAATGCATCATGCAAACACATGGAGGAGAGTCTCCACATGAAATACCCACGCTATTACATTTCTCTCTGAAACAGAAGGAAATTAAATTAAATTGAATGTGGAGGATTTTATCTGTGACCAGATGATTGACAGAGCAGTTTACATGGTGACGGGATGCATGTAATTAAGCGACAGAGCTATCCATTAAATATGCAATTATGAAGAAGTAGTGTATGTCCCAATTAAGCTTGCCTACTCTTCTGCTACACACTCAAAAGTATGTACTTCTTCCTCACAAAAACAGTACTTTTGGACATAGTTTAAGTAGGCGAATTGGGATGCAGCAACAGTCACTCTTTCTCTGATCGGATAACAGACTATTCACCTGCTCTACTTACTTATTGGATCTCCTGATTCTCCAGCGATCTCCTGTAAGCTACTCTTTGAAATATTAAACATACCTGTCGACTCACCATAATCCTGTGAAGAAGTGTGTGCTCTCGCTACTGTCACGCTCCAGGCATCGTTGCTCCACTGTCACCCTGGTAAAGGAAAAGAGACTCAGCTAGTTCATATTCATCTGCTCATCATTATTCTGACTGTGCCGTTACTCCCCTGCTTTCTATTTAATTCATCAGTCAATAAATACCTTGTTTGGGTGTAACCTAATTCCCTGTTAGATGTGCTTTCAAGTTCCACAATGACAAAAAGCACCATTAGAATAATGTGTAACAGTGGTCCATATGACTTGAGCTACACTAGTTTCTGAGATGCCTGCCTTAACATGCACATGATCTTTAATGACATCCCATTCTTAATTCGTAGGGTTTAATATGGAGTTGTCCCAACCTTTGCAGCTCTAACAGCTTCAACTCTTCTGGGAAGGCTTTCCACAAGGTTTAGGAGTGTGTTTATGGGAATTTTTGACCATTCCTCTATAAGGGCATTTTTGAGGTCAGGCACTGATGTTGGACGAGAAGGCCTGGCTCGCAATCTCAGCTCTAATTCATCCCAAAGGTGTTCTATCGGGATGAGGTCAGGCCCCAAACTGTTCCTACAAAGTTGGGTGCATGAAATTGTCCAAAATGTCTTGGTATGCTGAAGCATTAAGAGTTCCTTTCACTGGAACTAAGGGGCCAAGCCCAACCTCTGAAAAACAACCCCATACCATAATCCCCCCTCCACCAAACTTTACACTTGGTATAAATGGCAAGTACCGTTCCCCTGGCAACCACCAAACCCAGACTCGTCCATCGGATTGCCAGACAGAGAAGCGTGATTGGTCACTCCAGAGAACACGTCTCCACTGCTCTAGAGTCCGGTGGCGGCGTGCTTTACCCCACTGCATCTCCACGCTTTGCATTGCACTTGGTGATGTAAGGCTTGGATGAGCTGCTCGGCCATGGAAACCCATTCCATGAAGCTCTCTAAGCACTGTTCTTGAGCTAATCTGAAGGCCACATAAAGTTTGGAGGTCTGTAGCTGTTGACTCTGCTGAAATTTGCCGACTTCTGTGCACTGTGACCCTCAGCATGCGCTGACCCCGCTCTGTGATTTTTTTGTCGTCTACCACTCCATGGCTGAGTTGTTGTTGTTCCCAATTGCTTCCACTTTGTTATAATCCCACTAACAGTTGACTGTGGGATATTTAGATTTCATATATAAATTTCACGAATGGACTTATTACACAGGTGGCATCCTATCACGGTACCACGCTTGAGTTCACTGAGCTCCTGAGAGCGATACATTCTTTCACAAATGTGTGTAGAAGCGTCTGCATGCCTAGTGCTTGATTTATACACCAGTGGCCATGGTCGTGATTGAACACCTGAATTCAATGATTTGGAGGAGTGTCCCAGTACTTTTGGCAATATAGTGTATACAAGTCATCTTAAGCCATTCGATACCTTTGTGTGATTAACAGCCCCACGTTTGAGTTAATATTAACAACAATATTTTGAGAGTTCATGAGAAAATCTGGTCTCAGTGCTTAACCATTTACTAGAAGACAAGATTATCAAGGAATAACAATTAAAATTTTATTTTAAGTTGTTAATCACTCAAAGCTATTGTCTGACTTCAGAACTAATCCTTTAAGACAACGTCCTTCTGCTCCCAAAGGAAGCTTTTACTTTGCCCAAAAATCTGCTTGGCCATAACCTTTTATGATCCAGCGCATTCATCAGCCTGTGCCAGGAAATGGTCAAAGGAAATGGTCAAATAGTGAAGTGCACAACTCTCTCATTCTGAGGACCCATTCATCTGGCACGTCACTGAGGTGACATTTCCTTTGTTCTCCAAATTGGCCAAGAGATATGCATTCCTGGAAGCAGTGTTTCTTCTGAGATAATGTGCATTTAGCTTATTCATAATGATTATACAAAGGGCTGCTTTGTTAATAATAAAAAGGAATACATTTGAATCTTTCCATAAGGATCCATAAGAAACAAATGTAGATGCATTGAGATTCGTTTAAGGAAAGGTGTTGCTTCAGAATGAAAACAAAGCGAGGTGCCTAAAGATTTAGTGAATATAGGGGATATTTCCGTTTTAGAGGGGCTCAGCCGCCTGTGCATAATGGGATGCTGTGGTTTCAAGATGTTTTTTACAGTACATGTTCACTGGCATGAAGTGGCGGTAAGTGGCGGACTTGCATAGGTTTTTTTGGGGGATTGACAGAAAAGCACAGAAAGCAGTGAGAGTGCCACAAATTACAAGTGAAAAACTGTGTGTGCCAGTCAGACGTTAAGAAGATGGTAATGATGTCTCAAAAAAATCTCACAGTGACATGTACAATCTCAAAATGTCTTCCACACCAGACTTATATTTACAGTCTTAATCTGTTCAAGACTGCTACCTTCTTCAGTATAATAAAAATACTGACTTTTTATTTGCAAAAAAAGATTATAGGCCAGATTTATAGGCCCTCTTTTGATGTCAGGATTTACTGCAGACGCGCAGTAAACATTTAGCACTTAAAATGCGTGGACAGGGTCATTTTTTGTTACATTTTGCTTCTCAAATAAATGTATCTTGATCTAAGAATGGTATATGGTATATGACTATGGTTGTGTTCCTATCTTGATTTATGAACATTTCTGACTAGATGCAACCTCTGTGTTGCATTTCCAGTGTAAAGTCGGCTGTTCTGTGGGGAGAAAAATGTCTGTTATGTCTATAATTATATTAATTTATGATAAATGATTTATGATGGAATCATTCAGATGGAACCACATAGGGTGCTTAATGGTGACCTTTGCTTGAAATTGAGCATACAAAAGGGGATACAAAATCATTGTTTATGAGAAACAAAGGGCTCCATCTTAGTCCCGTTGCTTTTTAGTTTGTTTATAAATGATTTGCCATGTTGTTGTCCAGGGGCTGTATTCACGAAACATCTTCAGGCTAAAAGTAGTTCCTAACTTGCCAATTTAGGAGAAACTCTTAAAAATAATGAGTGTGCCAGTCCTAAATTAAGGACTCCTACATGTTTACTCTAAGAGTATTTCACAACGCATTTTAGCGCTTAAACTAGCTCCTAAATCTGTGGAAAGTTATGAATAGTCAAGAGGACTGGCTGTTGCCAGCAATCCACCTCAGAAATCCTGCCCAAAGATACTGTAGGCCTACACCATTGAGGAAATATCACGACCCACACAAAAGACAAATGGATGCGAGGACTAGGGTTGCCAACCGTTACGTATAATACGGAATCGTCCCGTATTTTACACATAAAAGTCTTGTTCCGTATTGAACTGATACGGAACGCACTTTGTTCCGTATTTTTGATAATCAATTCAGTGCAAATCCATGACAGACATTTTCACAGTTTTTAACAGTTAAAATCACAGTCATTTTTTGCAGTGTGCGGTACTAATTTCTCCCCCTTGCTTGTCAGCGTGGCGTTTTTAACATCTTGGTACATCATCAGAGAATGCCCTTTTAATTGGTCGTTTCAGTCATTGTGAGTCACGTATCGTAGCAACGATGACGACAAGTGACAACAGCGGGAAATGTAAAAATGACTACCTCCGAGCAGCCGGCGAAAAAGAAAAGAGCACAAAAATATAGAACTGAATGGGAAAAAGACTACCCGTGGCTGGAATGCGTGAGGGACAATGAATACAAGGCCAACTGTACCATATGCCGTCGCGTTTTTTATGTTTGTCACGGCGGAGTGTGTGATATTAAGAAGCACGCATCAGGCAATAATCACAAGAGGAGCGAGAGGCTGCGAGCACAGGAGGGAGCGATGTCAAGGTTCCTTGTCCGTCAGACGACTCCAGAGGCTGATATGGTAACGTTAGGCTATGTAATCATGTGGATTTTTAAAACTCAAATATAGTTGATAAGAAGGTGATTATATTAAAAGAGATAGTACAGGTTTAGCCTAACATTCCATATACATCTCCGCAGTGTTTTTTATGTATTATTGTTTTGCCCTGGAAAGAAAGTATAATGGAAGTATAATTATATTTTTTAAAAAATTGCACTACACTTCCTTAAAATGTTGTCTAATTAAATTAAAAACATTCTAGAAGTCTAATTCTATTGAATAAGTTTGCAGAAGGCTACAGAAAACTGTTGTGTTTATTTTTCTTCAAATGCAGTCTAAGCTGATGAGTTTTGAATGTAATATATTGTATTTGTTTAAGTTCAAAATAAAATGTATTATAAACTAAACAAATTCGTGGTTCATTGTTGGCAAAACGATCATGATAGCCTTTATATTTCACATCTGTGTGGTTCAGTCTTGTATATTGATTCGGCCTACTTTGCTATTCTATAAATATATATAGGCCTAATAAGTTGTATTATATGCTATAATGTATGTAATATATTTATTTAAATGTTTCAATTAGTTTCCACAATATTCACCAGAAGTCATCATTTCAGGGTTATTTTCAAAAATTTCTTCCATGGGGGCATGTCACCTAAGCCCCGCCAACACCACGCCCCCACCAACCCCCGGCCCCACGCTCACTGTTCCTTATTTCCATTTCAGAAAGTTGGCAACCCTAGCGAGGACTCAAGTGCAGATTAAAGGATTTATTTAAAAAATAAAACAAACTCAAAAAAAAAAAACCAAGAGGGGGAAAAACACATAATCAGAATACATAAACTTAAACATACCAAACCGGAAACAGGAGATGTAGACAATACAACAATCCGACAAGGACTGACAAACACAAGGAGTATATAAAGGGGAGAAATCAAACTGGGAATGAGGGAACACAGATGGGGCAAATGAAACCAATAACGAGATAACAAGGGGGAGGGATCAGACAATGACAGGAGCACATCCTCAAAATAACAAAACCCACATGTGCACACAAGACAGGAGAGGCATGTGACACTACCCCTTCCCTACGGAGCGGCTACCAGCTCTGCTCTGTGGTGGCTCTAGCCAGTGGAAAGGCAAACCGGTTCTTAGTAGGCTTGTCAGTCAAACCAACTCTGAACAGGCAGTAGCACTGGCTCTGGACTAGCACCCGGTTCATTCTGGTGGAAAAGGGGTACCAGAGTACTTCCCCATATCCTGGGAATAGGTACCAGCCGAGAGTGAGGAGTCTGGATGGCGGAGGGAGGCAGAAAACTGTTATTAGGTAATTATGTGAGTCGGCCGCGTATATACAATATATGCTTCCTCTTGCTCCGAATCAATACTGCAAGGTCAACCGACATGACCCCATTATTAATTTTTTCAATTTCAAGATATATCTTTGCAAACATACATTGCAGACATTCTTTACAACTGTACTTAAGCACAAGTCAACTTGCCATAACAAACTAAATCACAGGGAGATGCCAAAGGACCGCATATAACTACGACACAGATACATTCATAATTAATAAACACACTCAAATACAAATTAAAAATAAAATAATTCTGAATGTATGGAAACTTAGCCATCTGAAGTAATCCGATGTCATAAGTGAACAGTTCCTCTGTCAGAACAAGCAATCACGTCTGGAGCTGATGCCCATACATAAACACCACTGATAGTCACAAACTTCTCCAAAACACACTTCTTCGGTGAGCGTCCGTTATAGAACACTCAGTACATTCATTTTGACAACTACGTGAATATATTGCACTGCGTTCATGCAGAAATACGATGTTATAGCATAGCGATCACTCAGTGAGCCGAGAGCACACAGTACACGGTTTGTTTGGGCATCAATAATAACGTACTCGCGCATGCCTATAATGTATGACTCCTGCACGCCACAGTAATCATCTTCACCTTCATTACAATCGTCATCCAAACTAAACTTTATTCAGTGAGCCGAGAGCGCACACATGGTATGTTTGCACATCAATAATTACAGACACGCGCATGCCTAAGGTATGTCCCTGCAATCGTCTTTACCTTCATTACAACCATCATCCATCAACATTTTTAGCGACACTGGTTTGCTTTATTCAACTGAAATGTATAGTTTGTGTATCCTGTGTTCATGAAGCGGTTGGGTGTTTTGAGCCGCCATTCAGTCTGTATTTCACACAGCGTGATTAGAAACGCCTCAGGCTGCTCTGAATCCAAAACAATCACAGAATGCATATGAGAGAAGTGGTTCTTTGTTGTAATTTAAATCTTTTTTTATTTATATTATTTACATTTTATTATTTAACGTATCAATAATAAAATTAATGAATTAAATTCAAATTAATCTCGCGGCTGGGAAACACTGAGATAGACCACTTGAATGTGCTTCTCCTGAACTTTGTTTATAAAACATTAACAAGTTTGTTTGCCCATATAATCTTAAAATATTAGGTTAAGCTTATTTGGTTTGCTGTCCACTGATGAGGGCTCCATGAAGTTTGAACTCGAGCTCTGATATACCCTCACAGTGACTAAATATAGGATATGATTATGTAGGGTAAGGAACCTAAGATAAAGGTGGAGTTTGGGGAGGTGGTGGGATGCTGGAACATCTGAGACTGAGGAAAGGTAAGCAGCTGTTTATATACTCTGATTGTTGGCTGTTGATTGGAAGATTAGATGGGCTTGCTCCTCCCTAAATTACGTTTAGGAACTTCACTAATTTGCAATTGAATTCTGCAATCTCTTGAAAGAAAATACTTGTTTAATTAAAGCTGCAAGCAATGATGCAAGGGCCCTCGCACCCAGGGCCACCGCCTCAGGAAAACAGCGAGTAGTGGGCGACATGAATTTAAGTGGGTAAATATAGAAGACAAATGGCAAAGTCCTTCTCATGTGCCACACAGCGTCTATTGCTATGTAGATGTCTTCAGGCCAGCACTCTAATAAAACATGTGAATTTTGGGGCAGATCGGACATTGTATGCCCAAGTTACAACAACTTCCTGTTTCATGGCAAAACATTGAAACTTGTGAGGTCACCACGGACACGCCCTTCAGGGAAAACTCTAGATCTTCACAATTTAACTTCGAGGCAAAGGCCTTTAGATTAGACTGTGCAAATATGATGCTGTTCTGATTAAATCTCTAGGAGGAGTTTGTTAAAGCACAATGTCTGGAAATGGCAAAATATGTAACAATTTTGCAAAGAAAATTCAAGATATCTCACTTCCTGTTGGTTTTCAGATTTCGTACCAGGAGACTTTTTTGTAGGTATAGGGCTGTTACATTTGTCTGCTGAATTTCATACTTGTACGTGAAATGTAGTGGGAGGGGTACTTCTTTGAAATTTTGTATGTTTGCGCTGAGCCATTTTGCCACACCTAATTCTGAAACCCATATCAGATGTAAATTCCCACCACTTCTGATGTGTGTGCAAAGTTAAATCACTAACAGAGACCACTCTCCTATCAGCCAATCACTGTGGTCATAATTAGTAAGCTTGTTGACATCATCCATAGCAACGAGGTCAACCCCGCCCTTACGCTTAGCTTAAAGGGTTACTTCAGCGATTAGCATTAAGCTTTGTATCAGTAGAAACCCAGGAGTATATTCAAATTATCGTACTTTCCCCCCTCATATGACCCTGAGACGAGAGAATTATGTATTTTAAACAATATCATTTTAAATGATAAAAATTCCTTCGATGACGCAAATATCGTCATTTTGAGTCATCGGAGGAGTTTTTGTACAGGGGCTGAAGACTACAGCCAGCAGGAGGCGCTATTTCCACATGTTTTCAACATCACACTCACAGCACTCGGCTCGGGAGCGGCAGAGATTCATGTAAACGGAGCGGCGGAGACCAAAGTGAGTGTTTCAACTTTTAAAATGAACTTCCTATGAAAGTTAAGCTTCCAAAGACATGAACTGAACACGCGCCAGACTGATCACGCACTGTGAATGCAGCCGCGAATCCCGCGATTACCTCAGCTCATGTGATGAATGTAATCTCAATCTCATGAATGAAGACTCCTTCTGCGTTTGTGCCGTGACACTCATTCGACTCACTCATAATATTTTGAACAGACACGTTCAGTTTTTAATTGTAGCGTCTCTAACTGAACTGATTTTATGAAAATGAACGCGGTTGGCAAGTATAAAATATGTCGTGCCTAGCATAGGGCAACGAAGTGCAAAAATACATTTTCTATGTTTTCTCAGTCTAGAAGGCACCAAATTCAAAAATAATTTCACATTTCTACTATATTAATGACCCAGTTTAAATACAGATTCATCTTCCCAGCGCTGAAGTACCCCTTTAAGACTTCTCTCTCACTTCTTCTCTTCTGCTATTTAGGAGAACTCTTAGAGGTGAGATAAAATGATTTGTGAATACAGCCCCAGATGTTAAATGTCAGCTTTATGCTGATGATACAGTAATTTATACATCTGCTAAGTCACCTGCCGAGGTTGCTTCAATGAGCAAATGGAAAATATATCTATATAGCTCCAGGAAAATCATTTTACCTTAAATGTTTTAAAGGAAATGTGCTTTTCTAATAGAAAGCAAAAATAAAAAAATAGGGTTTAAAATTAAGAAATGGGTAGATGAGTTAATTGCATGTGATGATATTGTCCCACATGTATTACTGTACTACAGTTTGCTTAACTAAAAAACTTGAGATGTTGTATAATCTGGCTCTAAAAATAAGCCAAATCTAAAGAAAAAAAACAAGAAAAAAAATGGAATATGCTTAGTTTTACATTTTTATTGTTATCTATAAAATAGATATTTAAAAGTTTGCACAATAAGGCACCATCAGTTCTATGTAAATTGATAAAGAGACAGGAAAATAAAGGTAGTACTCGCTGAGCAGGAGTTTGTCCACTACATTTGTCCAAGATTAGAGAGCTTAGAGGGCAGCTTAATGCTACTGTACGAGCGTACTTTCTAATACTGAAAATAATGGTTTATGGTGTAAAAGGAAAGCCTGTGTTATCAAATATTTACAGTCATCAATTCTTCATGAAGAACCTCAGTACAGACTCAAACTCATGATAACAGAAGGAATGAAATTGAAGCGATGGCAGAGGAAAAATGAACCTCATAACGATGCATGTGTTTGGCCACTGTTTTGAATTGCATTTACAGAGAATCACAAAAACAAGGCTTTACAGGTGGTACATTAAAGAGAGCCTTGAATTATGAAGGTTTAATGCAAACATAGATGTTTGCTAATTTTAAAAAGATGAAAACAAGCACGTTACAGCACCTTTAATAGATCTTTTGGGGAAAATATAAACACTTTAAGAACATTCTCTTTTGCATGTAAAGAGGGCTTGCCCAGTTTTGATCTCAGCCAAATATTGTCCTATCTCAACAAACCATACGTCGGTGGAGAGCATATTTATGATGTATAAATCTCAATTTTAAAAAAAATTACCCTTATGATTGATTAAAAAAACATTTTAAAATGGATGTTTAACGTTCAGAGACCATAACTAACTAACATAACGTTTCCATAACTAAATTGGAATGTTAGCAAAACGTTCTTAGTATATATATATTTTTTGGTTTGCTGGGATTTCTCTTGATGGATTCTGACAGCCTCTGTGACAAAAGGAGTGAAATGTGAATTATTAATAATTTAATAGTAAAAACTGGATAAAAAGTAATGTTTTAATAAAATGAACCCTTTACTCAATATTTCTGTGTAATGTATGTTCATGCCTAAAGGGTTAGAACATTCTGTCATTAATTCCTCTCCCTAATGTCATTCAAAGACCTTTTCTTATCTTCGCAACACAAATTAAGACATTTGTGATGAAATCCGAGAGATTTCTGAACCATAGGCCCAGAAAGGTATTCAAGACATCATTAAAATAGTCCATGTGACTCCAGTGGTTCAATCTCAATGTTATGAAGTGACGAGAATGTGTGCAAAAACATAAGAAAAATAACGACTTTATTTAACAATCTCTTTTCTTCGAAGTCATTCACCTACACTTTAATACAATGCAGCACTTCTGGGTTCAACGTCAGAACACCGCCTCATTATTGGCTCGCTCCTGCATCACCATCCTTTTAATAGTGTATTGCTTAGCAACATGCTAACATTATTCAAATGAATTGTGCGTTTAATCTCCACAAAATGCTCCCAATGTAGTTCAAAATGTGTCATTAATGTTCTGTTAGGTTTCATTTTATTCAGAAGGATGCTGGCCGTTGTGATGAGCATAAAGTGGTGACTAAGGACCTATTGTACTCTATCAATGGCACTTGGAGGTTAAAGAAAGATTGAAGTGAATTGAATCAAGTTATCCTCCATCTGATATCAGGCCATATCTGATGATGAGGGCAATTATGTTGTCACAATCAAGGGGAGTTCAAGGCGGAAATTGAGGAAAAGTTTGATCAGATCCTCAAGTAGAGCTCTAACCCAACCGGCACAATCACCTTAAACGATGAAATGAGAATGCTTAATAGCTCTCACCCAAGGTCGACACAGGAGTTTCCTGCAGGAATAGGATCTGTTATCTACTGTAGGTTTTGGCAAGGGGGGTATAAGTGTAGTCTGGGGTTTTTTTGGTTGACCTTTTCATCCTGATTTCAAAGATGCACTCAGGGGGGTCTGGAATACCTGTAGAAAGCTTTCCACTAAAACAGTTCCATTAATCTCGGTGCCACATGCTCTATTGGTTCATGATCCTCTCGAGGTGTGCACTTTAAATCTTCCATCGTTTCTTATGGGCACTAGTTCTAAACACAAAAGTTTTTGAGCCAATCACATTAGCCGTAAATGACTAATCACAAAATTAGTGATATATGTTAATTGAAAAAAATGCTATTTCATCACAATACATGTCTAATTTTGAATGACCTTCATTAGAGAAAGAAGACTTTTTGACCTGTATATTGTGTAGTCACTGCATCTATACATACAATATAACCTGCCAAACCCTGCTTTGCACAAGGTCAAACACCTGACATTTGAAATTGCATGATCTCTGAGTAGGTACTTATTTTAGTAATTACTTTGTGAGCACTAAAAAGTATGGTTGATCTATATAGCTATGAATGTGTGTAGTGTTGCCATGTTGTCATCATCACATGACCTATACTGGAAAAAAGTATGTTGGATTTATATGATTTAATTGTGTACATCAGTCCCACATAAATCAATTAAGTTAAACAAACATAATTTATTCATGTAGAAATATAGTATGAACACATTTTAAGTGACCCAATTGAGTAGTCCCAAAGTGAATTTTAAATGGCTCCCTGACATGATTCAGGCATTCAGTTTCATACATTCACTCACTTCAATTTCAAATACTTTAATGTCACACATCTGAATTATTTTATTGCACTACCTAGTTGACAAACTTCCAGGTAGTAAAAGCATACATTAGCATTTTAAATGCTAAACATTAAAAGCTTCTTCAGCAAAGCAGTTATGACTTTAGCTGTATCAATCCACAGGCTAAGCAAATACTCCACTCTTCTCCACAATGGTAACCCACTGAAATATAAATTGTTCTAATAATTCCAAAATTATTGAATATAAAACTCTATTAAACCAAATCAAGTCTCCCTCTTTCTCATCTTGCTCAAAATACATTAAATCACACTTTAACATATAAAATAACATTTACTCTCTCTTGATTTAGCCATATGCAAAGCATGCTGGGAACTAACTAGCCCCGCCCAGTTTCAGTTAATGAAACACAAATCATTCATGTAATCTCAACACAAACGGATTAAATAAACTTCGATTTGATTTATTCTCTTTCTTTATTTAAGTGGATTGAACACAATCCAATTAAGTTAGGACAAATTGTATTGCAATTGTGTTGCTTTAGCTCATTTTAATTAAGCAATTTGAATTTTAATTTTTCAAATCATTTTTTTTTTCAGTGTACCAGCAGCAGTTGCATCACTTTACTGTCATTCACAAATCCTCTCCTGTGGCCTCATGGGAAAAATTTAAGTTAAGAAATTTTAAGTTTAAGTAAGCAGAACTTAAGCAGATTTTTACTTTGTAATCATACATTTTAATTGCTCTGAACTTGAAATATTTGAGCAGCTAATTCATTTAACTTAAAAATATCATATCATCTCAAATTTTTAGTAGTGGAAAGTAGACTAGCTTTAACTAGCTAAATCAATAAATGCCACCTTGCTACTAGTCTCAGCCTCAGACGTCATGCCCACGGACCGTTGGCTGAACGTCTGATGGCACACTTATCTGAAAACACTTCAGGAGTTTCGAAGTCGTCATCTGATTGGTTGAATTCTACAGTATATTTGCAAGATGTGTGTCTTGTTCTTTAACGGTCTGCCTGGAAACAAATGCCATGACACCAAACTCCCTCGTGGAAGAAGAACTCCGTTGTGTTTACAACTGTAATAATGAGTGCTAAACTTGCACAACATTCTTGAATGAATAATTTTTAGATCCATGCCGGTCTGTTATTGCAGAGACATCAACTTAACATTTTCACGCCCCTAAACATGACATAGAACAAAACGAACTGGGATTGGTTGAGTTATATATAAGTCAGACAGCCTCTGGGCAGTGCTTGACCAATGAAAGCTGCGAAAGAGTCTAGGGCGTTCAGCCCCGCCAAACGGAAACAGTGCTGCGTTGAACACCCTGTTCTGATGCAAGAGTTGCAACTATGGCAGCTGAGTAGGTCATTCTTTGTGTTCTTTTTGAAGAATTTTCGGAGCCTGATTAAATTGGTATAAATACGTGTTTAATACTGCAAAATATACTCAATGTTACAGTCACTGCCCTTGCCGTCCAGAATAAAACAGAACATCCCCATCTAGTGGAGGAATTTGTGGAAACTGTGGTTCCTAATTATTGTGATCCAACATTTGCCTCGCATTTCAGGATGAAAAGACAATCATGTCTTCCAATATCTTCAATTGTTGGCTTTTACAAAGCTGCAGCGGACACATTTGTAAACAACTTTACTTGGATCCATTGTGCGGGCTGTCTCTTTAATACCGCGTGGCTTATATACATGTTGCTGCTGATTGGGCTGACATTTCTGACACACCCACCAAGCAAGAGAAAACATATATCAAACCCTGGTGCACACCAGGAAACATGTCGTTCAACCCGGAAACCCTAACAATACGAGCTTGAACGTGCCCCATACCTTCTGCCGTCAGCCTGAAGGTCTGCCTACGCGAGACTACCTTGCTAACTGGTTACACATTGCTTTGGTAGCATTAGCATAGCACTTGCTGAATGAGGTCAGCAATATAGAACATTTAACATATATCTGTTCTCAAACTAAGCTCGTCCATGATGGAAACCCTACAAAAAAACTCAACATAACAGAAACTCTTCTAAACTAACATAACATTTACCAAATCTCCCACATAAAATTAATCTTGCACAAAAAACCCAAAAATAATATAACACTTAATTTTGTCATTTAATGCCCCTTTTGCGTGTCATGGCAAACCATGCTGGGAAATAGAGATCACAGCCCAGTTTCAGTTAAATTTAATTCTAAAAGAAAAGAAACAAGTTCATAAAACAAATCTAATTTTTATTAAATGTTTCGGTTTTGTGAACTCAAAAGAAAAATAAAGTGGTAAATATTTTGAGTTGGCTCTACTCAAACCAAATAATTATTTTGAGTGTTAGGGTTTATAGCAGGGGTGTGCCACGTTGATCCAGAAGGGCCACTCTCAGAGTTTAGCTCTAACCCTGGAAAAAAAACGTCTGAATCCTGAAGACCTTGATTAGCTTTAGGAGTGTTTGATTAGGGTTGGCGCTAAACTCTGCAAGAGAGTGGCCCTTCTGGATCAACGTTCCCCACCCCTGGTTTATAGTGTACATTTTGCCTACTAAGTAGGGTACAACACAGCTAAAGGCACACATTAAGAAAGCTACTCGCAACTTCACCACTCGCATAATGCAGAATTGCAGAAAATAATGATGGCCCTACAGATTGAGTGAGAATAAATCATAAAAGTGGTTTGTTTTGTTTAAAAATCTAAGTTGGCGAGGTGGGCCTTTTACCACAAACATTTTACTCACCAGCATGGAGCAAAAGGTACACATTTATAAAACAATTAGCTGAAGCAGCCCAAACACTGAACATTTTTTGACCTCATGTGAAAAAAAGGTAAAGTGTATTAAAAGCAGTCCAGAAAGCAAACATTTCAGCCCATAGCTTTCTTCAGCGTTCATAGACTTTTCTACGCACCAAGAATGTCATGGACAAATACGGATTCAGTTGCGGGTAGAGTGGGCTGCCCAGGAGAGCTCCATACAGCAAGGACAAATCCAAGCGTCACATGTGACGCAACGTTGAAGTCACATTGAGTTCCCTAAAGAGAGCAATGAGGAAGCAGAGAGGGTGTTCCCTGATGAGAGCAATTAGCCCGCAGAAAGGGACTGGAGAAATGCTACCGAGCCTCCACAGAACGGAGATTGCCTGGGCAGGCAACAAAGGAATTCAAGTCTAGCGGGCAAGAGGGAGAGAGAGGGCAAATTAGGGCAAAAAAATAAAAACAAGAAAACAAACAGCTCATGAATTCTGAAAAAACACGAAACTGCAAGACAGGACAATAATGAAAGCAGGTCACGAGCGAAAGTGTTGCACAACATACATCAAAAGTTTGACTAAAGACTGAGCATGAGAGGATCTAAAATGTGGAGAATGAAGGAAAATTAGCAACTGCTATGACTGTGAACACATGAGAATTAAGGATAACAAGTGGGAGGGGAAAAAAAGACAGCAGAGCACATGGCTAATTGTCAAAACACAGACCATATTCGCAAGAAAAACAACAAAGCACGCAAACACGGAGACAAAAGACAACAAACACAGAGGTCAGACCGAAGTCATTACAGTACCCACCCCCTCCCCACAGAAGTGCCCGAGATGGGCTCACCTCGTTTCCGGACAAAGGTTAAGGCAGACAGATCCACGGCTTCGGGTTCATGTGCAGGGAAAAGAGGTGGTTGATAACCCACATACCCATAGATGCTACCGGCATATATTCCCACAACTACCCATGGAGTTGTGGGAATATTTAACCCACAGTAGCTGCTGACTCCAGGAGCTTGGATTGTGTGGCGGCAGGCAGCGGAGAACTCGCTCGAGATTCTGGTTGGCTCGCCCAGCCTGCCAATTGGTCTGAGGGTAAAAAACCTGAAGACAGACTCGTTGAGGCCTCTATCTGTCTAGAGAACCCTTTCCAAAACTAAGAGACAAATTGGGGTCCTCTGTCGGAGATCACATCCACCGAAAGACCATGGATCCAAAAGATGTGGTCCAACACCACCTGTAAGGGGGGAAAAAATGGGCCCGTCTTGGAGAAGCTATCCACCACCGTCAGGATCACAGTGTTACCCGACGATCGGGTCAGACCGTTCTGTTTACAGATTCAGTTGCAGGTGACAGAAAAGTTTATCTCAAACAGGCACTGGAAAAAAAAAATAGCAGGAACACAAAAGCAGAGAGAGTCCAAATAAATGTCCACTGGAGAGCATCACAGAGCAAGGACAAATCCAAGCATCACCAGTGACGCAACAAAGTCCCACTGAGTTCCCTGATGAGAGCAATGAGCCCGCAGAAAGGGACTGGAGCAATGCTTCCGAGCCTCCACAGAACTGAGATCGCCTGGGCAGGCAACAAAGGAATTAAAGTCTGGCAAGCGAGAGGGAGGGCAAAGTAGGGCAAAAAATAAAAACAAGAAAACACAGGACTTCTGAAAAAGTCTGAAAAAGTCTGAAAAAGCACGACACGGCAAGACAGGACAAAAATGAAAGCAGGTCACGAGCAAAAGTGTTGCACCACATACAACAACGGTCTGACTAAAGGCTGAGCAAGAGAGGATCTAATATGGGGAGAATAATGAGGAAAAATTAGTAACAGGTGTGACAGTGAACACAAATGAGAATTAAGGATAACGAGTGAGACGGGAAACACCAAAGACAGGGGAGCACATGGCTAACTGTCAAAACACAGACCATATGCGCTAGAAAAACAACAAAGCACACAAACACTGAGACAAAAGACAACAAACACTGAAGATCAGACCGAAGTCATTACAGAGAACTGACTGCCGTTTCTTTTTGAGTACATACAATTTAGTTTGACTCGACAACACTGAACTGAGTCAAGGGAACTTAAATACACAGGTGAATGAGGATAATTAAAGACACACACCCAGGGCTGCGGCGTGCCTATAGGCCAACTAGGCAGCCACCTAGGGCGTCATCACAGTCAGGGCGGCAAGATTGAAAGAGATTTTTTTGTTTCATTTAATTTATTTAATTATAATTTTTTTGGACATTCGTTTTGAATTATCCATCATCAAGTTATCACTCCATTAGTTATTCTAAATCTAAATTCACTTTCCTTCATTCTAGTAGCCTACCACTCCCACCCCATCCCGCCTCACACTAGAGTACCATCGGTTTACATGAAAAACTCCCTGATGTACATCCAAAAATATCATCAAAACGAAAAAATAATAATAATAATAATTATATATATATATATATATATATATTTGCTTTCGTCGTCATTCATTAAAAATTAACTACAGACTTGTGCTTTCTGCGTCCCGTATGTCAAAGTGTTACTGCTGCCGGCTCAATTTATCAGCGGCCCACTTGGAATTACTCCGATGGCTACTCAAGCCCCTAATTTGGCAGGGGTCAAGAGAGAATTTTCTTGCTGTGCCCCCTCAGCACTTGGTTCCCTACGCAGCGCGTGATGCACGTGGTGGGAGCGGTGGCACTTACAACAGCGTTTTGTGGGACTGAAAATGCAAACTTTTGAAAACGCAAAAAATGTGCAAAAAAAACCAACAACCTCATTCTCATCCACCCTGATTGATATCATTGTCTATAATGCAGTGGTTTTCAATCCTGGTCCTCTGTCTGATGTCGAAGGCTGTACCCACATATGCCTTTGAGGCTGTCTCATTTTAAAAGCAGGCATTACATTACTAAGTGAGAAAGAACATACCGTAATTACACATGAATAACAGTCAATTTTCTAATAGTTGCTTTTCTGGAATGAGACATGTATGCTGCTGATGAATATGTGACATTATCACACTTGATTCAGATCATCGGCTGGTCAGTTCAGAACTGACATGCAAAATGTGGTCTCCAGGGCTAGAACTGAAAACACTATGGGATCCTTCTATAACAGCTGTTTCTAGGCCACCATATTACTGGAGTATTCATATCAATGTGTGCAACATACTTAAATATACAGTATTTGTCCAAAAGTATAATTCATTCCTTTAGGTGTAAAACTTTTTCTAAGGAGAAAAAACAAAACAGTAAAGTAATAATCCTTCATGCTTAAAGTTGGCATTAAACGAAAGTTGTGATCATCATTTCAATTTTGTGATGTATACAGGTCCTTCTAAAAAAATAGCATATTGTGAAAAGTTCATTATTTTCCATAATGTAATGATAAAAATTAAACTTTCATATATATTTTAGATTCATTGCACACCAACTGAAATATTTCAGGTCTTTTATTGTTTTAATACTGAAGATTTTGGCATGCAGCTCATGAAAACCCAAAATTCCTATCTCAAAAGATTAGCATATCATGAAAAGGTTCTCTAAACGAGCTATTAACCTAATCATCTGAATCAACTAATTAACTCTAAACACCTGCAAAAGATTCCTGAGGCTTTTAAAAACTCCCAGCCTGGTTCATTACTCAAAACCGCAATCATGGGTAAGACTGCCGACCTGACTGCTGTCCAGAAGGCCATCATTGACACCCTCAAGCGAGAGGGTAAGACACAGAAAGACATTTCTGAACCAATAGGCTGTTTCCAGAGTGCTGTATCAAGGCACCTCAGTGGGAAGTCTGTGGGAAGGGAAAAGTGTGGCAAAAAGTGTGAGTGACAGGTTGCCCCGCCCTCGTCATCAGAGAAGAGATGTCACTGCAAGAGGGAGGAGGGGAAGTTATTCGGATTCAAGATTATGAGGGCACATTAATAAAAAAATAATAAATGAGATGCACTGAAAAGACATTTATAATAAATCCTGTAATATTACATGAAAAATAAGAAATGTCCAATAAGAAATGTTTTTATTTCATAGTGACTTTAAGTAATGTGCTGAATCCTCTATGTACTCTAATTCAAGAAATATTAGGGCTGTGTTTGTTATTCTGTTTGTTTTTTTGCACATGTTGAATAATGCATGCAGTTCTGCTCCACTTTTTAAAAAGCACTGAAAACTGTTTTAAAAAAGGCTGACAGAAAAGTCTTCACCCTTATAAAAAGTTTGGTTTGAATGAATGCTGAATCATTACCTGACATACCTATCAGAATTTGAAAATTATCATAGCAACATGACTGAGTTACTGCTACTGTGCAAAACTGATATTACAGGATATTTGTGAATTACTTGTTTCCAATGTTTTCTGCATCAGTGGTTTTCAACGAACGGGTAAGGGTCCTGGAGAGCAGTGGAAAAAAAGAAGAAAGAAAACTAAACAAAAAACAAATGCTGAATGCAAATTAGGATTGCAACATAAACTGAATAACAAAACTGTCCAATTAAGTTTAACAATATTTTAGTGAAAACTTACTTGGTGACATGACCAATAGTAAAATAGTATTTTCCTCAACATTTGATCTATGTGTTAGGCTCTTAAATTGCACTTATGCATTTACAAATATTTTTACCAACTTTCCAACTTTCCAACTAATAAGTAAAGGAGAAAGCGAGGAGGACTTGAGCACAAATAGATTGGACGGGACTGCATTGCTGGGATGGGCTGGACTGGACTGGACTGAATTGGACTGAGTTGCTGGACCGGATGACTGGGCTAGACTGGATTTCTGGACTGGACTGGATTGCTGGGCTAGATTACTGGGCTAGACTGGATTTCTGGGCTGGGCTGTACTGGACTGGATTACTGGGCTAGACTGGATTTCTGGGCTGGGCTGTACTGGACTGGATTACTGGGCTAGACTGGATTTCTGGACTGGACTGGATTGCTGGGCTAGATTACTGGGCTAGACTGGATTTCTGGGCTGGGCTGTACTGGACTGGATTGCTGGGCTGTCCTGGACTGGATTGATGGGCTGGACTGGATTGGCTTGCTGGGCTGGGCTGGACTGGATTGGCTTGCTGGGCTGGACCGGATTGCTGGGCTAGACTGGATTTCTGGAATGGACTGGATTGCTGGGCTAGATTACTGGGCTAGACTGGATTGCTGGGCTGGGCTGTACTGGACTGGATTGCTGGGCTGGGCTGGGCTGTACTGGACTGGATTGCTGGGCTGGACTGGATTGGCTCGCTGGACTGGGCTGGACTGGATTGGCTTGCTTGGCTGGACCGGATTGCTGGGATAGACTGTACTGGACTGGATTGCTGGGCTGGGCTGTACTGGACTGGATTGCTGGGCTGGACTGGATTGGCTCGCTGGACTGGGCTGGACTGGATTGGCTTGCTGGGCTGGACCGGATTGCTGGGCTAGACTGGATTTCTGGACTGGACTGGATTGCTGGGCTAGATTACTGGGCTAGACTGGATTTCTGGGCTGGGCTGTACTGGACTGGATTGCTGGGCTGGACTGGATTGGCTTGCTGGGCTGGACTAGATTGCTGGGCTGGAATGGATTACTGGGCTGGACTAGATTGCTGGGCTGGAATGGCTTGCTGGGCTGGACTAGATTGCTGGGCTGGAATGGATTGCTGGGCTGGACTGGATAGCTTGGCTGGGCTGGACTGAATTACTGGACTGGATGGAAGGAACTGATGCAGAACTGAAAACAGACAGACAGTAAGTACAAGACTGACTGACTGGAAAACATGAAAAGTTAGTAAGGTTAAACAGAAAAGAAACCAAGTAAGGTAATGAGGGAGGGCAGGTGAAGCAAATTAATTAATAAACATATAACAAAAGGACGGTGTCGCTGATGTCAGTAATCACACAACAGTGGAAACATGGCTACAGGACAAGCAACTGAATAGGCCTACAATTCTTTCTTACTTGAAAATAAAAAAGTGCTGAAGTACACACTCAATCTGTCGGTAAGACAGTTATTGCCCAATAAAAGTGAGTAAGCCATAGTGATAGCTCACTTTTAAAGGGTTGGTTCACCTTAAATGCCCTTCTTTCTTTTTCAGACCACAAAAGGAGAACATTTAAAAAATGTCCCACTTGTGCTTGTCCTTATAATGGCAGTGAATAGCAACCAGCATCAAGCTTTAAAAAGACACACAATTATCACAGAATGATCCCATGTGACACGTGTTATATTCCAAGTGTTCTGTGGGTATACGATAGGGTTTGATGAAAAACAAACCGAAATGTAATGAATTATTTAACTAAAATCCTGACCTTGGCCATTGGTCTTTTATGCTCACCTGCACGTTCATGAGACTCTATTGTCACCACAGTTCACTCTGAGTCACCCAGATGAACAGAAATCAAGAATAATAAAAACATGATATAATATAAACCATGTACTTTCTTCTCTGAGGTGAAAATATCTGTGGTGTTTCATCAAATAAGAAGTTATTTCTGTCAGGACCATTGTTGTCAAAGATGATTGACAATTAGCATACAGTTTGGATTGGCGGTATGGTTCTGTTCTGGGCAAGAACTCTAACATGGATAAGAGCAGGGAGAGCACCAATAATCCCCCTTGGGGTAAACAGAACTAATGTGTGTGTGTGTGTGTGTGTATACACTCAGCGTTATGGGCTGACCTGTGTAAAGGTTCGTGCCCTGACCCTTCTACAACATCTCCTTATATACCAGACCAAGACAGAAACTTCTTACAAATGTAAACATGAGTTAATAATTGGAATTTGCATTAATTAAGTCCTGTGGACCTGTAATTTACACCTTATTAATGACACGAGGTAAAGACCAATTTGCAGAGGACACACCCACACACATTAAGCAAAATATCTCAAAACCTTTGTTACCTTTTGCTTTACTTCTGTGGGAATGAGACCTTTGTACCAGTCACACTGAGACATTTCAAATGATACCAAACATATATAATACTGTATAGTCCTTGTTCACATTAACTAATCTTACAGTTTTCTCCAGTCTTACAACCACATGATAGGATTTATCTTTGAACTTTCACACAACAGCAAACTTCCAGTTTCTAACCTTGGGCAAAATTATTTTACACAGGACACATTCTTGCATTCAAATTAGCCCAATGTAATGGAATCAAATTCAGGGGTCTTTTGATACCTATTACATTTTTTATTTTTTTTTATTGTTGTTTGAATTGCTGAGGAAGGGAGAGAAGATACTAAATGACTCGTGGGACTCCTGCAAAATATAAATGTCTAAAGAAATAAAAGTTTAAAGTTACTCAAGTGCATTTATGTTTGAAGGTAAAAGTTGGGACAATGCAACAAGGTAGGGTTAGAAGCGTGGTTTGTGTGTGTGTGTGTGGGAACTGCAAAAAATAGCCTATGACACCACAGCGAGACTTAAACAAGACTAAAATATCAGAGTAGATCTAAACATAACAGTTGTGGGTGGGAGTGGGAAGAAAATTAATTATTTTAAGCAGGAGTGGGACTGAAAAAATCAATCCAGTACAGATTTCTGCTGTGTAGATTACATCAGTTTGAATGTGTACATAGAGTGAAAATTAAGAAATAATGCAGTTGGAATGGAAGAATGTGTCCTGGATTCAATTGCCAGCTTCTGGACTAATACCTTATAAGGGGCGGTCATGGTCTAATGGCTAGAGCATCTGACGGGTAACCCGAAGGTCGTGAGTTCGATTCTCAATAATGGCACGAAATGACTGAGGTGCCCTTGAGCAAAGTACCTAACCCCCAATTACTCCCCGGGCTCCACAGCAAAAATGGCTTCTCTGGGTGTGTGTGTCCATGGTTTGCATTGTGTGTGTTCACTACTCCTAATGTGTGTGCACTAACTTGGATGTGTTAAATGCAGAAGGCAAATTCTGAGTATGGGTTAACATACTTCACCTTCACGTCATGTCACTTTAAATATATAAATAAGTAATGAATGAAGATCTTTATGATGAACCTCATTGGTTCTTGCTGAAGCTCAAACGTGCTGCGTAACACGAGAATGAAATCTCATTGGTTCTCGCTGAAGCTCAAACATGATGCGTAACACAAGAATGAACCTCATTGGTTCTTGCTGAAGCTCAAACGTCCTGCGTAACACGAGAATGAACCTCATTGGTTCTCGCTGAAGCTCAAACGTGATGCGTAACATGAGAATGAACCTCATTGGTTCTTGCTGAAGCTCAAACATGATGCGTAACACGAGAATGAACCTCATTGGTTCTCGCTGAAGCTCAAACGTGCTGTGTAACACGAGAATGAACCTCATTGGTTCTCGCTGAAGCTCAAACGTGCTGTGTAACACGAGAATGAATCTCATTGGTTCTCGCTGAAGCTCAAACATGATGCGTAACACGAGAATGAACCTCATTGGTTCTCGCTGAAGCTCAAACGTCCTGCGTAACACGAGAATGAATCTCATTGGTTCTCGCTGAAGCTCAAACGTGTTGCGTAACACGAGAATGAACCTCATTGGTTCTCGCTGAAGCTCAAACGTGCTGCGTAACACGAGAATGAATCTCATTGGTTCTCGCTGAAGCTCAAACGTGTTGCGTAACACGAGAATGAACCTCATTGGTTCTCGCTGAAGCTCAAACGTGCTGTGTAACACGAGAATGAACCTCATTGGTTCTCGCTGAAGCTCAAATGTGCTGCGTAACACGAGAATGAACCTCATTGGTTCTCGCTGAAGCTCAAACGTGATGCGTAACAGGAGAATGAATCTCATTGGTTTTTCGCTGAAGCTCAAACGTGCTGCGTAACACAAGAATGAACCTCATTGGTTCTTGCTGAAGCTCAAGCGTGCTGCGTAACACAGAATGAACCTCATTGGTTCTTCGCTGAAAGCTCCGATGCCGCGAACACAAGAATGAACCTCATTGGTTCTTCGCTGAAGCTCAAACGTGCTGCGTAACACAAGAATGAACCTCATTGGTTCTCGCTGAAGCTCAAATGTGATGCGTAACACAAGAATGAACCTCACTGGTTCTTGCTGAAGCTCAAGCGTGCTGCTGCGTAACACAAGAATGAACCTCATTGGTTCTCGCTGAAGCTCAAACGTGCTGCGTAACACAAGAATGAACCTCATTGGTTCTTCGCTGAAGCTCAAACGTGCTGCGTAACACAAGAATGAACCTCATTGGTTCTTCGCTGAAGCTCAAACGTGCTGCATAACACAAGAAAGAACCCCATTGGTTCTTCGCTGAAGCTCAAACGTGCTGCGTAACACGAGAATGAACCTCATTGGTTCTCGCTGAAGCTCAAACGTGCTGCGTAACACGAGAATGAACCTCATTGGTTCTCGCTGAAGCTCAAACGTGCTGCGTAACACGACAATGAACCTCATTGGCTCCTGCTGAAGCTCAAGCGTGATGCGTAACACGAGAATGAACCTCATTGGTTCTCGCTGAAGCTCAAACGTCCTGCGTAACACGAGAATGAACCTCATTGGTTCTCGCTGAAGCTCAAACGTCCTGCGTAACACGACAATGAACCTCATTGGCTCCAGCTGAAGCTCAAACGTGCTGCGTAACACGAGAATGAACCTCATTGGTTCTCGCTGAAGCTCAAACGTGTTGCGTAACACGAGAATGAACCTCATTGGTTCTCGCTGAAGCTCAAACGTGCTGTGTAACACGAGAATGAATCTCATTGGTTCTCGCTGAAGCTCAAACGTGTTGCGTAACACGAGAATGAACCTCATTGGTTCTCGCTGAAGCTCAAACGTGCTGCGTAACAGGAGAATGAATCTCATTGGTTCTCGCTGAAGCTCAAATGTGCTGCGTAACACGAGAATGAACCTCATTGGTTCTCGCTGAAGCTCAAACGTGATGCGTAACAGGAGAATGAATCTCATTGGTTTTTCGCTGAAGCTCAAACGTGCTGCGTAACACAAGAATGAACCTCATTGGTTCTTGCTGAAGCTCAAACATGCTGCGTAACACAAGAATGAACCTCATTGGTTCTTCGATGAATCTCTAAAGTGCTGCGTAACACTAGAATGAACCTCATTGGTTCTTTGCTGAAGCTCAAACGTGCTGCGTAACACAAGAATGAACCTCATTGGTTCTCGCTGAAGCTCAAATGTGATGCGTAACACAAGAATGAACCTCATTGGTTCTCGCTGAAGCTCAAATGTGATGCGTAACACAAGAATGAACCTCATTGGTTCTTGCTGAAGCTCAAACGTGCTGCGTAAAACAAGAATGAACCTCATTGGTTCTTCGCTGAAGCTCAAACGTGCTGCGTAACAAAAGAATGAACCTTATTGGTTCTTCGCTGAAGCTCAAACGTGCTGCGTAACACAAGAATGAACCTCATTGGTTCTTCGCTGAAGCTCAAACGTGCTGCGTAACACAAGAATGAACCTCATTGGTTCTTCGCTGAAGCTCAAACGTGCTGCGTAACACAAGAATGAACCTCATTGGTTCTCGCTGAAGCTCAAATGTGATGCGTAACACAAGAATGAACCTCACTGGTTCTTGCTGAAGCTCAAACGTGCTGCGTAACACAAGAATGAACCTCATTGGTTCTCGCTGAAGCTCAAACGTGCTGCGTAACACAAGAATGAACCTCATTGGTTCTTCGCTGAAGCTCAAACGTGCTGCGTAACACAAGAATGAACCTCATTGGTTCTTCGCTGAAGCTCAAACGTGCTGCGTAACACAAGAATGAACCTCATTGGTTCTTCGCTGAAGCTCAAACGTGCTGCATAACACAAGAAAGAACCCCATTGGTTCTTCGCTGAAGCTCAAACGTGCTGCGTAACACAAGAAAGAACCCCATTGGTTCTTCGCTGAAGCTCAATTGTGCTGCGTAACACGAGAATGAACCTCATTGGTTCTTGCTGAATCGTAAACGTGATGCGTAACACGAGAATGAACCTCATTGGCTCCTGCTGAAGCTCAAACATGCTGCGTAACACGAGAATGAATCTCATTGGTTCTCGCTGAAGCTCAAACGTGCTGCATAACACAAGAATGAACCTCATTGGTTCTCGCTGAAGCTCAAACGTGAGGCGTAACGCATGATGAATCTCATTGGTTCTCGCTGAACCTCAAACGTGCTGCGTAACATGAGAATGAACCTCATTGGTTCTCGCTGAAGATCAAACGTGCTGCATAACACAAGAATGAACCTCATTGGTTCTCGCTGAAGCTCAAACGTGAGGCGTAACACATGATGAATCTCATTGGTTCTCGCTGAAGCTCAAACGTGCTGCGTAACACAAGAATCAACCTCATTGGTTCTCGCTGAAGCTCAAACGTGAGGCGTAACACATGATGAATCTCATTGGTTCTCGCTGAAGCTCAAACGTGCTGCGTAACACAAGAATTAACCTCATTGGTTCTCGCTGAAGCTCAAATGTGTTGCGTAACACGAGAATTAACCTCATTGGCTCCTGCTGAAGCTCAAACGTGCTGCGTAACACAAGAATGAACCTCATTGGTTCTCGCTGAAGCTCAAATGTGTTGCGTAACACGAGAATGAACCTCATTGGTTCTCGCTGAAGCTCAAGCGTGCTCCGTAACACGAGAATGAACCTCATTGGGTCCTGCTGAAGCTCAAACGTGATGCGTAACACGAGAATGAACCTCATTGGTTCTCGCTGAAGTTCAAGCGTGCTGCGTAACATGAGAATGAACCTTATTGGCTCCTGCCAAAGCTCAAACGTGATGCGTAACACGAGAATGAACCTCACTGGTTCTTGCTGAAGCTCAAACGTGCTGGGTAACACGAGAATGAACCTCATTGGTTCTTCGCTGAAGCTCAAACGTGCTGTGTAACACAAGAATGAACCTCATTGGTTCTTGCTGAAGCTCAAACGTGATGCGTAACACGAGAATGAATCTCATTGGTTCTCGCTGAAGCTCAAACGTGCTGCGTAACACGAGAATGAACCTCATTGGTTCTCGCTGAAGCTCAAACGTGCTGCGTAACACGAGAATGAACCTCATTGGTTCTCGCTGAAGCTCAAACGTGCTGCGTAACACGAGAATTAACCTCATTGGTTCTCGCTGAAGCTCAAACGTGCTGCGTAACACGACAATGAACCTCATTGGCTCCTGCTGAAGCTCAAACGTGATGCGTAACACGAGAATGAACCTTATTGGCTCCTGCCAAAGCTCAAACGTGATGCGTAACACGACAATGAACCTCATTGGCTCCTGCTGAAGCTCAAACGCGTGATGCGTAACATGAGAATGAACCTTATTGGCTCCTGCCAAAGCTCAAACGTGATGCGTAACACGAGAATGAACCTCACTGGTTCTTGCTGAAGCTCAAACGTGCTGGGTAACACGAGAATGAACCTCATTGGTTCTTCGCTGAAGCTCAAACGTGCTGTGTAACACAAGAATGAACCTCATTGGTTCTTGCTGAAGCTCAAACGTGATGCGTAACACGAGAATGAATCTCATTGGTTCTCGCTGAAGCTCAAACGTGCTGCGTAACACGAGAATGAACCTCATTGGTTCTCGCTGAAGCTCAAACGTGCTGCGTAACACGAGAATGAACCTCATTGGTTCTCGCTGAAGCTCAAACGCGTGCGTAACACGAGAATTAACCTCATTGGTTCTCGCTGAAGCTCAAACGCGTGCTGCGTAACACGACAATGAACCTCATTGGCTCCTGCTGAAGCTCAAACGTGATGCGTAACACGAGAATGAACCTCATTGGTTCTCGCTGAAGCTCAAATGTGCTGCGTAACACGAATGAACCTCATTGGTTCTCGCTGAAGCTCAAGCGTGCTGCGTAACACGACAATGAACCTCATTGGCTCCTGCTGAAGCTCAAGCGTGATGCGTAACACGAGAATGAACCTCATTGGTTCTCGCTGAAGCTCAAACGCCCCTGCGTAACACGAGAATGAACCTCATTGGTTCTCGCTGAAGCTCAAACGTCCTGCGTAACACGACAATGAACCTCATTGGCTCCAGCTGAAGCTCAAGCGTGCTGCGTAACACGAATGAACCTCATTGGTTCTCGCTGAAGCTCAAACGCCCCTGCGTAACACGAGAATGAACCTCATTGGTTCTCGCTGAAGCTCAAACGTGCTGCGTAACATGAGAATTAATCTCATTGGTTCTCGCTGAAGCTCAAACGTGCTGCGTAACACGAGAATTAACCTCATTGGTTCTCGCTGAAGCTCAAACGCGTGCGTAACACAAGAATGAACCTCATTGGTTCTCGCTGAAGCTCAAGCGTGCTGCGTAACACAAGAATGAATCTCATTGGTTCTCGCTGAAGCTCAAACGCGTGCGCGAACACGAGAATGAACCTTATTGGTTCTTGCTGAAGCTCAAACGTGATGCGTAACACGAGAATGAATCTCATTGGTTCTCGCTGAAGCTCAAACGTGCTGCGTAACACGAGAATGAACCTCATTGGTTCTTGCTGAAGCTCAAACGTGATGCGTAACACGAGAATGAACCTTATTGGTTCTCGCTGAAGCTCAAACGTGCTGCGTAACACGAGAATTAATCTTATTGGTTTTCGCTGAAGCTCAACAGTGATGCGTAAAATGAGAATGAACCTCATTGGCTCTTGCTGAAGCTCAAACGTGATGCGTAACACGAGAATGAACCTCATTGGCTCTTGCTGAAGCTCAAACGTGATGCGTAACACGAGATTGAACCTCAATGGTTCTCGCTGAAGCTCAAACGTGATGCGTAACTTGAGAATGAACCTCATTGGTTCTCGCTGAAGCTCAAACGTGATGCGTAACTTGAGAATGAACCTCATTGGTTCTCGCTGAAGCTCAAACGTGATGCGTAACTTGAGAATGAACCTCATTGGTTCTTGCACGTCAAGCGAAAATTCTTGAGGTTCTGTTTACCATTGAACTTATGTGTAAACTTGTGTTTGAAATTAATATTTTTTCTAAATAAAGTAGTAAAAGTCTTTTTTGTCTTTTTGTGCAAACAAAGCACTTGGAATTCACTTCAAGAAATTGAGGTTAAAGCATATGGATGTCTTTTATGATGTCATTACTACCTTTCTGCGGCTTGAAAATAGTAGTTGCATAACTGTCAATGGAGGGACAGAAAGCGCTCAGATTTCATTAAAAAGACATTAATTTGTGTTTCAAAGATAAACGAATGTCTTGTGGGTTTGGATCGACATGAGGGTGAGTAACCCTTTGCATGTTTGCAAAGAAATAATAAAGAAAAAAAAGCTGGGGCTTTTAAGTGTCCCCTCCTGTCAAGCTAGTGTTGTGATCACAGCCGTGACTAAACCACTCTAGACCGTTTCCTTTATAATCGATGAAGCAAAGTGGCATTGTTGATTATGGGAGCAATCTAGTGTGTTGCGTTGCAGCAGTGATTGTGACAAGAAAGAAGGTAAACAAAAAGGTTTACTATGAAACTACAGAAGGATTTCATTAGCAATTACTTGACAGGAACTGAATGCAAAACTTAATTTCAAGAGGATTCCCCTGTGGGAATCTTTTTCTCTCAGGATGGGCGGCAGTGATGAGCCAATTTGATCCAGTTTGGCTCAGATAACTGGACACTTTTTGAGTGACAGTGATTCATCAACTAACACCGAAGGTAAATACAAATAAACTACTCGACACTTGCTGTAAATTTGTCTGAAAATAACCCAGCAGGCTGAACCCAACTAAAAAAAGCAATGACCCAGCATGTAATTAATTTAATGATGAGTTTTTTTAATTTTTTTTATTGATTAACTACCCTAGTCTATTGTAAACACGATTCAGCACATATGGGCTAAACTCTAGCAGTGCTAGAAAATCTGTTCTCGCATTTTAATTTGTTGCCTTACAGAATCATAAGCTTTTATGATGTGCAGCATCATTTAACAGATGGTCTTTTTTTTGGGCAGTGAAAAAGTGTGAAAATAGGCCATGCATGTTGTGTTCTGTCAAAATAAAGAGGAAATGAATCTATTCAAGAAAGTCAAACAGATGCTTGATCTGTCCATTGCCACAGTGTGAAATTGTTTTTATTCATCAGTTGCTCATTACAATCACACACATGCAGTTTCCTGCTTCCATTTTTGCATTACTTATTGAAGCCTTTTCCTTGAGTGCTTGCACTCTTTATAAACAATGCTTACTTCATATCTTATTTAATAAAGCTCAAAGATGCAGGAACCTGTCATTTGTTTTAGCGTGCACTGAGGAGCAAGTAAACCAGAAGTAGAGCAGCAAAAGAGAAATAAACTCTTTTATGTGCATGCCAAAAGATATTAAATAGGATATTAATGCAAATTAACATTCTCTATAAACACAGCTGGAGTTTAGGTAATTAAAATGTAGGTAGTCATTTTCTGGCTGACTTTATACCTTTTATCAGGCAGAAACTGTTTAAAGTAAAATAGGATGCGTGCTCTACTTTGCGCCATGCCTGACAGCACACTTTAATAATAAACAAAAAAATTATAATTTTGTTTTCATCCTGACTTGTTTGGGGAATATTCGCTCTGCTTTTTTACATAACGTGATGCTTCTCCTTCGCTCTCAGGTGTAAACACAGTCCTGCCCACCGAGAGACATGCAAAAATATCTACCTCTTCCTGCTGACATCATTTTCTCTTTTAGACAGAAATTTTGATAAAAAAAAAAACTGTCACACATATTTGCTATTTTATTAGGGTTTTAAGCGCATAGCACTGAATAAAAAATAAAAAAAAGTTTTTTTTAAGAAGCTGATCGGCCTGACGGGGTGCTACAGCGGTCAAAAGTACGACATGGCTCATAACTCAGAAACCGATAGGCGTAGGCTCAAGTGTCTTATATCGTTGGAATCATTGGCTCAAGACAGACAGCAAAAAGGCACACATTGGATTCACTTGTCACTTAGATCAATTTTTGAGTATTTTGGATGTTTTAAAAATCTACTTTTACGAACTAGTCCTAGGTTTTAGGCCCAATCTAAACCTAGACATTTTGGTTCACGGTCCCCAAGGGAACGCCAAATGGTTCGAATTTGGAGGAGACACTTTTACTAAAATGGCTAATGGAATGAGATATTGTCACTTTTTTTTTTATGTGCGTAAAGGATTGTGTATCGTGTGATGTTTCGCACATGCCCACGACATTCGAATCGTTTGTTAAATATTGGAGATTATTTAAAAAAACAATTTTGGCGAACTCGATAAAACCAATGCGGCACAATTCTTGGGAATCTGTAGGTCAATAGTTATTAAAAAACCTGAACTTTGGCCTTTGGATAGATATAGTAGGGTCATTTAAAAACAGGCGTGTCCATGTCTACCCAAAAGCGTATCGTTCCTAAATGAAAACTCGCATAATCACGTGAGCACATGCGGCACATGACTCTATAGAAGCATGCATACTTTTATGGAGAAAAGGCTATAACTATTAAAAAACATTAAATACATACATTTTTTATGGTAAATTACCTGTATTGGCTGTAAATGGTCATTTCCATCTATGATTGAGATGGTAACAGCCTTGCTAAATAAAACATAATATATTTTTATGGCTGTGCTTAAAGGTTGCTCTCAGCTTTAATATTGTGATTTATGCACAGAATGACATTTGCATCTATATGCGTCACATGGTGTAATTTAACAGATGTACAGGACAAGCAAGATGGACCTGCTGTCTGCAGAAAGGGGCGGGGTGTCATGTGAAACCCTGCCCCTTTTTTATAAAACCCTGCTAGTTTTATAAAAAACTATTTTGAAGCAGGCACATTAACCTATTTCAGTCATTTAGTTATAATACGACTACACTCGACATGGCTTATAAAAACCATGACACCTTAAAATAAGTGTGTCTTGTCATGTTATTTAAATTCAAACGATACTGATACATCGTTTTCTTTTCCTTTCTCATACTATGGTCAGTAATCACATTTCATGAATCATTTAATTCATAATTCATTCCTCTGAAGACCTGACCCTCTGCTGTGGTTAATCAAGCAATACATCTGGGGTTGTTCATGCATTCGTCTAAGACCAGCTTAATTTAGTGAAACAATAATTTCAGGGACATTGCGAAATTTTCTTCTGTGCTTTATTATGAAGGCTTTGTGAAACTGCTCAGCTTTTGCATAAAGATTTAAACGACATACACTCAAAAAATATTTGGTTGTTTTTTTGTACCCAAATCCTGGGTTAAGCCTACTGGGTCATTTTTTGGGGTTATTTTTTCAGTATTTGGGTAGTTTTTGAGCTGGGTCAGACGTAATAACCCAGTGTCTGGGTAGTTTTTGTGTAACCCAGATTCTGTGTTAGACGTAACAACCCAGTGTTTGGGTAGTTTTTGTGTTACACAGATCCCGGGTCAGATGTAACAACCCAGTGTTTGGGTAGTTTTTGTGTATCACAGATCCTGGGTCAGATGTAATAACCCAGTGTTTGGGTAGTTTTTGTGTATCACAGATCCTGGGTCAAACTTAACAACCCAGTGTTTGGGTAGTTTTTGAGTTACACAGATCCTGGGTCAGACTTAACAATCCAGTGTTTGGGTAGTTTTTGAGTTACACAGATCCTGGGTCAAACTTAACAATCCAGTGTTTGGGTAGTTTTTATGTTACCCTGCTCCTGGGTCAGACATAAACAACACAATTTACCAATTAGCGTCTGGTTTAAGACATTAGACATTAACGCGGTAAATAATGGTGCAAACACCAGTAAATTGACGAGCGCAAACCTTTGTAGAAGTTCTCCCGCTGAACATGACACAAGCTCCGGTACGAGATCCAGCGCCGTTATGGTGGAAACGGGACAACAGAGACTGGACGATTACACTTGAATTACTTCTAAATGTGTAATTTTTACTTCTAATGTTTGTTAAACAACCTTAAATGTAAGTAACATATATATTAAAAACTATATAAAATATTCTATATTGTAAAATATGATCGAAAATATTGAAATTATCATGCATTGTGTGGGAGTAGGAGTTCAAACGAAATCAGAATTGAGGAACAGAAACTAATATTCACTGGATGGTCATATACCTTTTCACCGCTAGATGGGGAAAATATCACACAGTGTAGCTTTAAGTTAATCCGTAAACATTAATTAGTGTAATAAGTAGACTCTAGTATTATAGTAAAAATGAATCAACTATGCTGAGTTAAATAAATAACCCAATTTGCTGGGTAAAATGAACCCAACATGTGTTCTGTTTTTTAGAGTGTATTCTCCGTCCTACACCAAGTCACAGACTATGAACACATTTTTATTATGTATGCCTATGAAAGACGATCGAGCCAATCAGAGTATGTATGGGGCGGAGTCACACATGCAAATGGGCTTTTTTGAGGAGACAGTTGATCGAGCAATTAATTTGCAGCTCTGACTACACTCACTCATGCACATGTTCCTGGTTAAGTCATATATTGATTAATAGACAAGTAAATATGTTGATTATGTACATAAAATCAATATATTTTACATTTATTGCAAAATATGTATACAAACACACAAAGTATTTGACAGTGTTGCATGGGAGCGGGTGGGCGCTAAATAGTTTTTTTTTAGCCTTGTTTGCTTATTTCGATTCACTGATTGGTATGTGTTTACAGAATCATGGGTAATGTAGTTTTTGACCAGGAATGCCACTCAAACTATACAGGTGGTTGGTTTCAACTAAAGCATATAAAATCAATTAACAACCCTGTTGCTCACAATAGTTCCATCTTCGAAGGTTTTCAAGTTTTCATGAAAAACCAATTACCCTATGGAGAAAATGAATGGTCTGCAGTCCGCAGGTCAACTTACACCTAATGGTGTGTTTAGAAACTGAGCGGGCATTTTCAGCTGATTCCTATGGGAGCCGAGCAACATGCTCTGGCAGTGGATTGTGGGATTGACAGTGAATCGGAGAAATCATTGAGTGTGCCTGAAAGTGTCCAAAAGTTGAGGAATGCTCAACTTTATTCAAATGAGGAGCAGAAAGAGGTGGGCAGCAGGAAATAGCTGTGAGGTTTGGGTAGTGACAGGTGTCTTGAGTGTTTAAATATATATACAGATTGTGCTGGAGTTTATGCTGGATTTAATGCACAGCACAAATAATATTGTCTATACTGGATACTTTGCCGTTGTTACATGTACGTTATAATAAGCAGCTTGGACTCAGTGGGGTTACAAAAGCTTATTAACATTACGCTGTTTCTTTACTTTGAGCATGCAGAAACAAAGCTTACATCTCTCCAACTGTAATCATGTATATATGACGATTGTATTGGCCAAGCAATGTAAAAAAACATTTAACCCTTTAAACCCTGAAGGATAATATTTCATTACATTTGGACAATCTCCTGCAGAGAAACTTCTGATAAAAGAGAAATAAAAAGTGTGCTCAAGGGAAATTTACATATCTTTCTTATTTGACATGCAATAACTCAGAATGAAATAAAGTAGGAGGACGTGAGGTTCCCCTTACATGAGAGCTGCATCTGGATCAGCGTTTGTGGTGATGCATAAACTAATCAAAATCCGGCCCCGGATAAGCGGAAGAAGCTGAATGGATGGAATTTAAAACATTTTACTGTTCATCTGAGTTTTCCAAAATGTAGACTCCCTTGGGACAGCCTTGTCGTACTTGAACCACGGATGCACACACAAAAATTGACTGGATTTGAGGAGTTTTGTGGTTTTTAAAAAGTAACAAATCCTTCCCTCGTGGGTCAAAAACCTAAAAATGCTAAAACTTAACCAAAAATATAAAGCCATCTTGTGGCAAGAGTCATGATGTCACAGAGGAGGCTCCCTCTCCGCGTCCACCAGATCCCCAGAGGGAGCTCTCACCAGAATACTGACCAGTGCTATTCGGACTACAAACTTTTCTGAGCGTTTCCTTACCTATTGCTACCCAGTAACTGATCTTGGACTGTTTATCGTTGTTGTTTCTCTGCCGCCTGCCCCGACCCTAGCCTGTCCCTGTTTGCGATTCTGTGTAGTTCCCTCTACTACTACTGCTGTGTCTCCACCCTGTATTGTTCTGCCAAGTTAAATAAAGCCACAGATGGATCCCCACTCGGCTGACGCCCCGTTACACATGAAATATCATCTTATATTATTATTTTTCCACAAAAGGTCTTATTATGAGCTGAATTAAAAGGGTTATGCATTAAATTAGTTATTTTGAATGAAAGTTTAAAAGAATGAAGAATGTGTTTAAATTTGTATTTATTGATAAAATCTAGTAATTGAAAGGTAAATAAAATGAAAAAGAACTTCTCCAAAATCTAAAGAAATATGCACAAAATAGAAAAGAAAAAATATGATCAAAATTAAAAATAAATAAGCTTTCTGGACTCATTTTTTATTTTGTGTCATTTTTGACTCACAGGGGAAGGATCTGTCACAAAGTGCGAGAGTGGGATGAGGGTTAAATATATGATTTTAAATAGTTTTTTGAGTGACATTCACAAAATATAATATCTTTAGACTTTCTACCATCTAAGCATGGGTAATGTTAGGGTTAGCGTTGGGACGCCACGTGAAAGCTACCTTGGTTTTTTCTTTTTTTTCAGAGGTACACTGTAAAAAATTGTGCTGTAAAATAACGGTAATCTACTGGCAGCAGGGTTTCCAGCAATGTACTGTTAATTTACAGCCCTCTACTATTAATTTACAGCTCTCCTTTTTTACAGTATGTTACTGTAATAATACCATGAAATGAACTCTCTTCATTTGGAAAACTGATCGCTTAAAACAGTTCCCATTTTAAAACAAGTATTTATATGGTGTTTGTACGGTAAACTTATTTCATTTGAATCCACTGAAAAAGAACATTTCTTAATATAAATATAAACTGTAATGAGTAGTGAAATACTTAAGAAATATGACTTTAACTTCAATCTTTGCAGTTCATCATTAGCAATAGCACAGAGCCAAATCAACAATCAGCTCATAACTGCATCAGCAAACACAGCCACTGCCTTTAAATAAAGCATCAGACAGCATATCATCAGTGTTTCTCTGCTCATCCTGGACTGAAGCACAGGCGCTACTCTCCAGCACAATGGTGACCCGCAAAACTAATTCATTAAACTAAGATCTCTTCTATATCACCTTCTGCAACAACACATAAACACAGATCATTTGAATATTTACTCTCCTTATCAGTTACTGACTTTGCACAACTTTTTTTCTATTAACTTTCACTAATATTTCAGTGAAAATATCTTGAATCATCTGGTAAATCTGACTGTTATGTTTCACAGTATATTGCTGTTTTTTCCTTGATTTAACGGTAATAACTGCAGGATTACGGTACACAGCTGGAAACCCTGCTGCCAGTATTTAACCGTTAAATTACAGGGACTTCCGTAAATTAATTTACAGTTGCTTACCGTTATTTTACGTTTCACTCTGGGGTTTTTTCATCTTATCCCTTTAAGCCTTTAAACCCCACAGCAAAATCTTCAGTTTTAAATGAACACTTACATGTGTCCACACTACAGAGTGTTAGAGGAATTGAAGCGGTGTTAAAGTTAATGAGATAATTATGGGATTAATTGAGTGATAATTGAGAATTAGTGATAAACACCTTCAGAATCACTGAAGGAAAGAGAAACACAAGCACTACAACTGACTTCAGCCACAGCTTTAGATGAAATCAACTGAAGATAAAAGAAGACATTAAATCTCTGAAGATCTCTAAATCTCTAAATCTCTGAAGCAGAGGAGGATTAAACAACTCCACAAACAGCATTACCAGCTTCACACATTACTAACCACACTGACTTTATTTCTGTCACACGTCTACAGAAGCTCTTATTAAGATTAACAGATCTTTTGGTGTTGATGTTTAATTGATAATGTTTGGTCACCATTATGGTGATCAGTGTTTGCTTCAGTTGGGATCTTGACCCTTGGCTTTGCAATGGTTTTGTGTGGCTGCTGTATCTGTGTTTCTTAGATACATTTGTTATAGCAAGGAATAGCCATGAAAAAACTGTGAACAGGTGTCACTGGTTATGTTTTGCTTATGACATAATCATAATGGGATGCTTAGTGTGTTAGTCTATCCCTAAACAAACCCATTGTTTTAATAATACATAGTTTTAACTTTATTGTACGATATCAATCGGTGAGACTTGCAAAATATCAAGCAGTGATAAGGAATCAGTTATGAAGGATTTTTTAAAGTCATGATTTTCAAAAATGGTTTAATCTGTGGTGTGTTTCAGACAGACATAGACATGAAGAATCAGCATATGAATCTCAACAATGGTGACAATAAACACAACAGATTAACAGATCAACTCATCAACTTCACAAAACACTACTAAAAGTCAACACAAAAACAACACCAAAAATAAAGGTAAACAGTGAGAATTAAAGGAAATAACCAGGCTATTCAGCAGCATAATTTATTCATACCGCAATGCATGCTGGGAGTCATGGACGATTTTTTAACAACGCTGGTACCCAGCATGCATTGCGGCATTACACTTTTGATGGTCACCATTGTTGAGATTCATACGCCAATTCTTGATGTCTATGTGAATCTGAAACGCAATGATGTTCAAAATGTTACTGCCACAAACTGTGTTCATGCTTTTCAAATGATCTGACTGTTGTCACAGTGACTGATCTCATGCTGTAAAATGTCATACCTTAAAAAAATTAAAAAAAAATAAAATATATTCTAGATTAAACCTTGAATAATCTCAGTGAAGCAGACCATTAATAAATAGTCAACATCATCTTTTATGTTTCCTCTCAGCTTTGTGTGCTTTAACAAATGTATTTAAAACACATCATTAAAGCAGCAAGAGAAACACTAATGTTGGTATCAAGGGTCAAGAGCCCAACTAAAGCAAACACTGATCACCATAATGGTAACGTCAAAAGAAACCATAAAACAACCTCTGTTAATCCTCAATAAGAGCTTCTGTAGACGTCTGACAGAAATACAGTCAGTCTGGTCAGTAATGTGTGAAGCTGGTAATGCTGTTTGTGGAGTTGTTTAATCCTCCTCTGCTGAGATCTTCAGAGATTTAATGTCTTCTTTTATCTTCAGTTGATGAAATCAATTTTGTTTCTGTTGATGTTTCTCTTTCCTTCAGTGATATCAGCTGGTGTTCATCAGTGTGTGAATTCACTCTGTCTAGTGGTCTATATCAGTAAACTAGTGTAGGGAATAGTGAATGAGGGTATAGGGTGTGATTTGGAGCACAGCCTCTGTGTGTCGACTTCGAGTGCTGTTAATTCACAGTATATTCCCGTTGTCCTTTTTCTCGAAAATGAAAATATTACCCAGATTGCATTGTTTTCTACAGTATATTACTGTTTTATTGGAAAACAGCATGTTACTGTCAAAATTTGGCCGTTATTTTACAGCATTTTTTTACAGTGTACATGTGCATCTGTGGTGTTTTATGTGTGTTATAACTTCATGAGGAATATCTTTAGATCTAAGAGATGGATTATGGTGAGTTTTGGCTCTTTTAATTGAGAGAATCTGATGTAAATGATATGACTTATTCTAATTTCCACGACCAGAGCATGTTTCATGAAGTTATGATCAAAATGTGACATAAATACTGCATCTGTACATCATGGGTCTGGGGGTGACTTTATGTACAAAAACTCACTCAAGTTTAGTCAAAGCCCAAAACCACTATGCTTGTGGTATTCTACTCCGTGACACCTTTCAAATGACATCTGACACATGACTATCTAAGCTGTATGATGTTTTTGACACATTGCAGTATAAAAAAAAATAAAATAAATTATGAAACCTTTTTTTTTTTATCAGCAAATATGTCAGCACTATTCAGGCCCCTTCCACACGGAGTTTAGCTGTAGCACAGTTTTGCGGCAGCAGTTTAAACACACACTGCTACCAATTTGTTACGCCAAATGTGCTCTGTTTCAGACTAAACTGCCTGTGTGAAAGCCACTCTATACCGTCCTCTACGCTGATCTCAATCAACTCGAGCACCTCTTGTCCTTTGGATTTAGTCACTCATCTCTGCTCTGACAATTGGGACAATTTCTCCATGTGTGAGGATGATTCTTGAAATAATAACTTAGCATATTAGTTATGCCTCTGTAATTACAACAAGCTATTTTTATCATCTGTAGATTTCTTCTCTGAACATTAACTTCAGATTTAAACTCTGTTGACAGTCATGAAACACAAAATCATGGCGTATGTGCCGACCGTTTTTCTTTAAACTAATAGCTCAACAGATGATAGTGTGACATCTTTGTAATTATTACTTGTCCTCTTCAATGTGTCTGGTAAACAGCATGGAATGAGCAGTATTACTGTAATTAGCTGACTCTACATCTGCTATAAACAACACTTAATCACTCCACTAATGCATATGTGCAACTCAGAGTAGTAGTTTACTAAATCATATTAATTGACTGAATTGCTTTCCAACCCAAATGTCATCCACAGCTGAGATTTTCAGCGTTTCTGTATTCACAGCTCTTCCCTCAATGGATTCCCTTAGATTGTAAGAAACCGCTCAAAGTGATTAGACAATTAATCCCGGGATGCCTCCTTTGAGCTGTGAACAGATTTGCATTTAGAGATCACGGTAACACTGTTGGAGACTATAATGTCATCAGTTTGACCGCGATCGTCATTAATCACGACAGGTTGGATTATGCCGTAGATGTCTAGAGAGGCACAGCGCTGGAAAGCCTCCAACTATCCGTCTTGGCATCAGAGCGAAGAAATGCCTCCTGGGAAAAGGAAGGCTGAAGATATAGTGGCAAATGTACAGTACTTCACAAGTCATTCCCTGCGGCCTTATTTTTTTCCTGATTACTGGCAAGACATACACAGACGGTGTGATTTCAAGACCTAGAAATAAATCAGCACACATTATACAAAATATTGGGGCAAAATATGTCCTACAACTTTAGTTTTGAAAGTAGCAACTCTTGCACAATAAACATTAATCAGAGATGAGAGATTATCAGAATGTTCTTAACAAAAATATTTACAGTTTCAGTAAAGTGGTAAACAATTCCAAAGGCCATAACTGTCAAAATCATCTGTCACCTTCAGCACTACATTACCCAGAATCCCCCCCGGTCCACCACCTGCACGCATTCTTCAACCACCCCCAGCTGTCTTCTCTCACCTTATCACCCCAGCACCAGATATATGTTCTTCTGTTTCATTCTGTTTTTCAGGTATTGTCAATGTATGGTTATGCTTCTTAGTTTGCCTGTATATGGATTTACTTATGGATTTATTGAAGACAGTTTGAATAGTCATCTTTCTCGTTGTGCGTGATTGACAACCAGTTGTGACAATAACTCAATAATTTAGATGAATATATTTATTTCTGGCTCTCAAAAAACAAAGAGATGACTTCTATCAAAATATTTAGTTAACACTTTAGGGTTTAATTCTCACTATGAATTAGTTATTATCATGCATATATGATATTAGTACTTATAAAGCACATATGAATGCCTTTTTCTGCATTACCATATTCTACATCCCTTAATCCACACAATTCCTAAACTTAACAACTACCTTACTAACTATTAATAAGCAGTAATTAGGAGTTTGTTGAGGCTAATTAATATTGAGAATTGAACCCAAAAGTTGTTACGGGAGAGACACGGAGGCAGGGGTAAAAGCAGTAAATGATGTTTATTGTGAACAATCAGCAGAGTTAACGATGAGATGGTGGAGAATAGAATAGACTGAGATGATATGGAATGAAGTACTGTCCTTAGATGAATGGTGGTTGCAGTGAAGATGCGGCGTAGAAGGCAGACGACAGGAACACTCACACACACAGGCAGGTTGGAACACTGGGAGCGATGGAGACGATGGAGACAGGTAAGTATAGCCAAAGGAGTCCTCGAGGTAAGCAAACTAACAATGTTGAGCAAACGAGACCGGACAGTGAGTGTGGGTGTTTTATAGTCCCAGGTGATTGTTGGATTGAGTGGCTGCAGGTGGCGGTGATCAGAAGGCCGGTGAAAGGGATCGTGGGTAGTGTAGTGCGCTGGAACCTGACGTGTCTGTGACAAAAGTGGGACTGATATTTATAGTTTTTCATCATTTGGTCTAAACATGTATACAGTTCTATCATAACCATGATAAGTTCATCACCTAAATGGTTAAGGAATTACTTATAGTTTTCTTGATGATTTTGAGAAGCTCCTGGCAACAGCAGAAAATAAAGCTGCTATATTTAAGACATGAATGACATGCAAAATGTGTGAACGCCATCATCTGTCATTTCAGTCAATCATCCATCTTAGGGGTGGTCGATATGACAAAAATCTTATATCACTGCATGAGTGACAAATAATCACAATAGAATACCAATGAAATAAACAGTGCTTGAAGTTTTTCAGTTAGGTCCATATATCAGAATTAAATACAATACTAAATATATTGAATTATTATTGGTATAAAAAATTAAAAAAAATCATTGCAATCTTCACTGTATGACTTAAATATACATTGATTATCATTGAATCTACAAGAGTTATTAAGCCAAAACAGTGATTTTACTTTAGGTTGCTGTCTCTTAGGATATTAATACATGGATTTAATAAATACGCCTCAGAGTTTATTTGAGTCCATACTCAAGTGTGTTAAAAGTAACTCTGGAGCAGTGTTAAAGTTAATGAGATAATTAAGTGATTAATTGAGTGGTGATTGACCATTAGTGATGAACACCTGCTGTTAACAAGTAGATTAGCTGAAGGGAGGAGTCGCCATTATGGTGATGAGTGTTTGCTTTAGTTGAGATTTTGACTGACTTTAAAAAAAATGAATTCCCCTGGCTGCTTTAACTGTGTTTTTATAAAACACATTTGTTGTGGCAAAGAAAGCACTGAGAAAATGTCTTCAGGTGTGGTTATATTTTGATAGTGACATAAACATCATGTAGTTAACTGAGATCATTCTTTGCCCAATTAGCCTTTTCCAATTACCCTTAGCCTTTTATTATATTTTGTCACAACATAACAACACTTGGTTTAGATACATTTTTTCTTGGTTTGTCTCAGACAGAATATTAAGAACTAAAACTAAAGCAAACACTAATCACCTAATGCTGACCTAAAATGGTGACTCTTCCCTTCAGTGATTCTGCTTGTTAACAGCGGGCATTCATCACTAATGGCCAATCATTACTCAATTAATCACTTAGTTATCTCTAACTTTAACACTGTTTCAGTGTTACTTTTAACACTCCTGAGTGTGGACTCAAATAAACTCTGAGGAGTGTTAATTAAACACTGGGGTTTTTGCTGTGTACTGACAGAGCAAGAACATAACATAACGCATGTGTATAGTTCAGTTGAATGATACAATTACTCTCCATACTTGTTGCTGTTGAACAGAATGTACAAAGTGAACTGAAATAACCACACTATTAACAATAACACATAGGATTGCAAGGTTTATTGTCAATCCAATAAAAGGAGAGTTTATTACTATAGCAACAGTGTAGGCTCCCAGCGTGGTTTGTTTCATAATCATCACTGGGCGGTAGAAAGTAAAAAGATATAAGATAAAGATCCCACAGAAAGTCAATGTGTGATTTGCACCACGCACACAAGACTGGCATTTTGACTTTGTGTGTATGTGTGTGTGTGTGTGTGTGTGTGTGTGTGTGTGTGTGTGTGTGTGTGTGTGTGCGTGTGTGTGTATTTAGCCGCCTTAGTGCAATGCGCAGTGAAAAGGTACAATAGGGTCAAGGAAATAGGTTCAAATCAGTCAAGGAAATAGGCATATATGAAATTGAATTCTCTTCTATGGCCCATTGCACTTGAAAGGTTAAAATAATTTGAATATTTAAATTGATTAAGCTTTAAAAATGCATGCCACTTTTGGACAGTGTAGCACTGCATATGAGCAGAACCATGATAGAGACGATAATCCAACCTCTATCGGCATATCACCTACCCCTGGAAGTGACAGCAATGTTTAAATATGGGAGTGAATCCACTAAATCTTGGGGGTCCAATCCTGATCCTGGAGGACCACCTTCCAGCAGAATTAAATACACTTGAACTTGCTAATCAAGTTCTTTGGGATCACTAGAATCTTCCAGCAGGTGTGAACATCCACAGGAAAATGGACCCCTGGTCTCCCATCCTTACTAAGCCCAGACTGACCAGCTAAAGAATGGGTCAAACACTAGAGGGAAGGCAGGGAAACGAGAGAGAGAGAGAGAGAGAGAGAGAGAGAGAGAGAGAGAGAGAGAGAGAGAGAGAGAGAGAGAGAGAGAGAGAGAGAGAGAGAGAGAGAGAGAGAGTGATAGTATTACCTCGGTGCTCCAGATGCTGATGTGAATTGAGTGGGTCTGAGAAAGTTCAGAACCAGGTGCAGCTGACATGATCCTACTGTGGTATTTTTACTACTTCTATTTCTGTACTGAAGAACATCTGAAAGATGCTGCAGGAATCCCTCATTAGTCTTCAGACAATGGTGAAGTCATTAAAATGGATTACAACAGTTCCTGGATCAACCCAGATGTCCACTAACTGCAGACTGCACAGTACATCTAGTATTTAAAAAAAAAAAGTGTGGTGTATAGTTGTATACTGCATACCTTTCTTTATTAGAGACATGTTTATCATTCATTTTATTGCACTGTGGGGGTTATAAGGCAATATTTTTCTTCTTTATTGTTCTACTTTCTGTGAAGATGCTATGGGCAACTAAACAAATAACAATATTCAGTAAACTGTAAAACATAATTGAATGTGTAATTATGATTTAATACATTAAAATATTATGGTAAGAAATACCAGTTTGCAATATCAAGCAGCATAATGAGAAGCCAGACATTCATTTTGCAAATGGCTGCAGCGCTCCTACATTAAAGGCGTTTGTAGAAAACATGTAGGACTCAGAAACCCTTGAGACTAGCGACACCGGTGGTCATTAATTGAACTGCAGCCAACAATTTATATTTGTAATAAGTATATTTGAGACTATAGACTATAGATATGGCTATGTGAGACTATAGTTTGAATTAATCTCTTTTCTTTGCATGACAAAATTACATTACAGTTTAATGTAATAGCTCTTTTGGTTATTATACAGTATATAGTTAACATTGCATAGGCAATCAGCCCACGTAAACGTCATCCTTTTTCCCAGCAAAAACATACTTCACATAACTGGAGATGTGAGAAATCTGGTAATATTTTCCTTCTCATTGTCATGGTTTGGTTGCGGGAGGATGAAATAAAGTGCAGGTGTATGTTTTTGAATCGCTCTTAGTACTTTAATATCATAACGCTAATTTTTGAAGGCAGCATAGATGTATCCTTCATCTTTGATATCCCACAATTCTGTGCATTCCATTCGGTGACAGTTGAGCTAGAAAAAGAAAGATGGTGTCTGAAAGTCAAGTCTTGTCACCTTTATTTATACAGTATAGCGCTTTTTACAGTACAGATTGTTTCAAAGCAGCTTTACAGTGATAACAGGAAAATAATGCAACAAAGTTTGCTTCAGCAGTACAGCAAATCTAGAAGAAAATAGTGTAAAAGTCCAGTTTAAGTAAGTTCAGTGATGGTTCATTTCTAGGGGTGTGACGAGATCTTGTGATTAAAATGTGACGAGATTTGTCGTTGAGTGAAAAGCTTGTCTCAATTTATCGCAATGACGGAGCGTGAGGGTGAAATTAGCATCGAATATGCCACCGCTACGTTTACATTACATCCTCCACTGTAATTTTGCCTTTTATGTACAAATAAAAATGATTTAATTCAGTTGGATAATGGTCGCTTTGTTTTTGTGAAATGTGGGGACATTCCATCGGCGTAATGCATTTTATACTGTACAAACCGTATTTTCTATCCCCCTACACTGCCCCTGCCTCTAAAGCTACCCATCACACACACACACACACACACACACACACACACACACACACACACACACACACACACACACACACACACACACACACACACACACACACACACACTGCCCCTGCCCCTAAACCTACCCATCACAGGAGACTGCGCAGTTTACTTTCTGTGAAAAAAACCTCATCCTGTGTGATTTATAAGCATTTTGAAAAGTGAGGACATGGGGACCGTCCTCATATTTCACCCTCTTTTTGTAATACCTATGTCATACCCATGTCATTATACACATTTGTGTCCTGATATTTCACAAAAACATGCCCGCCCACACACATACACACACACACAGAGAGAGTGTAGTAGGAATCATAGTTCACTGATTATGTGATGAGAGTAGGGTGAGATGACTGACAGTTAGAGTGTCTGATAAATGTCTACACTGGACACGAGTGGCACGATGCAATGCGGCAAAAGACAATATAACCCATTACAATCAGTGATGTTGTCTACACTGGAAGCGACAACGGAACAGTTGCAAACAGGCGCGCTGGAAGCCGTTTCATTCGAGGGGGGCTGAGAGTTGGGTCGGAAAATGTGTGACGTCATTATGTTGTCGCTGGAGACCAGACAGGTGTTGTAGTAGTATATCTGGTTTGCGTGTGTGATTTACTTTCAATTTTTGTTATTTTATAGGAAAAAAGAATGTTTAGACTATGGATGCTAAATCCGTGTATCATTTCAGTCGTTTTTTATTTAATTTAATATTGAAAGCAGAAAAATGAGAAAACGGTTCCTTTTTCTTTTTTGTAATATGAAAACCGAGAATTCAGCTTGATTTGTTTGTTTTTCATTCTGAGGTAGAAAAAGCTGAAATCCAGCTGTTTCTGTTTATTAATTTTTCTACCTCAGAACGAATACCCTAGCTGAATTCTTGTTTTACGTATTTTCGAAAAAACAATGAAAAAGGATCCGTTTTCTAATTTTTCTGCTTTCAATGTTAAATAAAATTAAAAATGACTGAACGAATGATACACGGATTATGCTAGTAGAGATAGCCTGTAGCTTCATATACAATTCTAAATATAGCATATTTCAAAATCTTTTGTTGACTTAAAACCATTTTATACCGGGACCGGAATATAAGTACTCGATGGTGTTGATGGCAAGCATCCGATCGTGTGTCCCGACCTCAGCAGACCGGTGAGAGTCCATGGTAACGTCCAGCTCACGTCACCTCGCTGCTCGCGGATGTCTGAACAGAGTTTATGTCGGTGTCATGGTCAGCATTTGGCGTGAATTCAGTCGCCGTTTCGTTGCCGTTGTTTTTTACATCCTTTATATGAGAGGAATTCTCAATTTTACTTTTCTTAACCGTGTTAGTAGTAACTATTTAAAAAAAAAAGAAGTCTGAAATGCGTTTCTGCTGCTTATCACTAGCCATGACCAAACGAGTGTGAGCGAGGTGACGTGAAGATGATGAAAGCACTTCCTGAGGAATTATTAAAAGAATTAATCATTAGTTTATATCTTATCAACTGCCCATCATTTTTAATCCCATATCAAACACAGTATGCTATGTCGGTCTATTTTAATTTATTTTATTTCATTTCATGTTTTTAAATACAATATAATTTTAGTCCACAGCCCCCCACCAGGGAGGGCTGATGCTATAATGAGGGGGGCTGCAGCACCCCCCTTCCCACACTATTGGTTGCAAAGCATTTGTCCGTCATGTCAATACGTCATAAGTAGAGCTTGAGTATTGTGGTCTTTCAATGCATTTGATAGTTCAAAGTAAGCAGAACTGAAACGACATTCATTACGAGATGATTAGTTAAAAAATTCAAAATGCAACTGCAGATATTTATCCAGTCATGAATTTTGCCATTGAGGACTTCTTAAAAATGCTGTGCAAAAATCTTGTCTCGTCTTGTTCTCGTGAACCCAATCTCGTGTCTGGTCTTGTGAGCTAAGTGTCTCGTCTCACCCCTATTCATTTCTGTTGTTAAAAAAATTATTAATTTAGTGCATTTACTGTATCTATACAGCCACTCTGGGGAAAACAGTGATGTAAACATCCAGCTCAGTTCAATTCTCATACAATGGTGTAAATGCAGATCAATAATATCAACAAAGCTCCATCAGGTGACAGAATGGAGAGAAAAAAAAACCTTGGGAAAAACCAGGCTCAGTCTGTGCGCCAGTTCTCCTCTGGCCAACGAACAAACAGTTCATGATTATGATTCAGGTAGCATTACAGGTCAGAAGTCAGATTGGATCAGAACATTTATAATATTTATCCAGTTCCATCTGGTTGAAGATCAGAGTCATCACGTCGGAGACGGGTTTGTTAAGGATCAGTGCCACTGGCTGTCGTGCCGATGAGGCCTTCACCGGGGAGAATCTATGACACAATCTCTGCTGACAAACTCTTCAGGGATGTGTTGTGGTTATGTCTAGGCGCAGGTTCGCCATCTGATCTGGATTTTTGGCTGACTCCAGTAAAAAGAGAGACTAATATTAGCGTAGAAAGTTGCGGTTGCTGGTGGTCAGTTTGTGTGTAAATGTATGTCTTTGACCAATTTCCAGCAAAAATTTGTACTGTAGTAATTCAATATTTGTTTAGTTCTCACCAACGCTTTGCTGTAGATTACTAAACTGTTACACTGCCTCAGAAGTCTGTCTGGAATCAGTTCCCGTTTCAAATCTGTTTCAGTTTTGATCATGGTCACATCCACCTTACTGTAATATCAATTAGCACATAGTGTCATTTATTTCACATAATTCAGGGGCCTCTGGAGTGTGCTTTTTTTTTTTTCTTGAGCAGAAAAATATCTTGGAACAGACAAGAGTTCTGTCGCATGTTGTCATCTTTGACATTTGCTCTGATGAGAATGAGAGTGCAAACAGTGCTAAATGTCATCAGAAGTGCACCACATGGCCTGACATGAAAGACAGCAAAATCTCACAGGCAATCTGTGCTTCTTCCTTCAGAGCCGAACCATCACAGCAGGCAGAAATTCCCAAAGGCTTTGAGATCTCTAAGGAATTGTCAGGGGTGTTGCAAATGCCAGTGCTGTGACAGATGTTTGATATTTAGGGCTATTTTTCAGTGCATTAAACTGGGATTAGAATGTAACATTCAGCACAAATGAGAAAACCTCTGAGAGATGGAGACGAAGTGTTAATAACTTTGTTTCTTCTTAATATAACTTTTTGTAGAATAGAAGTCTTAGTATTGCTGCACTCCTGGAAAGTTAAAAGTGTGTCAAAAGTGTCAAAAGTGTGATGTGGTGTCCATTCAAGGGATTTTAGTTGGATGTATTTCTTTTATCCTATTTCTTAGTTAATAATGCTGCATCAAGGTCACTGATATCACATGACTACTTTTATGGTGCTTTTGTTTTTTGTCCTTTTTGGAGTTTATCATGCAGTCACTTTAAACTATGTTTGTGTGAAAGGATTGTGAAGGATTGTCAAATCACCTTTATTTACAGTATATAGCAATTTTTGCAATACAGATAGTTTCAAAGCAACTTTACTGTGATAACAGGAAAATAATGCAACAAAGTTTGTTTCGGCTGTACAGCAGATCGAGGAGAAAATAGTGTCATAGTCCAACTTGACTAGGTTCAGTTGTGGAGGCAGATAAATAATATTGTTGAATATTTAGTTTTTCCCAACTAAGCAAGCCAAAGGCGACAAGGGTGACAGTGGCAAAGAACCAAAGCTCCATCAGGTGACTGAATGGAGAAAAACCTTGAGAGAAGCCAGACTCAGTCTGTGTGCCAGTTCTTCTCTGGCCAACGAACAAACAGTTCATGATTATGATTCAGGCAGCATTACAGGTCAGAAGTCAGATTGGATCAGAACATTCAGAATATTTATCCAGTTCCATCTGGTTGAAGATCAGAGTCATCACGCCGGAGACGGGTTTGTTAAGGATCAGTGCCACTGGCTGTCGTGCCGATGAGGCCTTCACCGGGGAGAATCTTTGACACAATCTCTGCTGACAATCTCCGCCTGACCTAGTTAATGCAGTCTAACAATTATTATTTTGATTTGAATAATAGAAATTGATATTGTTTTATGTGTATGCCATAGTAAAGAGATGCGTTTTTAGTCTAGATTTAAACTGTCTGCTGTCTGTCTGTCTGTCTGCTTCCCGAACAATGCTAGGAAGACTGATCTAAAGTTTAGGTGCTAAATAAGGATTTGACCACCTTAAGTTGATTTTGATATTCTAGGTATTATTAACTGGCCAGAGTTTTGAGACTGTAATAGACGTGATGGAGTATAATGTGTTAAGAGCTCGCTCAAATACTGGGGAGCTAAACCATTTAGTGCTTTGTAAGTAATTAGCCAGATTATAAAACGTATGCAATGTTTAATAGGAACCAATATGGTGTTGACAGAATCGGGCTAATATGGTCATACTTCCTGGTTCTGGTAAGAACTCGAGCTGCTGCGTTTTGGACCAGCTGGAGTTTATCTATTAAGCGAGCAGGGCAACCACCCAGTACAGCATTACTATAATCTAGCCTTGAGCTCATGAACGCAAGAATTAACTGTTCAGCATTTTGCATTTAGAGCATATGTCATAGTTTAAATATATTTAATTTAAGATTTGACAGAGCAGCCATCGAGTGTTAGACAGTATTCTAGGGTACCAAGTGCAGAGGTTTTTGGTCCAATAATTTTTTTTAAATTTTTTTTGTAATTAAGTAGTAGGAAATTACTAGTCATCCAACTTTTTTATTCCAGCTATGCATTCTGTTAAGGACGTCAGGGCGCAAAAAAAAAAAAAAAAAATGAAAATGAAAATGAAAATAACAGCATACAAAAAATATAATAATAACAGCACATGTGCGCAATGACACCTAAAGATAACCAGAGGCCCCTAGGCTACAAAATTATGATAGGTCCCCACTACCCTGGATTAAAATGTTATTTTAACTTCTTGTCAATTATTTATTGTGCCGATAATTTATTGTGTCAATACTCCAGTTAACATTTACAACACTGTGTGTATGCTGCGTAAAAATATGGGTCAAATATAGGTGAATTTGTAAATTCACTCTCTGATAGAAATTATAGCGGTATGCGCTTACACTGGCAACTCTTAAACAAACCAGTGCTGCGCTTATAAACACTACATTATTAGGCATTATATGGAGGTAAGATGAAAACAAAACGTCATTGAAACTTTCCTGGTCAAAATGTAACAAGTTTACAGGTGTATAAATACCTTATCTTAAACAAAGTAGTCATAATTCATCAGCAGTAGATCAAAGCAATTGATGGGAAAAATGTTTGGTATGCCAGGCGCATGGTCTAAAAGGGTTGTGCCTAGTCTCTTAATGAGTCATGGGTGTGTTTTGAAAGCCAATTGTGATCATGCCATTGCGGATTCGCTATTTACATGGCGGAATTTGAAAACAACAAGGAGAGAAAGAATCCAAACAGGAAGAGAACATAGAAACAATGAAAATAGAGAAGGCACTTCAACATAAAAGTCCATACAAAACAAAGGACACAGAACTGTGATCATCACAATTATATTTCTTTATACAATTATATACAAATTATATTTCTGAGAAGTACATAAAAAATAGAAAAGATAAAACTAAAATAAGTATACTAATCACACACTTAAATAAACTTAGTTTTGAAATACAAACTAAGAGAAGAATATGTATTAGCAGTTAATGTAGAAATCTACTGATAAGATCATCTTCTCAGTTCACTCTGTGAGATAAAATGACTTATTGGATAATAACAAGATAACAACAGCACAGCAGTGGCTCAGCTGTCAGATGCGGTCTCACCTGGGTTTGTGTGGGCTGAGTTGAGGATTCCACTTGAATTGTGCAGTAGTTGCATTTCTATTGCTGGCACTGAAATGTCAGGTAAGTGCAGATTCAGGAAACTCACAGAACTTTGAGAAAGCCACCAGCTACGTCTTCTCATCCACTTTGAAAAGCACACTTTCCAATTGCAGACTTGCAACTGGAGTTAGTGGATTCAATTTTACTTCCAAAATATGACATATTTCAAGTAAAACTTAATTTCCATGAGAAACTTTAATTGAATTGCAAAACTATGACAGTTATGCAATTCAACTATGACTATAACTGTTTAGTATAATAAGGTTTTCTGCACAAATGACTGTAAATTTGAGATCACATCTGCTATCATTCCAACTATAGACTCGATGTCTCATGCAGCTAGGTCAGATCTGTGTCCTAGTTGAAATAGCTTTGATATACTGTAGCAAACCCACTTCCATATGCAAGCAATGCTTTTAATGTGACTTGAAATCATGAAATTAAAGCTAGCTCAAAAAAGTTATGAGGAAAGATTCATCACACTCTTGGATGGATATAAAGGTTTCTAAGTTTGTTTGTTTTTGCAGAGATGACACAGATAAAACCATTTTAGCTCCCCCCAAAAAAACTTTACGTGACTCTCTTTATTGGTGTGAAGAACATTTTAATTGTAACGGTGTGTTGCACAGGAGCAGGCGGTAGACTCAGGAGATCTAAAAATAAACATAAACTTTAATGAAACCTCTCAGGAACATACACAGAAAACACATTTTACCATCACATCTCACTCCGGATAAAGAGTGAGGAACAGGACAGAACTTAAATAGCAAACTGAAACGAGCTAATTAACTGAACACACCCAAACTAATGAGGGTAACTATGGTGACAAAGTGACAAACTTAAGTCCCGGCTACACGGAGACGTGTTTTGCTGTATACGTATAAATGTACAATATCGGCGTTTTGTCCGCATGTCCGGCGTTTTGGGAGCATAAAAACTATATTTTTTTCAATCGGGTCCCAGGGTGGATAAATCCGAAACTGACACCCTTGCATTTTCGTGTGTACAGCCAATCCGTATATTTTAATGTCATCACACCACGTCCTGCGCACGAAAGACTAGTAAGGGATACAGCTACGGGCACTGGGCATGCGCACATCAATATTGCGTCATTTAATTACTGTAACTGCATTATTGTAAGGGTATGTTTAGTGTTGGGGTAGGTGTAGGCGTTTAATAAAGCACATCTGGTAAGTTGCAAATTGTATTAATTGTTATTTTATTGTGCGATTTTACCTCACCTCCTACCATTGTTCTACCCCTTCGAGCCACAACTCTTCTTCTCTGTTTTTAGTGTATCTCTGTGGAAGAATTACAGCGCCACACACTGGTCTGGCATGTATACTACATAGTCTTGAGTCGGTTTCAGTGCTCTCGTGTGTACGCATATATTTCTTGAAAGGAGAAAAAAAAAAAGATTGGATTGGGAAATCTCTGGCTTCGTGTGGACAGGGCCTAAGACAAAGGAACATGTGACAGAATGAAATCACAACTGAAAGATCAACAGACAGACATGTGACATTAATAATCTGAATAATTCCACAATACAGAACCTTTAGTGCAATAGAAAGGTTCCATGAATGTTGAAGGTTCGCAATATTAAAGGTGCTATAAGCGACTCATATGTTTTTTAGGCCAAAACATTTTTTGTCACTCACAGCAGGAGGAGGAGGAGGAGAAGGAGGAGAAGGAGGAGGAGGAGAAGGAGGAGGAGAAGGAGGAGGAGGAGGAGAAGGAGGAGGAGGAGGAGGAGGAGAAGAGGAGGAGGAGGAGGAGGAGGAGGAGGAGAAGGAGGAGGAGGAGAAGGAGGAGAAGGAGGAGGAGGAGGAGAGAAGAGGAGGAGGAGGAGGAGGAGGAGAAGGAGGAGGAGGAGGAGAAGAGGAGGAGGAGGAGGAGGAGGAGGAGGGAGGAGGAGAAGGAGGAGGAGAAGGAGGAGGAGAAGGAGGAGGAGGAGGAGGAGGAGAAGAGGAGGAGGAGGAGAAGAGGAGGAGGAGGAGGAGGAGGAGGAGAAGAGGAGGAGGAGGAGGAGAAGGAGGAGGAGGAGGAGGAGGAGGAGGAGGAGGAGGAGAGGAGGAGGAGGAGGAGGAGGAGAAGAGGAGGAGGAGGAGGAGAAGGAGGAGGAGGAGGAGGAGGAGGAGGAGGAGGAGGAGGAGGAGGAGGAGGAGAAGAGGAGGAGGAGGAGGAGGAGGAGGAGGGTCTAGCTAGCCTCTGTTTTGTTTGACAACACTTCAAACGTCAACAAGACGTTACTCCACCCAGGATCGCTTAGAGCACCTTTAAACTGAAGTAAAAAAAAATTGAGTTATAAATGATCAATTTTATGTTATTTTAATACTTAATTAAAGAATATTATGCAGTGTTGACTTTGGGTTTTTAATCTTGTGATCAATTAGAAATAATCATATTTTGCCCATGTCAAAGTTTGGGTAAAATGAGGCAAATAATAAAGTTATTTTTCACACAATTAGTATAATCTAAAATAAATATAATTTGATTTAATTATGATACAAGTTCATAATTTAATCACAAGTTGATAAGTTAATAATACTATGCCTTGGAACCATTGTGTGCAGGCAAATCCATAAAGACTTCGGAGACCGTACGTAGCGTAGGATGCACATGCACAAATGTTAATTATATGTGAACACCCACAGTAAACACTTTGCATTATCACTAAACAAGCGATAAAGCATATCATATTTGTAAATGAACACCAGATTTTATCACTAGCTGCCCAACACTAGGTGTTTATCCCTCAGTAAATTGCTGTGTTCAAATAAAGATTTTTTTTTAAAAGCTAAGTGTCACTAATTAAAAAAGTATATGTTCAGCCTCTTACATGTCTGATTCTCGAGAGATTGCAGAATTCAACAAATTATGTTTCATAAACTCTAGAGGAGGCATAGTCAAGTCACCTTCATTTATACAGCGCTTTATACAACACAGATTGCTTCAAAGCAGCTTTACAGTGATAATAGGAAATGATGAAAATCTACATTAAGTTTTTGATTGATTAAAACTTACTGATTAGTTATTTAACTAGGCACCACTTAAACAACACCAACACTGTTCCAGACCCCATCCGCACGGCAACAGCATTTGGTGGCCTGAGAACTCAAACCATGAAATATATTTTATATATGTCAAAATATACCATCATCATGGGTAGACCCCAAAAACGGCAATGGCATGTATGCAAGCATTACGTGTTCAGCCTATAGGCAAGTGCGTTTGAATATGTATGTGTGCATATGTGTTTTTATCTGTAGAGAGGGGAATGGATGGGAAGGAGGTCTTCACAGGGGAGAGTCTAGTTGACACGGTCTCAGCTGACACCTCAGGACTGCGTTGTGGTCATGTTTAGGCGCGGGTCCACCATCTGATCTGGATCCGGCGGACTACAAAACCTGTGAACCTATGAGAGACTAACATTAGCGTAGATGCCATTCTACAGTTTCTTCTTATGATGTAACGAGTACGTCAGGTGTTATGGGAAGTGTTCCCGGTTACGGCTTTCCTAGTTAATGCAGCCTAACAATCATTAAACTGATTTGAATAATTGAATTTGATAATGTTATGTGTATGCCAGGTTAAAGAGATGCGTTTTTAGTCTAGATTTAAACTGACAAAGTGTGTCTGCTTCCCGAACAATGCTAGGAAGACTACAGTATACAGCTGACTCAACTAGTTACCTCCACAGTTTTCTGCATCCCTCCACCACATGCTCATTATTTTTTAGAGTTTTTCCTAAATCGGCAAGTTAGGAGTTACTTTTAGCCTTATGTTTTGTGAATACGGCCCCTGATATCCAGCTACTACATACAGACTTGAATCAGTCATTGTCGAATAATCCATTAAAGTCTAGTATATTGGTTCAATTTCATGTAGTTTTCAGATCACCCTTGTCCTAGGTGGAGGAATTCAACATCCTAGCTTTTGTTGTTCAATCTGCCAACACCATCCATTTATTACGATCTTACACTATTTCCTGTCGGTTGAAGTCCATAACTTTGATGTTCCAGGCAATTAAATAAATGTGATAGGAATTGATCTGGTCCTGGCTAAAAATGCTCAGCATAGTTGGTCACAACAATATATTGTGTTTTGTAAGAGGAAACCCATAATGCCTGAAGCGATCTGTAGTAAATTGCAAATTGCTCAATCAGTAAGTGAAGTTATCGTCGTTGGCTGATGGCTAATGTAATCAATGTGTAATCATGTTATCCATAAAAAAATCATCTATGGCTTCACACACAGGGCTTAGATTCATTTAAGTATCTTTTATAAATGTGCCTTAAAAAAACATTACGGATGTGCAGTATGTCACTGCAAGTTTATTTCTGTTAAAACAGATGAAGCATGCACTTTAATCTGGGACTAGTCTTAAGGCTTGTCTGTGAAACCACGAGTATGAGTTTTAATGTATTTTGAAATGTACACTAAATGTAAACATTTATTTTTATAATCTGATTACATAATCCAGTTGGATTGCTTTAAAATTGCATAGGAAGTCTCTTGTGTATGCTTAAAATTTAATACAAAATCTAGCAGTGTAATTTATCTATGTATAATTAGTGAATAAAATATCACTAGCACTATTGCAAAGAACTGCTTTGATCTACGAGAACACTTTATGAAAACATTATGAGCACTATTTGCATATGGGGTAAAGCATCTGATTATTTATTTATTTTACTGCAAAGAAATCTATTTATATATATATATATATATTTTTAAAAGAAACTTAATAAATGCACTTCAGAGGTAACAAGTGTAACAGAAGTCCTTCACCCTTTTTCATGGTTTCTCAAAATAATTCATGAACGTATAGAATATAACAGCATATTTCTAATAGGGACTCAGTGTGACAGCACACCCCACCTGCGCAACTGGGATTTAAACCCAGCTCGTGTCTTCTGCTGTTAGATCAGCATTAAAGAACCATCTCAACTGTTAAATAACAGATATAAGATTACAATAATATCATATTTGTCTTATTTTAAATAAACACAAAAAATAGAGATGAATAGAAAAAAAGAAAGAAATTTACTTTTGCTAAGGTTAAAAAAATGTTCAGTAATATCTTCCAAAGATTTTTTTAATTTTGGTGCAATTTTTTCTCTATATACGGTTGATATGGCAGCTAGTAAATACACTAAGTTTCGTCATCCTGGCATGTGTGGAAAGTGTTGAACCATGCGTGTTACAATTAACCCCGCGTTAGGTTGTGCCCCGCGCTCCCCTATTTATTGGCAGTTAAAGTCTAATAAATGAACCAATGATATACATAAATGAAACATGATTGCGACTGAAAAACACACAGTACATGGAGTGCTTAGAGATTAGTGGACATGACACTTAGCCATTTCTTTTGGTATTCATAATTCTGTTTCTTGCATTTTGCTTTTTGTAAAAATAAGCTGAACTATTTTTGCTATATTAGTTTGAAAGCACATGCTGTCATGCTGGGGAGAAAGCCTCAGAGGGAGTGGAAGTCTTACTCAATCTGCAATTTTAAACTTAGCCAATTTTTCGACTCAGAAGAGACCTGAGTCTTTGACCGGCTTTAACTTTGCGACGTAGCATCAAACTTTTTTTTTAACATGTGTGCATGTCTAACTGAACATACCTTAGCACGCTGTCATCACCTTGTCAGCTCCAGCTAACAATGCCAGGTTGGGACAAGACAAAAACAAGATACAAAAAAAACAAACAAAAAAACATGCATATTTCAGTGTCTTCAGTGGCCCAATCAGTAAAGCGTAAGGCTTAAGTATCTTGGTTTTGATGCGATCGACCCAGGTTTGAACCGGCCTTTTGCATTTCTAACTGACTTGATCCTGATGATCTGAGTGATCTGTTTTGTTTGTATTTAATCTGCAATGTATTGAGGTCCTAGGTCATTGAGTGATTTATAAACAAGTAATAGTACTTTAAAATCAATCCTAAATGTAACTGAAAGCCAGTGTAAAGACCTGAGGACTGGCGTGATATGGTCATATGTTCTGGTTCTGCTCAGAATCCTGGCCACAGCGTTCTGGATGAGCTACAGCTGTCTAATGGTCTTTTTGGGAAGGCCGGTGAGAAGACCATTACAATAGTCCACCCTGCTGGTGATGAAAGCATGAACGAGTTTCTCTAAGTCTTGCTTGGAAACAAAGCTTCTGATTCTTGCAATATTTTTCAGATGATAGTAAGCTGATTTAGTTATTGCTTTGACATGACATGACTCCAACCTTTAGCCTCTAGATATCCGTTCACCTTGAGAATTTCATCTCCAAATCTAATGATTTCAGTTTTGTCTTTGTTTAACTGAAGATAGTTTTGGCTCATCCATCTGTTAACTTCATCAATGCATTTGCACAGGGAGTCAATGGGGCTATAGTCATTAGGTGATAGTGCTAAGTAGATCTGGGTGTCGTCAGCATAGCTGTGGTAAGCCATTTGGTTCTCTCTCATTATTTGGCTCAGTGGCAGCATGTGCAGGTTGAATAGGAGTGGTGCTAGAATTGACCCTTGTGGGACTCCGCAAGTCATGGATGTCCATTCAGACTTATGGTCATCTATACTCACATAATAACCTCTTCCTTCTAAGTACGACCTGAACCATTTAAGGACCATCCCAGAAAGACAGACCCAATTTTCTAGCCTGTCAAGAAGTATGTTATGGTCAACAGTGTCGAATGCAGCACTGAGGTCGAGTAGCACCAGAATTGATGTTTTGCCTGTATCTGTATTGAGGCGAATATCATTTATTATCTTTATAAGTGCTGTTTCTGTGCTGTGATGTGGTCGGAAACCAGATTGAAAATTGTCAAAGTATCCGTTTGAGCTTAAGAATTTGTTCAGCTGACTGAAGTTTTTCAATGATCTTGCCTATGAAGGGAAGATTTGAGATTGGTCTGTAGTTGCTCAATATGCAGTTATCCAGATTTCTCTTTTTCAGAAGAGGCTTAACTACTGCGGTTTTAAGGGAGTTTGGAAAAGTCCTATAGAGAAGTGATGAGTTTACCACTTCTAGCAGATCTGCTTCTAAACAGTTAAACACACCTTTGAAAAAAGAAGTGGGGAGTGTGTCAAGGAGGCAGGTTGATGTTTTAAGGTGCTGTGGAAATAAAGTGCCTAGCAAAATGTTTAATAATAATAAAAGCATTTATTGGGTAGGTGTAGGGAGGGCTTTTATTGTCCATTAAGGCAGAATCCATTTAATAATTGTAATAAATATAATCATTTACACTCTGTTATTATTGCATCTTGTTAATGTACAACAATACTGAGGTGCAAATAGTATATATCTGGCAAAGATAAAGATATAAAGTATAAATTACACGTAATTACTGTTTACACATATTGCAAAGAACTGCTACTTTTACATGGTGTAAATAGAATATATCACTATTTTCACTTAGTATAAATAGAATCTAGTTATAAATAGCCGCTGCCTAACTTAAAACACATCACTAAATGTTTATGTACTAGGATAGTTATTTTAAATACTGTTATGTGTTTAATGAGGTCAGTTTTTTATGTCCTGCTTCTTTTTTTAATTAATTAATATGTTGTTGTAATTCACCAGTTAAAAATAACCACTGAACTTTTATGTCAAGATAATGAGAAAAACAAGTTGTTAAAACAAGCTACCAAGACAGAAAATATTAATGCAATGTGGGCTTTAATGTGTTAGGGTGAAGTCATTATTTATACCATTCCGTGAAAAATACTAGACATTCCCACACATCTACAGCTTCAGTTCCGTAATCAAAATGGAATGAAAATGGAGATTGACTCAAGTTGGGTTAGTTTAGAGGGAACTTTGGCTGAGCCACATGGACATCCAGGGCATTTTGAGTGACCCTCAGTTTGATTATTGCCAAGATGTCTTTCTTGGGAGCAGATTTCTCTTGGGAACCATACTGAGAGCCAGATCTTCCAAAGTGCCACTCACAGTATACATGCACTCTGATTAAATCCACCCCTTCCACTCACCCCCACAGCGGCCTGTCCAACATACCCAGTTCCAGAGGCGCTGTGGCCAGGCTTGGCTTCACACGTATTAGCAGTGTGCTCTGCTTTAGGCTGACAGCTGGGTCCTGTGATCCGCTTGAGTAACTCTCACACTCCAGGAGCACATCGCTCTTGAGAACTATACGATACCTTTTTAATAAACTAATGATTAGGGTTAAATAAGAATCACTGCTCATGTGTGACTTATCATCCTATCAGTTACACTAATTGCTGCTGTTATGGAACCTAATTGAGAGCTGTGTCGCAAACTGCCTGTCCTACTCTGAAAGCCTACTGTAGTAGTTCACAGCTGTCCAACTTCTTGTATTACTGCCAGTATTTCTGTTTCAGTTTTCTGGGGTTTGGTCACCTTAAGTTTAGTATATGATCATGTAAGTGTTTGCTTCTTTTTTGTTTTTCAAATGCTTTGTGTCATCAGTTATATCGTCACATCACCCACTAATTCTGTTAGTTTTTAATTCATGCTCATGTTGTTCCCAAACCAAATATTTTCCCCATGAATGCATAACAGAATGCAAGCGCTTTACATTGAAGAGGCTATGAGTGACCATGTTCTTTTTAGAGAGAAGATGTTTTCTCCTGGCAACCCTTCCAATCAAGCCATACTTATTCACTGTTTTTCTAATGGACTTTCATGGACTTTAACATTTAACATGTTAACTGAGGCCTGTAGAGTCCGAGATCTTGGGCAGTTTCTCTGAGCGGTGCACAGTCTGAGGTGAATTTGCTGTCTTGAATTTTTTCCACTTGTGAATAATCTTCCTCACTATTTAATATTGGACTTCAAATTGTTTGGTATTGGCCTTGCAGTCCTTGCTAGATTGATGGACAGCAACAATTGCTTCTCTAAGATCATTGCTGATGCCTTTCCTCCTTGGCATTGTGTTAACTCACACCTGAAGGCTCCAGACCAGCAAACTGCAAAAACTTCTGCTTTTATAGAGTGGATCACACTCGCTGGTGATCAATTAATCAAAAGGCATTTGATTAGCAGCACATGAGCGTTACTTGTTACTTGAGCGTGATGAATTGAGAAATCAACTTTCCCTTGAGCCTTTGATAAATGAAAGTTAATCGTGATATAAGAATATCCTGTACGTTTCAGAACTTAAAATTTCCTTGTTAGTCAAAGAAACGCTTTTAATGACACCAGGCTCAGAAAACGAGAGATCTCAGAATATGCCAACCATTGACGTTATAGAATGCAGAAAACGCCACCTCAACAGATAAATATGATTCTGTAGCTTGTGTGTTTTCTTGTGTGTTTTCCAGAAGGGCTTCCAAAACGTAAGCCCATCAGCAGGCCGGTGAATATTAAATAGTGAAAAAACATTCCTTTCTTGACATGCCTTGTTCACTCTTGACTTGATATGTGTGTGTGTGTGTGAATGGTTTGTGGTTATATCCACTGATTGGACAGGCCAAGTAATAAAAAATAACATTCCAATCAATCAGGTGGATGAGAGATAAATTATTGTTTGATAAAGACGTTTTGAGAGCCCTGTCAGAGAATCATTCCGGTTGCCACTTTCAAAACAATCCCTCACGTGAACTGACAGGGGAGCAGAAGCTCATAAAATATGCAAATCTCACTCAAAGTCTTCAGTGTCACATGATCATTCATATAGTATATATATTTTTGCAGATTTCCATCTGTAAATTGTGCCCATGATAAATGGTCAGAACAATAAACAAGAATTCAGCAATAATATGCACAACATTAATTACATGTGTTTTATTTAATTACAAATGTATTATTGCCAGGTTGCAACCAATGAGTCTAGAATCTAGATCAAGTGGCAACGTCCCCCAGTTTCTCTTGAAGCCAGTACAGAAGTGACTTAAACTGCAGTTCATCGACTGGCCACTAGAGATCTCATTGAGCCCCATGTTAAAATGCCCAACTTTACAGCAGGAAAAAAACATGTTTACAGCCTGGGACAAATTGTGGTGTTGGTCTATACCAGGGGTTTTCAAACTGGGTCCTGGGACCCCCACTGGTCCTCTAGAAGGTTCTAAGGGGTCCCCAGAAAATTTCAGAGAATCAAAAGACAAAGCAAAAATGGATAAAGTCTACCGAACATTCTAACTCTTTCATTTCTAAATGTATATGCTTTATACATACTTTCTAAAATTGTATATGTTTGCTTTGTATCTTTCTAGTGAGTTTTTCTTACTATAGTCCCTTTGTCGTGCTCGATGGGGTTGTAAGCAATAACCTTCACGCAGTAAGTGATCTGCTTACATACATTTATTGTGAAAGTTGCTTGTACAATTTTTTTTTTATAGAATATGACCTTCTACAGGTTTATACATCCAACAATAAGTATAGACAATTAAAGTTTTGTAAACAATATGTTGTATTTATAATGTTTAAATGTTTTTTATACATACAAATATATAGATGGATTTTAGGAAGGGGGTCCCTCATAAAAGATCATATTTGGGGGTCCTTGGCATCATAAAGTTTGAAAACCCCTGGTCTATACATCTAATTTTGCCCGTCATGACAACAGTGAAGGGGTGAATTTTTTGAACTCATTCATTTACATCATATAAAGCCTTAAAGTTCTGCATAATTAAGGGCATGGCCACTTTGAGTGACAGGTGGATTGCCGTTAGGCTCTGCCCTCTTTGCCCATCGTCAGTTATCCAGGAGTGAAGCGTGATGACCCACTGCCAAGATGGCAACAGCCGACTTTAGGCTTCAAATACTCTCTTCAGAAGCCTATGGGTGACGTCACAGACACTAAGTCCACATTGTTGTCTATGGTCTAGATGCATACCACCACCTACTGTACAGGGGTGTGCAACCTTTATGTACATCAGTTTAAAAACCCAACTTTAATTAAACTAGTTATATATCGCACTCTAACCCTGTTTTTAATAAATGTAGAGATAGCAATACATATTTTTCCCCATTTCCTTATCCGCCCTTAAATTCCCTGTCAAACTCCATTCTCTCTCCATGCAGCTCATACATTTTATCTCACAATATTTCCTTTCTTTACACCTCATTATAACATGCTCAACATTTTCAGTGACATTACAAACGTCACATTTATCTGATATGCATTTCTCCATTTTAAAAATAGGTTGATTTAAGTCTGGTATGACCAAGCCTTAATCTTGAGACTTCTTTGCTTCTGTAATTTCCTTTAAAAGCCTTCACCTTTATCGATTTCTGTATATTGTAATAATGTGCCACTTCATCCGCCATGAGTCTCCCTATGCTGTTCTTATTATTGATTTGACCTCACCTTTTTTCAAAGGGAACTGTCATTCTTTCTTTATCCTTTATTTTCAGTGCAATCTTTGCGTTCATATCTGCTTTCTCATTTCCCTCCACACCAACATGAGTCGGAACCCAACAAAACTGTACAATAATCCCAATTCTTTGTATTCTTAACAATATCATTGATATTTCTTTCGGACCCACTTTATATTAGGTGTCCTTAACTACTATGTACTAACATTTTAAATAATAATTTGATACATTGCACTTATTGTGTACATACATTTTTTTTTCATTATACTTACATTTTAAAAAAAATACCTGCATGTAATTACATCTGTAATTAATTTCTGTAGTTACATTTGTAATTACACAGTTGACACTTCCCTTACACCTAACCCTACCCTTAAACTCACCCACACCACCACACCTGTCCCTAACCCTACCATTAAACTAACCCATCCCACCACACCTGTCCCTAACCCTACCCTTAAACTAACCTATACACCACACCTGTCCCTAACTCTACCCTTAAACTCACCCACACCACCACACCTGTCCCTAACCCTACCCTTAAACTAACCTATACACCACACCTGTCCCTAACCCTACCCTTAAACTCACCCACACCACCACACCTGTCCCTAACCCTACCCTTAAACTTACCCATCCCACCACACCTGTCCCTAACCCTACCCTTAAACTCACCCACACCACCACACCTGTCCCTAACCCTACCCTTAAACTTACCCATCCCACCACACCTGTCCCTAACCCTACCATTAAACTAACCCATCCCACCACACCTGTCCCTAACCCTACCCTTAAACTCACACCACCACACCTGTCCCTAACCCTACCCTTAAACTTACCCATCCCACCACACCTGTCCCTAACCCTACCCTTAAACTTACCCATCCCACCACACCTGTCCCTAACCCTACCCTTAAACTTACCCATCCCACCACACCTGTCCCTAACCCTACCCTTAAACTAACCCATACACCACACCTGTCCCTAACCCTACCCTTAAACTTACCCATCCCACCACACCTGTCCCTAACCCTACCCTTAAACTCACCCACACCACCACACCTGTCCCTAACCCTACCCTTAAACTTACCCATCCCACCACACCTGTCCCTAACCCTACCATTAAACTAACCCATCCCACCACACCTGTCCCTAACCCTACCCTTAAACTCACCCACACCACCACACCTGTCCCTAACCCTACCCTTAAACTTACCCATCCCACCACACCTGTCCCTAACCCTACCCTTAAACTTACCCATTCCACCACACCTGTCCCTAACCCTACCCTTAAACTTACCCATCCCACCACACCTGTCCCTAACCCTACCCTTAAACTAACCCATACACCACACCTGTCCCTAACCCTACCCTTAAACTTACCCATCCCACCACACCTGTCCCTAACCCTACCCTTAAACTTACCCATCCCACCACACCTGTCCCTAACCCTACCCTTAAACTTACCCACACCACCACACCTGTCCCTAACTCTACCCTTAAACTTACCCATCCCACCACACCTGTCCCTAACCCTACCCGTATCCCACCTCAATATCAGCAAAGGTGTTTTGCAACACAATATGAACACAGTAAGTACATTGTACTTATTTTTTTTATGTAAGTACATGGTAGTTAAGGCCACCTAATATAAAGTGGGGCCTTTCTTTCAATAAATAATAATCTCTTTTTGTTTCATTTGCATTCAGACTACTAAGAGTTTTATACAGTGTAATCATTAGTCCTTCTCTCCACATTGAATCATACGCTTTTTCAATATTAAAATACGCTATAATCATAACCTCTTTTGTGCTAATTGCTTTTTCTGCCTCATTACCTCATTTCACTTAGGCATCTCAAAGATCCTTTGCGAAAGTCATTTTGATGTGCGGTAATCATTCCTCTTTGTTCTAAATAATATGACATTCTGCAAACTATTACCTTTTCCATCCATTTACACAATATAGATGTTAATGCTGTATGCCTGCAATTTCCTGCGTTATCTGGGTTTTGACCAGGCTTGCTAAAAGGGTAATATCAGGGCACTTTTCCCTTTCCACCTTCTCTCCATATCTTATTACATAACTTAATACAATTTTCAAGACGTCAGGCAATTGTCTGAACATTGCATATACTAATTGGTCTTGTCCTGGAGCTGTATATCCACTCTTCTCTAAAGCCATTTCCAAGTCCATGTCAAGAGAATAATTGTCACTATGATTTTTCTTTAATGATCTTACAATGTCCTCCTTTCGGTTTTTTTTTTTGTGTGTGTGTGTATTTCATTTAGTGACTTCCATTATGTATGCATGTCTTCTTGCCCAAGATTTGCTTTCTCCTTATTTGTAATTGCAATATATTCTTCATCAACTAACACTGGGATTTTAGCATATTTTCATTTCACACTCATTTTTTGTAATCATTGACTAAGCGACATCCAATATTTTTTCTCTACCAATAGAGCAGAACTGTCTCTTGTCCTCTTGGATAACGTTTTTTTCTGTGCCATAGCTCTTTTTTTTTCAATTATCTTGACTCAATTGCTTCCTTAAAATTCTAAAAGCTCTATTTCTTTCTTTTATAGCATTTCTACATTCATCATTCCTAAAACCTTTTTCCATTGTGCTTTTGGGAATGCATGCTGATCATCACTAATAATCATGTGCTTCAATGCTTCTGCACAGCTGTCTACATCACACTCCTTGATATTGTTTCAATGGACTCTTTACAGTATTCTCCACATTTCCTATTCAGCTTTACCATCTTTCTATTATATATCCTTACTGCACATTTAATTAAAAATGATCATGTACATAATAATATCATATAATGGTCACTCCCACATGTGTTCTTGTCATTACTTACTTTTCATTCACATAAATTACTCATATTTCCTGAGACCAAGTTGAGTTTCTTGTAACATCCACTCTAGTGCCACTTCCATCATTAAGACTGCAGACAAATCTCTCATCCATTAGTTTCTTCCAATACTTCTCCGTATATTTTTATGTGATTGCTTCCCTGTAGATTTTGATGGGCGTTAAAGTCACACTATATTACTTTTCTATCAACACTTTTTAAAATTGATAGCTTCTTTCAAGGATTATAAAAATACTTTTTTTTTTTTTTTAAATACTTTTCTGGGTAACACGTAATACTGTTCTGTCATGAATTAAAAATTACAAAGGAACAAATGAGTATCGCAAAATTAACATTCTAGTAATTAACAAATTAAAAAGTAATATCTGTAACATTGGGTGGTTCAGAAACAATAGAGAGCAGGATCCAAATGCAGTTAGATAACATTTATAAAAGTAAATCCAAGAATATAAGATGAAAGGAAAAACAGAAAATCCATAATCGAGGGAAAACAGGCTAAATCCAGACAAAGCTATGCAAAACTGATCTCAACAACATGCAAACGATACAACCATAAAGGACAACACCAGACAAGGGACATGAGACACACTGTGCTATATACACAAGGAGTGATTGGCAAACAAGACATACCTGGGAACAATCAAAGAACTAATTAACAAGAAAAACTGCAAAGGACTAGAAAACATGGTGTAAAACAGGAAATAACATCCCCACACAAGACCAGGGGAACACAAGACAGGAAACATTACAGAGCCCCTCTGCCCCTTTAAACAGCAGATTCCAGATGCTCCTCAACAAACAGACACATAATTGGAACATGAAAAGGGATAGAGGACCATGCCAGTTTGGTGAAAAAGGAGACTGAGGAAGGATGGAAGCGGCAGGGCAGGTGGCCAGGGCAGGGCACCAGGTCGAAGCCGGTAGAGCAGGGCACCAGGGCGGAGCCAGCAGAGCAGAGCATCAGGGCGAAGCATGCAGAGAAGGGCACCTGGGTGAAGCCCGCAGAGCAGGGCACCAGGGGATAGAAGGTAGAGCAGGGCACCAGGGGATAGAAGGTAGAGCAGGGCACCAGGGTGGAGCAGATGGCCAGGGTGAAGCAGAGAGAGCAGGCTGCCAGGGTGGAGCTAACTGGGTAGGTTGCCTGGGTTCAAAGCTGAAGACCACCACCATGGAACAGATGACCACCACAGCAGATCAGATGGGCCTGAAGATCCATGCAGCAGAGCAGGTAGAGCTGGTGACCACCACAGCTTGACCATCATGGCAGAACTTTAACAAACGGCAAAGAAAGGTTAGAATTGGCTTTTGGGGCCATGTGAAGACAGGCAAAAGTTCAGTTATAGTCAGCGTGGACTTAGCAAGACAGGCTGGGAGTTCAAGGATGGCCTCCATGGTAATTATGGGACAGGCATGGCGTTTAAGGGCGACCTCTGCAGTTGTGTCATGGTAGACAGGAAGTTTATTGATGACCTCCATGGTCGTGTCAGAGCAAACAGAGAGTTAATGAGTGGATGCCGCCACCTGGGGAGGAGCTGGAGAATTGTGTATGGTCCACACACACAAGATGGCCACAGCCATCACAGGAAATGCACTCAATGGTAGCAGAGTCTCAAAGACCGCGGGTCTTGGGACTATCTGGCTGGGGATGCTAAACGCTCATACTGACATTAGTGGCGGGTCTGTCATAATGGAAATCAGCCCCAAACTTCCATTGATAGTCTGCTTTAGGTCCAGAATGTCGATCACAATGGTTACAGGTTACTGACATCGAGGGTGTGACAACAGGAGACTCTGGCATGGCAGTCATGACGGTGGGAGACTCTGATGTGGCGGCCCCTGTCGCCCCGCGTCTTCACGAAGGTCGCGGAGGCAGCCATTGTTCCGCTCAGAGAACGCGGCGTTCGTATCCTCAACTACCTCGACGACTGGCTGATACTGGTCCAGTCGCGGGAACAGTTGTGCGAACACAGGGACATGGTGCTCCGTCACCTCTGCCTGTTGGGCTGTCGGGTCAACCGAGAGAAGAGCAAACTCTGTCCCACACAGAGGATCTCTTATCTCGGTATGGAGTTGGATTCGGTCAACCGGACTGCTCGCCTCACAGAAGAGCGAGTCCAGGCTGTGCTGAACTGCTTGAATACGTTCAAGGGCAGGACGGCGGTCCCACTGAAACTTTTTCAGAGGCTCCTGGGGCATATGGCATCTGCAGCCGCGGTAACGCCGCTCGGATTGCTACATATGAGACCGCTTCAGCACTGGCTTCATGGCCGAGTCCCGAGATCTGCATGGCAGAGCGGCATGTACCGGTTCCCAGTCACCCCATACTGCCGTCAAACCTTCAGCCCGTGGTTGGACCCTTCGTTTCTACGGGCGGGAGTACCCTTAGAGCAAGTGTCCAGGCATGCAGTGGTCTTCACAGATGCCTCGGCCACGGGTTGGGGGGCCACGTACAACGGGCACGCAGTTTCAGGTCTGTGGACGGGGCCCCAACTGCGTTGGCATATCAATTGCCTGGAGTTACTGGCAGTACGTCTCGCCCTGGCCCGGTTCAAGAAACCGCTTCAGGGCAAGCACGTACTGGTCCGTTCGGACAGCACTGCGGCCGTTGCGTACATCAACCGACAGGGTGGTCTACGCTCCCGTTGCATGCTCCGGCTCGCCCGCCATCTCCTCCTGTGGAGTCAGAAGTTTGTGAGGTCACTTCGTGCCATTCACATCCCAGGTGCGCTGAACCAGACAGCCGACGAGCTCTCTCGCCAGTCGACACCTCCACCCCCGGAGCGTCCAGCTGATATGGGACCACTTCGGGGAGGCACAGGTAGACCTGTTTGCCTCCCCGGACTCGACCCATTGCCAGTGGTACTACTCCCTGAATGGAGGTACCTTAGGCACTGGCGCACAGCTGGCCCCGGGACCTACGCAAGTATGCGTTTCCCCCAGTGAGCCTTCTCACACTGTGCAAGGTCAGGGAGGACGAGGAGCAGGTCTTGTTAGTTGCGCCCTACTGGCCCAACCGGACCTGGTTCACAGAACTCTCACTCCTCGCGACAGCCCCTCCTTGGCTGATTCCCCTGAGGAGGGACCTTCTTTCTCAGGGGCGGGGCACTCTATGGCACCCGCGTCCAGACCTCTGGAAACTCCATGTCTGGTCCCTGGGCGGACGCGGAGGTTCTAGGTGGCCTACAAGCAGTGGTAGACACCATCGCTTCAGCTAGAGCCCCCTCTACGAGGCGCCTCTACTCTCTGAAGTGGAACCTGTTCGTCGAGTGGTGTTCTTCCCGCCGGGAAGACCCCCGAAGGTGTTCGATTAACGTTGTGCTTTCCTTCCCGCAGGATGGGTTGGATCGAAGGCTGTCTCCTTCCACCCTCAAAGTATAAGTCGCAGCAATAGCGGCGTATCATGATGCAGTAGATGGTAAGTCCTTAGGTAAGCACGACTTAATCGTCAGGTTCCTCAGAGGTGCGAGGAGACTAAATCCTCCTCGTCCTACCTCGATACCCTCTTGGGACTTAGCCCTGGTGCTCAGAGCACTTCAGGGTCCTCCATTCGAGCCTTTGCAGTCCGTGGAGTTGAATATTCTGTCCATGAAGACAGTTCTACTGATTGCATTGGCTTCAATCAAGAGGGTAGGGGACCTGCATGCACTTTCGGTCGATTTAATCGTGCCTAGAGTTTGGGCCGCCAACTCTCACGTTGTCCTGAGACCCGGCCTGATACGCCTGCTTCCTACCACTCTTCGACCAGGTGGTGAACCTGCAAGTGCTGCCTTCGGAGGAGGCAGACCCAGCCCTAGCTTTGTTATGTCCCGTCCGCGCTCTGCGCGCTTACATTGACCGGACGCAGAGCCTCAGATCCTCACAGCAGCTCTTCATCTGTTACGGAGGCCAGCAGAAGGGAAAGGCTGTCTCCAAGCAAGGCGCCTCGCTGACAGATATATGTAGAGCTGCGGGCTGGGCGACACCTAACACGTTCGCTAGATTCTATAGCCTCCGTGTAGAGCCGGTATCTTCCCGTGTACTCGCCCCCAGTGGCCAGTAGCACCCTTTCTAGTGTCGGCTTGCATACGCCACTCCCGCCCTCGGGGCCGGATACGGGCGTCTATTTGCTCCAGTTGTGTTCCCCGGAAACGGCTAACCCTGTGAGTTCCTCCGTCACCCTTTCGGTGTCAGACGTGGCGGCCGTCTGACGCCAGGCCTGCACCCGTATGCTTGTGGAACGTGTGTGTAGGCTGGGTATCCATATGTAGCGGTCCCCTCACGGCTACCCCATATGTGTATTCTCCACGGTACCAGCTACCCTAATTGGCTAGCCCCGTGTCTTTCCCTCGACAGAGCTCCCTCTGTCGTTCCTGGAGGTGCTCTTCCCCCCTGGGACCAGGCTGGAACCACCCCAGGGACTGCCATATGTTGCACTCCCCTGCTAGGTTAGTCCTTATGTGTATTCACCACCTCTCCTTCCATTGAAGGACGTGGCTCCGCAGCGTGCCATCTCCTCGAGACGGGCATGCTTTCCCAGCGTTATCCAATAGTCACGCTGAGTGGGTCTTGCAGGAACAGCAGTGACTGTCCTTCCCTGCCGGGAGCCCTGACTCCCACTCCAACATAGGAGTGGTCCAGCGAGCTCAGGCAGGGCGCTGGAAGGGCCAGCATCCCTGGCGTGTTGGTAGGGATCCCAATTCGTCGGTCAGTTCCGACGTACGTCGAACGTGACCGGCTGAAAGGGAACGTCTCGGTTACGTATGTAACCCTCATTCCCTGAAGGAGGGAACGGAGATGTACGTCCCGTTGCCAGGTGCTGTGCTTCCGCTGAAGGACCTGCCACTAGTTTGGCTCCTCAGCAGAAAAAAGAGTATGCAGTGTTTCACTTCCGTATTTATACCCGCGCTGCGGGCGGAGCGTGAATCGCATGCCAATGTCAATTAACTCGTTTAGAAACACTCGAAGCAGATAGGTCTCTGAAGGCAGATCCCAATTCGTCGGTCAGTTCCGACGTACGTCTCCGTTCCCTCCTTCAGGGAACGAGGGTTACATACGTAACCGAGACGTTTGTCATAAACGTCTCCAGTCTCTTCAAATCTTTTTTTTTATCCTCTATACTTGACACTGAGACACTTTGAAGGTGTCTGCCACATCAGCAGTGGATCTGGTCTTCAGCCTCTTGATAATCAAAACTTAAGTCTCAGGGTGAATCTTAGGCATGTTTGCAGAGGTCTAGTTGCAGTTGATTTGAAGGTCTAGTGTACTGGGGTTCTTTTTATACACACCTGAGATCTAATTGATCCATTATTAGTCACAGGTGAAGCTCATATGACAAGGCGACAACACTTATGTCTTTGCAAAAATTGACTCAATGGGCTTTTCCAAGCTGTGAATATAACAATATTTTTTGACAGTTTCATCTTGCACTGAAACATTATTACAAAAGCTGTTGGGATTAAAATGAGCCATTTCTTGTAAAAAAAATCTTGATAAGAAATATATTTCAGGTCAATTTGTACACAAGCGACAAGACTTTTGTCAGGGACTGTACTCTGTACTCTGTACATTTGTAATGAGTAATGCAATTACACATAACATTTTGCATGGCACCAAACATGTTCTGCAGCAGTTTATTTCTGCTATAAAAGAAGAGATATCGCCATCTACAGGGCATTGTCAACAAGGCTTCTTTGCACGAATGCGAGTGAATTAGCATGTAGTTGCTGAATGGCAGGCGTTTTAAATTTGAGATGAGGACATTATTGCAGTCGATGATGAGGCCGAAACCAGCACATCCAGTGAAAGTAGGCTTTGACTTTTTGGGGCTTTAATTAGCCTATAGTTAACATTACTTTGTTTATCTATTATATTGAAGAGACCTTTTTGAAGGATATTGGTTTACTTGTCCCCTTTGTTTCTAATACTGTATGTTTAATCCCCAATAATTATCTTGCTGCCTCTACAATTGTCTTGATTATATCACTTTTTCTCTGTCACAATCTTACAGACGAAAGCTTTTATCCATAATCAGTGTATCCTCATTTATCTTTTTGATCCATGGATTTATTTCTGTTAGCTTTTGACTTATAGTGTGAGATGGGATCTATATTGAATGTCTGGCAGACTGACTTGAGTTAGATACCACATGTGTTTCACTAAATCTGGCTAGCTCAATTTCCTTAACTTTCTTTTTTTTAACTCAATCAGCATATAGAACTTGGTTAGTTATTTTGTACTTCTGTACCTCTATATCTGTCATGATCAAAGCCTGTGTTTCCCAGTCTTGTGTGGACTTTTATTATTTCCTGTCTTGTGCCATGTTTTGTAGTTCTTTGTAATTTTTCATGTTGATTAGTCTCCTCAGGTGTGTCTTGTTAATTGTTTAGATTGGAAAGAACTACAAAACATGGCACAAGACAGGAAATAAAAGTCCTTACAAGACTGGGAAACACAGGCTGGGATCATGACAATAGCTTTCCTTTGAACCATGCATCCTTCAAAAGCAGCTCTGTGTTCACCACCACAGTTGCAAAATCTGATTTGAGCATCTTTACCACATTCACCATACTTGGGTTCCAGTCCACATATATTTTCTTTCATTTGCATTGTCCTTCAATGTGTCCCATTCTTTGGCAATCGAATCACATCTGGGCTGGGGTATATTCACTAACATAAACAACTCAAGTAACCCATTCTTATTTTCTTAGGCATTGCCATTTCAAACTAATGGAGTATTAACAGGCCTTTCTCTGCATTTGTAATCTGGAAGCTTTCATCACCTTTCCTCCTATCTCATCCACCGTCTTTGTTAAAGGTACATCATAAATAACACCTTTAAGCTCAGCTGCATTTTCAGAGAAATGTGCATTAATTATTTCTCAGCACAGAGGAATTTCTTTTCAGTTTATCTTTAGCAAAAATCAGTAGCCTCCTCTTCCCTCACACTTGTTTTGACACTGTGCCCTCTATACCTCAGATCAGATACCCTCACTTGTGATGACAGTAACTACGTCCACTTTGTGAAAACATTTCTCAGGAACAAATTTGAATATCAAAAAAGTGATGACAATTTCATCAATTTTCACTACTTATTAGCATACATCTACACATGCATTGCAGTAATAAAAACAACAAGTTAAATTACAGTTAATTGCCATATAAAAGTAATGCAATAAAGGCCATAATTTCCTTGCTAAATATTTTTTAGGTAACACTTTATTGTACTTACTGTAATAATAATAAGGGCTTTTCACACTTGAAATAGTTAACCCTGGGTCATTCTAAACCACGAGTAAACTGAATCCTGGGTTATCTTGCTTCACGTTTCACACTAGTCATAATTTACCCGGGGTTAACAATTAATCCTGGGTATTCATAAACGGACGTTTCACACTGTACATTCCTAAACCCTCGGTTCTTATTTGCATATTTGCTGTGTCAGTGTCATTGATTGGATGAACACAGCACGTGACCTGTTTACATAAAAGCTCTAGCATTGCGCATCCTCTTATTGATGACTGTACTTTCGAGTTTATACAGAATGGATATTTTGGACTATAAAGGCAAGAAAGAAACCTCTTCTTTAATGAAATTGCCATGCTTTCTGTCAGCATTTGACATTTTTCCTCTCAAACACTGAATTTACTGTTTATATACAATGTGCAGGCCATGGCTGTCCAAAGTACATAAATATGAGTATGCGATTGGTTGTCTGTTGCTAAGTCTCTAGCTTTAACATTCTAACACTGCTCCTTTTACCTGGGGTTAAAAGCAATGTTTTTAACGACGATAACCTGGGGTTAAGCGCAGTGTGAAAAGCCCTATAAGTAAACCATGCATAATAAGTATGTTTATATTACTCAGTACTTAAAAGTACTGAATAATTACACTGTAACAAAGACACCTTAAAATAAATTGTAACCAATTTTTTCTTTGAATGTTTGTCACCTTGCTGTTTGAGGTCTGTTTGCTCCTCAGGTGGTTCGTTTGTTTTGGCATGGCAGGCTATTGAGACAGTCTGAACACCTTGTAGGACTTATGCTATTCAAAGCATGAACCCAACAGAGTTCTTATACTGATTTGTGTTTGTGTGTGTGTATTCAAGCGGCCCCCGCTCAACAGACTTGTTTTATGTGATCTGCTGAGCGTCCTGGCAGTATGTCAGCCTCCATGGCAGCATGTCAGGAAACCGATGAGAGATGAGAGATAGAGAGCAAGACAGTGAGAGACAGGGAGAGAGGGATTCCCACCCTCCTACACATCCTTCTGTCTGTCTCACTGCTCAGTGTATCACAGTGCTGAATATTGGCAGTTATTATTATAAAAAAGCTATATTTAGATGTACAAGTGCTCAAAAGCAGTCAAACTGAATAATCGTATAGAATAAACAATATCTCCAAGATGCATTGAATCTCTACTCATGCTGTAGAGAAAAAGCATTGTTTTTCCCAATGTAAATACCCATTTAAAGCTGAGATGTATCATATCTGTGCCAATTTAGACCAAACGAATTTGCTAAATGAATATCAGGTTTCTCCTTCCTCTCTGCCCTCCATTACGGTAGCCTACCATTGCTCAGACAAACAGATTGTCCCTCCCCAAACTCACACCATTGGTTAAGTATGTTAATTAAAAATGAACCAGTCAGTATCTTTACTGATGGTTATAGAGAGGCACGCACATCCAATGTGTTTGAGATATACCCTCAAAGCGTGCATGCATTAAACATATCCCATTTCACACTTTCCAAACTCACGTTCATTTATCATGCTCTCACTCCGTAAACATGCAAAATGATTGACAATCATGCCCCAAAAGCATTCTGTTTGGCTGAACAAACAATCTGACAGCGGCCCGAGGACACTTTTTATTTTGCTGTGTACAGAGAGGGCTGTCAAAGAGATCTCTAGAGTGATAGTGTTAAAGGGGTAGAATCATATTCTGCATAAAACTGAATTGACGTAGCTTGACATTTAGCCCATGATACTGGGTATTCAGCTAGGTTCACATTCATGCACCCTGTTAAAATAACAGGCTTGTCTCGCTCTTGCGCATCCAACACGGTCTGACTCCTATTCATCACATATTGACGCTTGCTCAGGACTCCTCGGCATTACTTTTTACCGCATGGGGTACCCCTTTAGTGTTGTTTTCCAATGCAGGGTACTCCATTTGATTTCATTTGTTTGCCCATTCTTTGCATTTGTAAAAGCAGACATGATTTTATGAATCTTTATAGGCTACTTTTATATTTTGAAACAACTAACCACACTCCTAACCTAAACCTACCCACTTCTCAACAATATAAAACACGTAATGTTAACAGGCAAATTAAAATGTACAGTCACAGGTATTTATTGCAAAAACTGACCAAAAACAGTATAAAAGTATTAAGTCATGTTGCATTTCGAATCTTCTGAAGTCAAACGATATCTTTATGTGAAGAACAGAGTTGATCTTAAAGGGTTAGTTCAACCAAAAAATGAAATTTATATCATGAATGACTCACCCTAATGTCGTTCCACACCCGTAAGACCTCCTTTCATCTCCAGAACACAGTTTAAGATATTTTAGATTTAGTCCGAGAGCTTTCTGGTCCTCCATTGAATGTATGCACGGTATACTGACCGTGTCCAGAAAGGTCATAAAAACATGATCAGAGTAGTCCATATGTGACATCAGTGGGTGAGTTAGACTCTCTTGAAGCATCGAAAATACATACAAGCTCTCGGACTAAATCTAAAATATCCTAAACTGTGTTCCGGAGATGAACGGAGGTCTTACGGGTGTGGAACGACATTAGGGTGAGTCATTCATGACATTTTTGGATGAACTAACCCTGTAATGTTTAAATCGCTGTAATGATGATCCAACCCGGCGCTCTGCGAACGCACACACTCCACTCTGTCATATCTCATTCAAATGATACACAATTGTTCACGAGACATTCGACCGCCAGTGCTGTCAAAGCTGACGTAACATTTCTTCGGGTGGCAATTTTTTAAATGTGTTCATGATCTTCGGGAGATTTTCTTCACACAAAAAAATAGTTTGGCCTCGGGACACTTCGAATATTTGTACTTTTTGAATAAATTTTGGCTGCAGTCGTATCTGACTGTTATATCCTGTGTTTTATAATACATAAATGGGTAGTTGAGTTATGGGGTTGAGTTACGTGTTCAAAACGTGTCTGAATAGCGTAAAATAAATAAAAAAGTACTGAAAAAAATATTGTTTTAAAAAATATTTTAAAAAATATTAAAATATCCTTATTAACGAATTTTGAAACACTGTTGGATTATTTGTATTATTGATTTTTTTTTTTTACATATGAATTATTTTAAGTGTATTTACTTACATTACTTATTTTGGAGTTTGGAGTTGTTGTTGGTTTTTTTGCTTAATATCTTTCAAAAACGATCTGCAGTATTTTAGCACATGATTCACAAACTGAATTATGCAAATGCAAAAATCTGTGCTGAATGCAGTTTGCACAGCAGAATTCCCAATCTTGTAAATTGGTTGTGAGTAGGTTGTGGACGAGTACCTCATAATTTGACACACTTAAAGATGCAGTATGTGATCTCCCAAAATCGTTGTTGAACACTATTGATATTTGAAATCAACCCAAACAAACCCATCCCTCTCTTCATTGCTCCGCCTCCAGCGCGCCTCTTGAGATCAGTGAAGTGAGATTTACCTGCACAGCTTTCACTGGCCTACATTACACACGCAATGCAAGAGTGGATGTCTATTTATCATAGCAGACGCGAAGAAAAATAATGCTTCACGAAAAAAAAAATTAGGAACGAATGACAAGGTAGCACAAAAAATAAACATACAGTACACAAGAGTAAATACAAGCAAGAGTTGGTTGTTAGTCACCAGCAGCTCCAGACAAACAATGACACTCAAAACTCACAACCAATGTTACTTGTGTATGGAGCAGAATTAACGCAACCTCTGTGTTCAGGCCTTCCGGCTTAGGTCTCTCCAGTGCTGCAAAGCTTTTCTAATATTAACGAGGGTCCTAAAGCTCTTCCCTGACCATAACTCTTATTTTTTCACTATATTGTGAGATTTTGTCTTTTGTATTGTCATATTTCACATTCATTAGTCTTAAATCTTACTCAGTCTCTTTCCTCCACCATCATACCCCCAATGCTTACTGGTTGCATGTTTGTTGTGTTGCTCGGTCCGACCAACTTTTCAAGTTTTAAATGAAATTCCATTTACTGCCGGTGGGTTGTGGGTGGTTAGTGAATAAGATGCAGGGGGGAGGGGGGGTTGTGCTTAAATATCCAGAATGTCGGCAGAATTTACAGTCAGAGCATGCAGATCACATAGAACTGATCTTTATATGACAAAACTTCACATATCCTAAGGTAATAAAATCACACAATACAGATGCAGAATAAAAAAAATAAAAATGTAAACATTTTAAAACTCTTTAGTTTGGAACACATATTCACTATTATTAACTATTACTTTTGCCAACACCTAATTACTGCTTATTAATAGTTAGTAAGGTAGTTATGTTTAGATATTGGGTCAGATTGAGGGATGTAGAATATGGTCATGCAGAATAAGGCATTAATATGTGCTCTATACGTACTAATAAACAGCCAATATTCTAGTAATATGCATGATAATAAGCAACTAGTTAATAGTGAGAACTGGACACAAAACTTAAGTGTTACCTATACATTACATGTATCTAAGCTATCCACACATTGTATATTATTCTGCCTAGACATTTCACTCAAGTTTAATGTGTGCTATTAACGTAAAGTAGACTGACAAGCACAAACAGCAATCTGCTTGAACATAATGCATAAATAATTTGCATGTCCTTGTTGACCATGTTAAATATGCGTAAATATTCACAGTGAAGGGTGCAAACAGGATATAATGGATATAATAACTGGTTGACCTTTTGGCTGCAATAACATTCAGCAAGCGTTTTATGCTCTTGCACATACGACCTGGAAAAGTGCTAAGGGTATATTTGCACCATTCCTTTAAAAAAACTTGTTTAGGTCAAGAAGTTTTCTTGAAATGAATCTGTCAGTCGTGCCGAAGCATCTCAATCATGTCGAATCAGGATTCTGACTGGACCTCTGATTTCATTTTTCTGTTAAAGCATTTTTATTGTTGTTGGTTCATTCCTGTGCTTTGGGTCACGGCAGTGGCGTCAATTCACCAAAAGCCAATTCAAGGCGAATTATGATGATGTCATCAAATCACTCCCTGGACATGACGACAGGTGTGTGTGTGTGTGTGGTGACGAATCTCAGTTTTGATCATAACCCAGCAGATTAGACAGTTATAGACATGACTACTCCACACAACTTTTTCCAACTCTTAAAGCTCAAGGGTCTGGATATTATTAAATTTAAATTATATTTTTTAATGTGATTATCAAAAATATTTTTGTTTATCCTTCAAAGATTGTCAGAATTTGTAAAACTAAAAGTTTAACGATGTAGGAAAACGTTTGAATTTGATGATCAAGGTAAATTGGACTTCATTTGTCTTCTGGGAAACATGTAAGCATCTTCTGTTGCTTCTGAAGGACAGTACTAAATGAAAAGAAAGAAAGAAATATTTGTACATCTTCATCCTGTTCAAAAGATTTCACCCCCGGCTCCTAATGTGTCGTGTTTCCTTCTGGAGTATCAGTGAATGAGTGAACCTTTTTTAAAAGTTGTGTTTGAGTCTTATTTAGGACAGCACTAAATAAAAAATAAACATGCATTTTGTATGATCTCTCTTATTTTATTCAAATTATTCAGTTTCATAGATTCTGCAAGGGGTTCACACACTTTTTCTTCACTGTATATATATATATATATATATATATATATATATATATATATATATATATATATATATATATATATATATATATATATAAATAGCACTGGCTCTGACAAACACCTCCAGTCTTGGCCCATTGCTGAGGTTAGTTGAATTCCGACTCTAATTAGCTTTTAGACAAGTCATTAGCCTACAGAAGGACATACTTGTTCCTGTTTTAACCATGCATCTCTTGAAAGTCTTCACACTGCATTTTCCACCGACAGCTGAAGAAAGTGTTGCCAATGATTACTCCTCCAAAATAGACAACTCCATTGGATGGAGAGGACAGCTCTGTAAAGCAAACTCCCCAAAATAGTTTGCCAGGATACCCAGTAAACATGGCATTTTGGAAGCATTAGTCGGAAATCTCATTCCAAGGGTCATTGCTACGGGACTGAGTGAAGTATCATACTGCATGATAGATTAATTGAACACAATCTCCAGTAACAAGTAATTCTGAGTTAATGCCGCATGAATAACATTTCTCTCTTCAGTGCTTCTGTTCTCCCCAGAGGATTATGGCTTCTCATTTTACCCTCTTGAAAATGAAACAAAACAAACGTAATGAAAGAAAGCCCAGTCTGTCCTCTTTTTCTGCGCAGAAATGATAAATAATTGCTGTTCACCTCATATTGTGTGCTAAATCAGTTATTTAGTGTTTGGGTAGTTTTTGTTTTACCCAGATCCCGGGTCAGACGTAATAATAACCCAGCGTTTGGTTAGTTTTTGTGTTACACAGATCCCGGGTCAGATGTAACAACCCAGCGTTTGGGTAGTTTTTGTGTAACCCAGTTCCTGGGTCAGACGTAACAACCCAGTGTTTGGTTAGTTTTTGTGTTACACAGATCCCGGGTCAGACGTAACAACCCAGTGTTTGGTTAGTTTTTGTGTTACTCAGATCCCTGGGTCAGACGTAACAACCCAGTGTTTGGTTAGTTTTTGTGTTACACAGATCCCGGGTCAGATGTAACAACCCAGTGTTTGGGTAGTTTTTGTGTTACACAGATCCTGGGTCAGGCGTAACAACCCAGTGTTTGGGTAGTTTTTGTGTTACTCAGATCCCTGGGTCAGACGTAACAACCCAGTGTTTGGTTAGTTTTTGTGTTACACAGATCCCGGGTCAGATGTAACAACCCAGTGTTTGGGTAGTTTTTGTGTTACACAGATCCCGGGTCAGATGTAACAACCCAGTGTTTGGGTAGTTTTTGTGTTACACAGATCCCGGGTCAGATGTAACAACCCTGTGTTTGGGTAGTTTTTGTGTTACTCAGATCCCTGGGTCAGACGTAACAACCCAGTGTTTGGGTAGTTTTTGTGTTACCCAGATCCCGGGTCAGACGTAACAAGCCAGTGTTTGGGTAGTTTTTGTGTTACACAGATCCTGGGTCAGATGTAACAACCCAGTGTTTGGTTAGTTTTTGTTTTACCCAGATCCTGGGTCAGACGTAACAACCCAGTGTTTGGGTAGTTTTTGTGTTACCCAGATCCCGGGTCAGACGTAACAACCCAGTGTTTGGGTAGTTTTTGTGTTACACAGATCCTGGGTCAGATGTAACAACCCAGTGTTTGGTTAGTTTTTGTTTTACCCAGATCCCGGGTCAGATGTAACAACCCAGTGTTTGGTTAGTTTTTGTGTAACCCAGATCCCGGGTCAGACGTAACAACCCAGCATTTGGTTAGTTTTTGTGTAACCCAGATCCCGGGTCAGATGTAACAACCCAGCGTTTGGTTAGTTTTTGTGTTACACAGATCCCGGGTCAGATGTAACAACCCAGTGTTTGGGTAGTTTTTGTGTTACACAGATCCTGGGTCAGACGTAACAACCTAGTGTTTGGTTAGTTTTGTGTAACCCAGATCCGGGTCAGACGTAACAACCCAGTGTTTGGGTAGTTTTTGTGTTACACAGATCCTGGGTCAGACGTAACAACCCAGTGTTTGGGTAGTTTTTGTGTAACCCAGATCCCGGGTCAGATGTAACAACCCAGTGTTTGGGTAGTTTTTGTGTAACCCAGATCCCGGGTCAGACGTAACAACCCAGCATTTGGTTAGTTTTTGTGTAACCCAGATCCCGGGTCAGATGTAACAACCCAGCGTTTGGTTAGTTTTTGTGTTACACAGATCCCGGGTCAGATGTAACAACCCAGTGTTTGGGTAGTTTTTGTGTTACACAGATCCTGGGTCAGACGTGACAACCCAGTGTTTGGGTAGTTTTTGTGTAACACAGATCCCGGGTCAGACGTAACAACCCAGCGTTTGGTTAGTTTTTGTGTAACCCAGATCCCGGGTCAGATGTAACAACCCAGCGTTTGGTTAGTTTTTGTGTTACACAGATCCTGGGTCAGACGTAATAACCCAGTGTTTGGGTAGTTTTTGTGTTACACAGATCCTGGGTCAGACGTGACAACCCAGTGTTTGGGTAGTTTTTGTGTTACACAGATCCCGGGTCAGATGTAACAACCCAGTGTTTGGGTAGTTTTTGTGTAACACAGATCCCGGGTCAGACGTAACAACCCAGTGTTTGGTTAGTTTTTGTGTAACCCAGATCCTGGGTCAGATGTAACAACCCAGCGTTTGGTTAGTTTTTGTGTAACCCAGTTCCTGGGTCAGATGTAACAACCCTGTGTTTGGGTAGTTTTTGTGTAACCCAGATCCCGGGTCAGATGTAACAACCCAGCGTTTGGTTATTTTTTGTGTTACACAGATCCCGGGTCAGATGTAACAACCCTGTGTTTGGGGAGTTTTTGTGTTACACAGATCCCGGGTCAGACGTAACAACCCAGTGTTTGGGGAGTTTTTGTGTTACACAGATCCCGGGTCAGATGTAACAACCCAGTGTTCGGGTAATTTTTGAGTCACCGATTTTATCCAAAAAGATACAGAATATAAATGTTGATATTTAAATATGTTCTCAGAACTGTACACTGATTGTTTATGCACAGCTTATGGAGCCAGTCACAGTAATTTGGCTACGAGAGAAATGTAGGGCGGCAGTCTAAAGTTAGAAGTTCTCCCGCTGAACATGACACAAGCTCCGGCACGAGATCCAGCGCCGTTATGGTGGAAACGGGACAACAGAGACTGGACGTTTACACTTGAATTACTTCTAAATGTGTCATTTTTACTTCTAATGTTTGTTAAATGACCTTAAATGTAAGCAATATATATATTAAAAACTATATAAAATAATCTATACTGTAAAAATTAAGGTATTATAATATAAAACCAGTGGTTGTGTGGAGTATTTTTTTAAACGTTTAGAGGATTTAAGTTAATCCGTAAATATTAATTATTGTATAAAGTAAAAATAAATAAATTAAAGCTAGTATTATATTAAAAACTCAATCCACTATGCTGGGTTAAATCAACCTATTATGCAGGGTTAATTAAACAACCAAATTTACTGGGTAAAATTAACCCAACATGTGTTCTGTCCTATTTACCCAGAACTTGGGTTACAGTTTTGTTTTTTTGTTTTTTCTTTTCAATTGCTGATAAGCATTGTTCAATACTGAAACCACATTTTCAAAACTAAAAACCAAGATTGATTCTGACCAAACAGTTGATCTAACCTCCAAAACTCACTCAGACCAACAAAACACTTCATACATGTCTCATAAGCTCGCTCCACCAATCACAGGCAACAGATTCTCCTTCAGAAAACATGCATGTCACTCATAACACACTGACCTGAAAAACACTAGCAAGGGAGCATTACATAAATGATGACCCCTTATTTTGAATTAATTTTCACATAAACAGTATTTCATTATAGAATAACAGATTTTTTATTTATTGTACTTAAGCATAGGTATGTAACAAGAATGAATCAGAAATAATTAGTTCCCTTTCAGTCGGTCACGTTCGACGTACGTTCTTTAATACTTTATTTGTGAAAATACAGTAAATATGTGAAAAAAGAAACAAATCCTGAAATTCTAGGGCAAAAAATAAAATAAAAAAATTCAACACAGCAACAACACGTCTAATCACTTCTATATTTAAAAATGATTACTGCAGAAATGCTTGACATTTGCCATCATTCTGATTTGAATGTGCTTTCATCAGTTTTGAAAGCAGTGTGTTATGAAAAATATCCTGCAAATCGATTTTTTTTTTTTTGCAGTTTGCAGTTTGTGGAGCATGAATGACAGAAGTGTTTGTGGATTTTGGAAAAAGTGGTGATTGAATTGCATTTTGTCTGAAAGCAATGAAAAAATATTCAGTTTTTTTCGTATATCTTTTTTTTTTCGTGTGAATGTGTGAATAGTTTTGTAAATGTGGTTCCAGTATTGAACAATGCTCGATGGCAATTGAAATAAACTGTAAAAACATCCTTACTGTTCAACTTTTATTGTGAGACTTCTAATTCATTAGCCGCTATTGGTACATTAATAGAAGAAACACGAAGTGTAGTAAACTGTTTACTACCAGCCAGTGTGATTATGATCACAAATTAAAAGAATATGATAGCAAATATCAGTTTGCAATATCAAGCAGCATAATGGACTGTTTTTGTGCAGCTAAAATACTTAAACTGGAAGTGGCTTACGCTACTCTTATGTTAAAAATAAAGTGAATAAGGCTTGGATACTTTATCTTTATTGTTTGTCCTCCCTTTGTGGCGATCATTGAAACCCACTCGACCATGCTAAACCACTCACCGAACACTTTATGTTGAAATGTGTACGGCAGGGTTCCTAAAATGCGGCTCTTAAACCCTGCTCAAACTCACCTGTTCATTTTATACTAAAGCTTTATAGTCAAACTGAAGATTAGAGGAATCCTGGTCTACGGTCTCATTCTCTCTGCCTTTTGTCTAGGTTCACCGAGTTCCTGGAGCCATTTGAAAGAGTTATCCAACCTGAAGAACTATGGCTCTACAAGAACCCTCTGGTGGAATCAGACCACATCCCAAAGAGAGTCATGTTTGTAAGTGCACATCATTCTGCACCAAAATGATGGCTAATTTGATCATGCGTTCAGACACCAATAAGGCTGGATTGCTTTAACTCGGCTGAACAGATTTTACTATGATGCATGATTGTTCATTATGTTTCTGGACGGCTCTCATGATACTGCTGACGAGGAGCTTCAGAGGCACATTTCCATTATTTCACACTGATTTCATAATAGTTTGATGGGTTTAATATGATATGAACACTGGTGAGGATGTGACATTAATTCCTTTATGCTATCAGTGTTTAGAGCCTTGGACTCACATATTATTACAAAAAGCAATAATCGTATTTATAAAAACATCCAAAGCAGTCATTACACAAGTGTTGCTATTATCTCCAGGAGTCTCCCTATTATCCAAACTAGTCTTATTCACTAACCACTTGTGTTGGTGTATTTTATGGTGTGTTAAAAGTAATGATCAAAATCTTTTCAATATCCTTTACTATACACTACAACAATTAATACAAAAGGAACTATATATTAAGATGCTATACCAACACATTATTATAAGTAAGAGTCATGTGCAGCTATCATACACACTTACATATATGCAGGAGAACCAAAATACATAATTATCTTCATTTTTTAAATTACAAAAAAAAAAAACTATATATATTTTTTTTTTAATCTATTTTTTTTTCAAATGGTTTAACATTTTGAAGAAATAAACTATATTTAGTTATATTTATATTTAGTTAAACTATATTGTAAGATATATCTGTATATAAATGATGTAACTATTATTAAAAACAAACAAAAAAAAAGATAAAGAGACATTACATTTTTTTATAAATGCTCTAAAAATTCATATTATTCCTTAAAATGAGAAAATAAATCATCAGACTAAAGATCTAAAGATTATAAAAATTGTCAGACTAAAGATCTAAAGATTACTAAAGATTATATATGACCCATATATTATATATGATTATATATGACCCATATTCAAAGATGTTACTTGTAAAGGGCCACAATTGGGATGTCAAATTTAGAGGCATGATCTCACCCTTCTGCAGATCTTCTTTAAATCCAGAAATGTGAACAAAAACCTCTAGCAGTTTGAGCAGTTTTGCATGGAAAGCTGGTTGGAGGATGTACACTATGAGCATTTATAACGTCAAGATATAAAGACATTCACATAATGAAGTGGCAGAAAAAAACTTTCATCAGGCCAATCATGTGCTTTTGGATGGAAAAACAGCTTCTCTTTTCACCATAATCATGTCTGCTTTGTGAAATAGGATGCAGCAAATTGATATTGTGTTAATTTTTCTTTACAGGCAATTTCATTCCTCACCCCGCTGGCTGTGATATTTGTGGTGAAGATTATACAGAGGACAGACAAGACAGAAATTAAAGAGGCTTGTTTAGGTGAGTACCAGAACCACGCCAAAGATATAGTCAACACTCAAGTCAATGACTAATGTACATCATTCAAATCAGTACAAAATGGATCTTTCTACTATTATTACTGAGGTAAACATGTAAAATAGAAGAATAATTGACAGGATTATTTAAAATTATTACCTAGCACTCTGGAATACTTGATTATTATTGGTAAATTCCACCATCCAACAGACAACTGCCCTTCCTCATATCAGAGCACTCCTCCAGGTAAAACCAGTGCTGCTTTCATATCTCCCGTGTCACTCCGCAGACGAGCTTTCTCTTGTGCTGTACAAATGCAACCGGTGCCATCTAGTATCTCAGTTATCGTTTGTATTGAACATTAATTCATAAGACTTCATCATTATTACTACTGTAAAATTGTTTTAGTGTTTTTCTTTTGTACATTGTAATGGAATTTTTTTTTTTTTGGTGGAATGCTTTAAAGTCAAGTTGTGACATATATCAGAGAGAAAGAAATGAGAAAACATGGGCGGGACTTGATTTTGCCAATCTGCAATTGGTTGAATGGTTGTGGTTCCCTTTCAGTCGGTCACGTTCGACGTACGTCGGACGTTACCGACGAATTGGGATCACTTTAGGGAGCCCCTATCAGCTTCGAGATAAAGAGAACTGGCCAATGGCCATTGGCGTGCGTGTTTTGCATATCGCACCCCGCCCGCGGCGCGGGTATAAAGCGGATGCAATCGCCACGCACCATTGTCATTCACTTCGGAGCCGAACAGCGTTCAGGTCGAAGACTAAGACTGCCAATTCAGCAAGAGAGAGAGAGAGAGAGAGAAGACGCTCGTGTTGGCGTTACAGCACACAACAGCGCGACCGCGGGCTCACAGCTGCAGCAAACAACTGCTGTTCTCACAGCACTTTTCAGTGAGTGCAGCACACAGGCTGCACTATTTCCTGTGTGCTGCCGCGGTTTTCCCTGGGTGCTTCAGCACATTAAGAGAGCGTTTCCTCACAAAAAGAGCAACACGGGTGTGACACTGCGTCTTTTTCAAGATGTCATTCCACCCGTGCGTTTCTGGATGCGGTCGTTCCCTCTCGCCCGCTGACGGTCACAATCGCTGTCTCACGTGTTTGGGCGTTCAGCACACTGAGGCAGCGTTTGTGGATAGTTCATGTTCTCACTGCAGGAACATGACTATCGCGGAGCTTAGATCGAGACTCGCCTACCTTCGGGAAGGTGGGGTCCCCCTCCGCATACCTCGATCTAGTGCTATTCCTGCCCAACAGCAGGATAGACCTACTTCGACGGATGCCCGGGGTGATCTGAGGATTACGTTCAGGGCAAACCCGCCGAGTGAGCCTCCGCGGGCCCCTGATCCCTCACAAGCTCCGCAGCCGGTGGTGCTTCCGAGAGAAACTGCTGGCCCCTCCCTTGGGCGTCCAGTGGTGACTTTCGGGCACCAGCGGATGAGCAGATGTCGATCGCTGCATCGGAGGGGGAGTTTCAGTCCTCGGAGGATGAAGACTCAGCTGTACTGCCTCCCTCTGGGAGAGTGGCAACGGTTGAGTCAGACCCCGAGTTGACGGCTATGCTTTCCCGGGCCACCGAGAAGGTCGGGCTTGAGTGGAACCCTCCACCACGTCCCGAACCTTCGAGGTTGGATGATTGGTTTCTCGGGGCGGCTCGCGCTGGTTCTCAGCGTCCCGCCCGGTGCCTTCTTCCCGGAGGTGCATGACGAGCTGACTAGGTCGTGGCGGCGCCTTTTAGCGCCAGAAACAGACCTAGCAGCTCCTCCCTCCTCACTACCCTCGACGGCGGACAGGCCAAGGGTTACGTGGGGATCCCGCCGGTTGAGCGGGCCGTCGCGATGCAACTGTGTCCGGCGACCGCGTCCAACTGGCGTGGTGACCCGCGTCTCCCGTCCAAGGCCTGTAAGTTCTCTTCCAACCTGGTTGCGAAGGCTTACAGGTCCTGTGGACAGGCTGCGTCCGCCCTGCACGCCATGAGTTTGCTCCAGGTGCACCAGGCCCAGGCGCTCATGGATCTGCAGGGTAGGCCTGACCAAGAGCTCCTCCGGGAGCTCCGGACGGCGACGGACCTTGCCCTCAGGGCGACGAAAGTCACCGCCCGTTCCATTGGTCAGGCGATGTCCACCTTAGTGGTCCAGGAACGCGGCATCTCTGGCTCAACCTGGCCGACATGAGGGAGACCGACAAGTATCGGTTCCTGGACTCCCCATTTCACCGGCGGGTTGTTCGGCGACGCGGTCGAGAGCTTCGCCCAACAGTTCTCGGCCGCCCAGAAGCAGACGGAGGCTATCAGACACATCCTGCCCGGCGACCAGCGGCTGCTCCGCTCCACCGCCGCAGCACCTCCGCCTGCCCGTCGCGAGGCGTCCACCTGCCGCCGCCTCCGCTCCGCCCGGCCCAGCAGCAGTCTACATCGCGCCGTGGGCGTGGAGCCGGCCGCGGAAGGACGCCCAGCCCGCTCAGGCTGCTGCCAAGCCAGTGGCAAGCGCCGTCGTAAGAGACCCTGAGACGGGCCGCCCAGAGATGGAGGAAACTGCTCTTCAGGAGATGGCTGCAGCACCACTCCTTTCCCCGGAGGAGGGCCGGGGAGAATTTTTGTTCTGTATTTTCTGTTCCGCCGCTGGTCCCAGCGCCAGCGTACCCAAATTGTCCAGAAAAGAGCAGTTTCCAATATCTCTGGGTGCCAAGAGAGCGCGTCTGTCGGTGGGCGACGCTCCCATGCCTTGTCACCCTCGGACCTCTCTGTTCGCCAGCAGGGGATGCCGGCTGCGGGGCGCACTCAAGAGGCCTTCCTGCACTCGCACATCCTCAGCGGAAGCAGGTGAGTGTTGCACAGCACACACAGGTCCCACTGCGAGCCGCCACCAGGCCGTCCAGTCGGATCCCTGCATGCCGCCTCGCTGCCCGCTGCGGTACGTCAGTGGTGCCGATGGTCCCGCTTGCACGGTCCCTGGGAGCCTGGCTAGCGCTTCCCAGGCCGTCTCGCTGGCTCATCCGTACCATCAGACTCGGCTATGCGATTCAGTTCGCCCGGCGTCCCCCCAAGTTCAGGGGCATCCACTTCACCTCCGTGTCGAAGGAGGATGCTCCTGTGCTCCAGGGGGAGATCGCGGTCCTACTGGCGAAGGACGCGATAGAGCCGGTCCTCTAGCCGATATGAAGACTGGCTTCTACAGCCCGTGCTTCATTGTACCCAAGAAAGGCGGCGGGTTACGGCCAATCTTGGATCTGCGGCGCTTGAACCGGTCCCTTCACAGGCTGCCGTTCAAAATGCTCACGCAGAAACGCATCTTCAGGTGCGTCCGTCCCCAAGATTGGTTTGCAGCGATTGACCTGAAGGACGCGTACTTTCATGTCTCGATTCTCCCTCGACACAGGCCATTTCTTCGCTTTGCGTTCGACGGACGAGCATATCAGTACAAGGTCTTACCCTTCGGGCTAGCCCTGTCGCCCCGCGTCTTCACGAAGGTGGCGGAGGCGGCCATTGATCCCATGAGGGAGCAGGGCGTTCGCATCCTCAACTACCTCGACGACTGGCTGATTCTGGCGCAGTCGCGAGGGCAGTTGTGCGAACACAGGGACAGGGTGCTCAGACACCTCAGCCAGTTGGGGCTTCGGGTCAACTGGGAGAAGAGCAAACTCTGCCCTACGCAGAGATCTCTTTTCTCGGGATGGAGCTGGACTCGGTCGCCCAGACAGCGCGCCTCACCGAGGAGCGCGTCCAGTCGGTGTTGAACTGCTTGAATTCGTTCAAACGCAGAACAGCGGTACCACTGAAACAGTTTCAGAGGCTCCTGGGGCATATGGCATCTGCAGCCGCGGTAACGCCGCTCGGATTGCTTCATATGAGACCGCTTCAACGCTGGCTACACGATCGAGTCCCGAGATGGGCGTGGCACAGCGGTTCCCTCCGTGTCCAAGTGACGCCGAGTTGCCGCCAAACCTTCAGCCCGTGGTCGGACCCTTCATTTCTACGGGCAGGAGTGCCTCTAGAACAATTGTCCAGGCATGCTGTTGTCTCCACGGATGCCTCATCCACGGCTGGGGTGCCACGCATAACGGGCTTGCAGTTTCGGTCTTTGGGCGGGACCCCAACTGCAATGGCATATCAATTGCCTGGAGTTGTTAGCAGTTCATCTTGCACTCAGCCGCCTCAAGGGGCCGCTCAGAGGCAAGCACGTTCTGGTCCGTCACGGACAGCACTGCGCCGCTGCGTGCATCAACAAACAGGGTGGTCTACGCTCCCGTCGCATGTCACAACTCTCGCCCGCCATCTCCTTCTGTGGAGTCGGAAGCATCTGAGGTCGCCGCGCCACTCACATTCGGGCCTGCTCAATCGTGCAGCCGACGAGCTCTCACGCCAGCAGGTGCTCCCGGAGAGTGGAGACTCCATCCCCAGGTGGTCCAGCTGATATGGAGCCACTTCGGGACCGCGCAGGTAGACCTGTTTGCCGCCCGGACTCGGCCCATTGCCAGTTGTTTTACTCCTGACCGAGGAACCCTCGGCTCGGATGCCCTGGCACACAGCTGGCCCCGGGGCCTACGCAAGTATGCATTTCCCCCAGTGAGCCTTCTCGCACAGACACTGTGCAAAGTCAGGGAGGACGAGGAGCAGGTCCTGTTGGTAGCTCCGTATTGGCCCAGCAGGACTTGGTTCCCGGAACTAGTGCTCCTTGCGACAGCACCTCCTTGGCCCATTCCTCTGAGGAAGGACCTCCTGACTCAGAGACGGGGCACCCTTTGGCACCCGCGTCCGGACCTCTGGTCACTCCATGTTTGGTCCCTGGACGGGACGCGGAGGTTCTAGGTGGGTTACCACAGACTGTGGTAGACACCATCACTTCCGCTAGAGCCCCGTCTACGAGACGACTCTATGCGTTGAAGTGGAACCTGTTCGTCGACTGGTGCTCCTCTCACCGAGAGGACCCCCGAAGGTGTTCGGTCGGGTCAGTGCTTTCCTTCCTACAAGAAGGGTTGGAGCGGCTGTCTCCCTCCACCCTCAAGGTGTATGTTGCCGCTATCACCGCAAATCATGACTTGGTAGAAGGTAAGTCCTTGGGAAAGCACGATCTGATCGTCAGGTTCCTGAGGGGGGCAAGGAGACTAAATCCGCCTCGCCCCCCCTCTATACCCTCTTGGGACTTAACTCTGGTGCTTACAGCTCTGCAGAGAGCGCCCTTTGAGCCCTTGCAGTCAGCTGAGTTGAAAGTCCTGTCTTTGAAAACAGTTCTCCTGGCTGCATTGGCCTCCATCAAGAGGGTAGGGGACCTGCAGGCATTTTCGGTCGACGAATCGTGCCTGGAATTCGGGCCCGGTAACTCTCATGTAATCCTGAGACCCCGGCCCGGATATGTGCCCAAGGTTCCCACCACTCCCTTTCGGGATCAGGTGGTGAACCTGCAAGCGCTGCCTTCGGAGGAGGCAGACCCAGCCCTGGCTTTTCTCTGTCCCGTCCGTGCCCTCTACGAATGTACGTGGACAGAACGCAAAGCTTTAGGACCTCAGAGCAGCTCTTCGTCTGTTACGGAGGACAGCAGAAGGGAAGGCTGTCTCCAAGCAGAGGATGGCCCACTGGATAGTGGATGCTATCGCCTTGGCGTATGATTCCCAAGACGTGCCCTGCCCGCTCGGGGTTAGAGCCCACTCCACCAGGGGTGTGGCCTCTTCCTGGGCGCTGGCTCGTGGCGCCTCGCTGACAGATATTTGTAGTGCTGCGGGCTGGGCGACACCCAACACGTTCGCTAGATTCTATAGCCTACGTGTAGAGCCGGTAGCTTCCTCGTGTGCTCGCTTCCCATAGCCAGTAACACCAAGTGCCCGTTCTAGTGTCGCTTGCTGCGCCACTCCCTTCCCCTTGGAACGGATATGTGCGCTTATATGCTCCAGTCGAGTTTCCCAGGATGGCGAACCCTGTCGAGTCCTCCGCAACCCTCGGCAGTCGGACGTGGCGGAGCGTCAGACGCCAGGTCTAACACTCGTAAGCATTGGTGGAGCTTGTGTTAGGCTGGGTTCCATATGTTGTGACCCCCTCGGCGGTCCCATATGTGTATTCTTCCACGGTAGTGCTCCCTACGGCGAGCCCGTGTCTTTCCCTCGGCAGAGCCCGCTCTGCCGTCTCAGTCTGGTGTTGTTCCCCCGCCTACTGGGCCGGGGCCACCCCTGGGACTTTCGTATGTTGTACTGCCCACGGCCAGTCCATACGTGTATTCTCCACATGGAATTCCCTTTGGGCTTGATGTGGCTTCCGCAGCGTCCTCCGGGCACGCTTTCCCAGCGTTATCCAATAGTCTGCTGAATGGGTCTTGCGGAACAGCAGTGTGACTCCCCTGCGTGAGTTCCCGCCCGGTGCAGACGGGGTCTGAGGGGCTTTTCGCGGGGCGCTGGAAGTGGTAGTAACTGTGGCGTTTTCAAAGATCCCAATTCGTCGGTAACGTCCGACGTACGTCGAACGTGACCGACTGAAAGGGAACGTCTTGGTTATGTATGTAACCCTCGTTCCCTGAAGGAGGGAACGGAGACGCACGCCCCGGCCGCCACAGTTGCTGTACCATCACTACAGGGCCGAGTCACTAGTTCGGCTCCTCAGTGAAAAACAATGGTGCGTGGCGATTGCATCCGCTTTATACCGCGCGCGCGGCGGGTGCGATATGCAAAACACGCACGCCAATGGCCATTGGCCAGTTCTCTTTATCTCGAAGCTGATAGGGGCTCCCTAAAGTGATCCCAATTCGTCGGTAACGTCCGACGTACGTCTCCGTTCCCTCCTTCAGGGAACGAGGGTTACATACGTAACCGAGACGTTTGCTATTGGTGGATCTCATGTGAGTGACATGTTGCCCCGCCCTCGCACCAGTAAACACGTCATCAGAGATGTCACTGCAAGATGGATGGGAAGATATTTGATTAAACATTTCAAGGGCACATGATATAAAAAATAATAATAATAATAATATTAATTATAATGAGCTCAAATCAATATTTCATGCACACATTATTATTTGGTTTCATGGAAGGTTTCATGGAAGTTTTGCGTTTGGTGAGATCAGTGCTGATCCTACACTTCTCGGGGCCCTATGCAAAACTTTGTGAAGGGGCCCCTGTAAGTGCCTTCTTAAAAACCCGAAAATTTCCATAAACTTAAGTAATAATTACAATGGTTTTCAGTATGCAAGATGCACTGCCAGTTTTCTATAGGTTAATGGAATTAAAACATCAACAAAACAAATTGCAAAGTTATGAAAAATGTATATAAATATGTTAAGCGAAACCCCGTTAAAACATGTTAAATTGGCAGTAAGTCAATTAAATCAAATTAAATCCAAATTTTCGTTGACAGCTAAATAAATGCTTTTTTAATAGTAATGCTCTGGTACCATCTAGCTTTCAGAAAAACTGCCACACTGCATGATGTCCAAGTCCGAAAAAGATATTGAATAAATATAAGCCATTACTAAAAATATTTCCACATGACTTTCCACACACACATATACTTAAACAGAGTGTCTATTCACACCTTATTGCCAAGTGCTATTTGCACTAGCTCCGCCTAACAATGCCTGGTTGGGTCAAACAAAAAGACACACATATTTCCAGATCTTCAGCATTAAGTCAGTAAAGCGTACAGCTTAAGGATCTTGGTTTTTACGCGATCAACCCGGGTTCAAATCCGCCTTTTGCCGAGTTCGCTCTTCTCCATTTTCCCATCACATAACACATCAAAAAGGCATTTTCTTTCAATATAAATTAAGAAAATGTTCTAAAAATGGAAATAAAGTGCGTAACAAAATTATTCATAATAATAAAAGTATTTATTTGGTAGGGTTAGGGTCGGTGTAGGGAAGGCTTTTATTGTCCCATTAAGGCGGCATCCATTTAATCATTTTAATACAAATAATCATTTACACTATGTTTTTTATTGCATCATGTTACTGTACAACAGTACTGAGGAGCAAATATTATGTATTTGTTAAAATAATGTATACTGTAAATAGCATCTAATAACTATTTACACATATTGCAAACATCAACATCAACAATTCAGGAAACACACCATGCTTTTTTTTATAACACCACAAATTCCCAAATAATCTCAAATGCTACCTGGTTACACATGTTCTCCCCTGTTGCCTTATTTGCTTGTAAAAGGTGTTCCTCAAAACCCTGTTTCTTTATTTCTTTGTTTAATCAACCATTTGTCTCCACAGTAATCGCGCATTCTGCAGAGAGTACACAAACATCAACACTACGGGACTTGTACACGTTTAACATTTCATACTATTTGCCTTAAGCCTCAACGAGCAGCCTGGGAATGCGATGGGTTTTTTATTTGTTTTGTGCAGGGCCAACACACTCACATAAGGGACTCTTGAAAGAACTTTTCTACTCTGCTGAATTTTATTTCTGCAGTCCAAAAATTAATTGCTACCATTACCTACCCGAATCACAGGATTCTGTTAAATGGTTTGTTCTCACTAATGCGAAAAGTAATTTCAACCCAAATTAATTCTCTAAACTAATCTTAAACATATTTACTGCCAGTCACAAACTATAACAAAACAATACCAAAAGAGCACCATTAAAGCATATTATGATAGTTTGGCCTTCACTGTCGCTCTTAAATTGAATCTTACTGAAATATCAGCTTCAAGGTCGCACCAGGTTTAACGTCAGTAATGCCAAATGCCCCTGACTCCACATGTCTTGTGACAGACTGTGGTATAATGAGTTTGAAATAACATTTTGAAAAAGATTTGAGAGCTCCAGCAGATGACAAGATTTTTAATGAATAACACTTAAATCTATGTCTGCTTCTCACGCAAAGCTATTGCATGACATGGATTATTTTTCTATGATTTTGTGGTGTTTTTGTTACATATTTCTCCTTTCTCCACATATTTCAGTTGAAGCAACTGCATCATTAAAACATATTCGAATAATCTGTAACACTGTTTGTTGATATGGGAAGGAAGGAGGTGGGAACCGGTGAACATTTAAAATACTTTATTCAAATGAATAAACAAAACGAAAGTAACTCGGGCAGCCCCTCACGGACGACTGCCCGCACACACATAACAAAACGTAAATAAAACACAACATAAAATCGAGGCCTGGTCCTCTCTCGCCCTTCACTAGTGTTGCTCGTCCTTATATGCCTCCGAGCTCCGTCATGAGAGGACTCGAGACCGGTGTGCCTCGCTGCAGGTGACGCTCATTATCAGTCACGCACCGCTCTCCACTCGCTCCTCCCATGTCACTCGCTCGTCCACCTCGCCACATAATCCCTGTGGCCTAGACCCATATGCGCATGGATATTACAGAGACTGAATTGAGAATGTCACTAGAGCGAATGAGTGAACGAAGTCATTACAAGAAAGTTTTACAAATCTAATTAAAAAGCCTTCAGGAGATGAAAAAATAAAACTACCATGTGCTTTTCTATTAGGATGGTGGTTTTAAATTGCACAATTACAAAAGTGCCAGGACATTAAACCTGATTTCATTACGGAAAGACAAACAGGACCACAATGTGATCTTTCAGATGTGAAGTGTTAAAAAAAAGATACCATTACCGGTAGCATTACGGTAGAGAGAAATGATGACTATGAGGAGAGCATTTATTCTCAGTTTGTAAAGTACTTGTGTGGAGGGTCATGCATCACGGAAAGTTATTTCCTCCCTTCAATTCAAACATTTCAGAGGTTCCAATGAAGTATCTTAGATGGTGTATTGTGAGAAGACTGTTTAAACAGGTGACAGAGACCCAGAATAGAAGCTCTCACAGCTAATGATGTTTCATTCGAGGAGCTTTCACAACTTTCTAATCTTGCTGTCGTTCCCCTCAAACTTAATTTTTTTTGCTTCAAGCAGATGAACAGACCAGTTTTAACGGGTAGAGAGACAGACAGCAGAAGTAAAGGGGGATGGTAAATTATATCACTGGAAGCTTTTCTGAATTTCTTTTCTCAACAGTTTTCAATGGAGTGTGTGGCTGTGTGTGTAGATACCACTACAGGAAGTGCCAGGTAAAGGATTATTATCCTTTAGACCTAAAATAGTTTAATATTGCTTGTATTAATTATTAATGAATTGTGGCTTGTCTATTCATGACCAGTTAACAATAGAGGATGATTTGGCTAATCAAATTTATGCATAGAAAAATATCAGGAGAATCCCAAAAGGGGAAAAAAAAACCACGCTTGACCTACAATCCTCACTATCGATCCCACCCTGCCACCACAGCAGCTGTGGGACCCAAACCACGAGGTGCAGATGTTTGACTCTCTCAAGAGAGCATCACACTGAATGCCTCAGCTCCCTCAAGAGAATCAAGCAAAAACAGAGTGACCTACTGCAAATGCATTGCCATGAGAGCTACCTTGAGAGCTGAATGCAATCCACACAAATGCTAGTGTTGTGTCCACTAGAGCGTAGAAAAGCACTCTTTATAAAAAAGGTAGACTGTGAAAGGAAATAGCCACGACTATCCACTTGCTTAGCTTCTGCTTAGTCGCGGGAATAACTGATCTGACTTTATCCACAGGGCAGCTTTGTGGACATAAGTGTCAAGTGCTTTAACTGGACACACCAAATGTAGCTTTTCTTGGTCTGAGTTTGAAAAGGGAGGAGGACAGAAAGCCTGCAGAGCTATGGACCATGGGATATTAGTTGGCACTTTAGGCACATAACCCGGTCATGGGAGTAAGAATGCTTTCACCATTCCTGTCGTCAATTCTAAGCAAGATGGGGTGATAGAAAGGCCCTGGAGGTCTCCTTCTCTCCTCAGAAAGGTAATGGTTAAAAGAAACACCATTTTCAGAGTCAAAAACTTAACTGGAACAGTTTCCAATGGTTCAAAGGGAGCCAAAGAAAGACCTTCCAATAGAATGGCCAGAAACCAGGCCGGTATCCTTGTGCAGATTTAAGAACTAAGCCTCAAAGCACCAAGGAGGAAATGTATCACCAACCTCCCCAAAGACTTACCACCGAAAGGTACATGATAAGCCGTTATGGTCACCACGTAAACCTTTCCTGGAGTGCAGTATGGTTTCCTCAACTTCAATTGAGAGACCCGAGTCTATGAGTTGGTCCCCCCTCAGAGGTCAAACCCACAGCTTCTACAACTCTGTGGGGGTGAAAAACTAAGCCCCCCGCCTGAGACAGAAGGTCCCCCCTGATCGGAATCTAGAGTGGACGGTGTAATGTGAAACGCAAATAGGTCAACCTCTGTCTGGCCAAACTCCCTCCATATCTGCTCCACCACCTCGGGGTGGAGCCTCTATCTCCCGGTCCTCATTCCCTGCCTTGACAGGATGTCTGGTCCCAGGTTTTGAGGCCACAGGAGGATCAGGTGCGCCAGTGTGTAAAGTTGGCATGACCTCAGACACCCCTGATGATTTATAAACACTACCACCAATGTGTTGTCTGTATGGACAAGCACATGATGGTCCAGTAGGTCTGGGAGGAAGTGTTTTAAAGCTAGAAAGACAGCCATCATCTTCAGGCAGTTTATGTGCCACAAAATATGTTGGTCCCTACACAGACCCTGTTCTAAATGACCACTCATGATCTCTCCCCAGACCGTGAGAGATTCATCTTTTGTAAGTGTCAACAAGGAGCTAATATCAACCCATTGTTGATATGAATTAATATGCAAATGCCCTGGAGTCGCAGTGGAGCCAGAGTTGCATCCATGCATTTTGTGAAAGTGCAGGTCTATCGTGACAAACAGTCCTCAAATCTGATTTGAGCCATGATTTTTTTCAATGCTAACTTCTTGAACTTAAAATCTTTGACCGAGTGACCGTTTGACCAGTTGGCACAGATCTAGAATAACCCTGTTGAAATCGAGGTGGACAAGAACCAAATTCTGTAGCCTCTAGTCTACTAAGTGAATCAGTCTCTTGAGATTGGCCTTTGGTGATATGCGAGAAGTCATCTCAGCGCTCTGAAGCAGATAACGTGCACAATGGGCACAATCTAGTAACTTTCTCTAAGTGTGCGAGTCTTCTAGTGCCACAACGAACCCAGGTGGACACTGAGACCTGAACTCGCTGGATTGTGCTTTGCTCGAAGCACCAATGGTGGCGAGGTTGGCAGAACTGTATAATGAGTTGTGGTGTCTAAATTAATCGTTTCTTCGATTGCATCACGATGCAGACGTGGACGATTCGGTATCGGTTCACTAATAGACCATAACCGGTTACAATGTACTGATTTACAACCTGCACGACCTGGAGAACACACATGTTGTGTGTAAATCAAAGCTATCTGATATATCAAAACTATTTCATTTTCACTTGAGCACATAAATGTATCTCCGCAAAACAGATATAAATCTGTCCAATTCCCGCACTATATGCAGATTTAATGGAGTATGGAGTTCACGTCACTGAAAACAACAGATATGAGTTTTCATTGATAAGCAGCTATATCTTCAAAATCAAAGAATGCAATATGAGCGAGCGCGGCCACAGCACTGGTGAGATCATTAATTTTCTTTACATTTAATTGTGTGTTGAGCACTTACGACTTTACTTTCGGTTTAATTTGCGGTAGCTTGTGGATTGGCTTAATGAAGAGATACTCGTCTGTGGCGATGCGTGCTGCGGTAGCGCTGTCATATCTGGCTATAACATCATATAGCCTATAACACGCTCTTCAACAATCAGGTGCTTTTAGACTTTAGTTTTGACTGTAAGGCAGCCCAGGCCACCTCTTAAAGTGGCTTTTAGTATTTACTTTTGTGTATTTTTTCTAAATGCTCCTGTTGTCTTCTGTGCCCAGACTTGAGTTTTGTTTGATGTTTGATACATTTAAGAAGCTTGTTTTCTTTGAGCAGGTAAAATTAAAGGTTCAGTTCATATATCATGAGGATGTGGTGCATCGTCAATGCATGCATCGTGATGCATCATGATATCGAATTGAACCGAATCGATGACATGATAATCGCAATCGAACCGAACCGTGAGACCAGTGTAGGTTCACACCCCTAATAATGAGGTGTGGGCTGTTCCCCCCTGAGGGGTCTGCCATAAGCGTCAGGACCTCTGATTTCACATCTGCTTCAAGACGCAATTCGATGCATCACGATGCAGACGTGGACCCAGAGGTGTTCCTAAAGCATAACTACTATGATGCAGCACAAGTTCCTTCGAAAGGGAAGTTGAAATATTTGTAAAGAATTATGAATTATGACTTTATATCACACAATTTCGACTTTATAACTTTATAACTGACTTTATAAGCGAGTTTATATTTCACAATTCTAAGAAAAAAGCTATGTGTACTGTACTAGGCTAACTGGGTCACAGCACTTACATATTGATGCTTATTTGTTGGTTTAACTGCTTCTATTGTTATCATTTGTAAGTCGCTTTGGACAAAGGCATTTGCTAAATGGTTTAATGTGAACTAATAAGTATTTAACAGGCATCAATAGTGAAGGCAACTGTTGCTGTTTAGGACATACTATAATTTTTTAAGGTCACTTAACTGTGAAATAAACAAAGTTATTATTAACCTGCTTGTCTCTTGTTTTTCTGTTTTGCAGCGGTATCTCTCGCACTAGCTTTGAACGGCGTCTTCACAAATACCATCAAGTTGATAGTTGGCAGGTAATGTAAAAACATGATTTCTGTACCATTTCCATCAGAATTGCATACCACTTTAAAGGAATATTCCGGGTTCAATAAAAACTGAATCACAGTAACAATTTAGACTCATCTTTCAGTATTCTTTACAAAATAAAACAAAACAAAAAATCACAGCTACAGTAAAGCGCTTACAATGGAAGTAATCAAGGCCAGGTGATAAATGTTAAAATACACACTGGAGGGGTGAACAAAGACAGACAGTGGTGCAGAATATGAGCAATGGTTGATTAGATGGGTGCAGTCAGGAAACAATGGTGGACTTCTCATGTTTTGTATCATAGGTCCTCTCAGTGCTGTTGCTGAAATCAGTAGCTGATGCTATGGGTACCCTCAAGGTTTTGTGATTGTCTAGAATCACAGAAATGTATTGGCTGATGGAGCTTACACAACCCACCGTGGCACATGTCACCTATATCTCAGAAAGGCATGCCTGTGGCATCCCTCCTCAGATTTATTTTCTTCAGTAAGCGGTTTATCTGACCTATGTAGTGAGTCATTATCTTCCTATTTTCACATTAGGGCATAATTGTCAGACAACCGTATTTGAGTGATTTATTACAAATGATGACACTTGCTCTAGACTCGACTCACCTTCTGCTCAATGTATCTTGCTGGGTTTTACAAACCATAGAACATGTATAAAACAAATCCGATGTGGTAGTCTTGCTTCAAGAGAATGCTTTCCATGACTGTTGTCCAGTACTAAAGGAAAACTCCAGTACTGAGGCAGGAAATACTTTCTCTTTTGGAGAAAAGGGCCATAGAGGAAGTGCCTCCTTCCCAGGTAGAGTCTAGTTATTTGAGTTGTTTGAAAGGGATTTTGTAGTCTATTCCTTTGAACATGACCCTGGTTTTTGACGCAGGGTGTCTGGATGCCTCTTTGGTAGGCGGGGGCATGGTCTATCAAGACTGTCCAGCCTACTGAGTCTGAAAGCGCACCCAGCACTGTTGGTGGTTTTTCTGACATTGAAAAGAAAATCCTTCTGGACTTTCAGGACTGCCCAGTGTTGATCAAAATGGACAACATGTTAGTGAGCTCTTATCTGAATCAGCAAGGAGGAATACATTCTCACTCCCTGTAAAAGTTCTAGTCCCCAAGCTACTCTGGACACAGAAGAAGTTTCTGTCTCTCGGTTCATGTACCAGATCAGCTGAATCTGGGAGCTTGGGGTGTGTGTCCACCCAAGTGTTTTTCCTAAGGCCATAATATTTTTTCAGTTGTTTTCAATAGAAGTGTTGCTATTAAAATGCTAGCAGTGTGATGATGTGCTGGGCACTTCGTTCATTCTGAGACATGCGTGTCAGGTGGGACAAATACCACAGTGACCAATTGTCACATCCTGATTGCAAAACAACAACAGACAACAACAAGAAGCAGAACAATGGAACAAAATCATCCAAAAAGGGCCAGAGCAAGTACATTATTTTTATATTCAGAAGCAAACTATCTGCAAAATCAGATACTAGAAAGGGCTAATTCACTGTACTTAGAGACGCAGAAAAATGCCAATAGTCACCAGATTATAGCATGTCACTTCTCTGACATTCTAATACCTATTCATTATGTTCAGCTGGCGAAAACAGACTCCAGCAGGGGTAACACGATTAGTGTGTAGAACCAACTAACCAAGGCACAGTTTGACGACCATAAGAGGAGGTTACACCCTCAAGCAGTAAGTGTGGTCTGACAGAGGTTTGATAATATGAAGGTGTATCTGCTTGACCTTTAGACCTGGTCTCTGTACGGAGCACTCTAATTGATTCTGGCCTTTCTTCTGAGATAACTGAAACCATTTAGAATTCTAGAGCTTCTTCTACGAAGCGTCTTTTTTCTTGGAAGTCACAGGTCTTTGTGTTGTGGTGCAGGGAGTTGGAGTTGGACCTACTCCACTGCCCTATTGGTTCAGTGGTAACATTCATTGGTTTGCCACTAAGACCTACACATATTCCTTCATGGGATTGATGGACACTCAGTTTGAACTGTTGGAGTCAACCTCATGGAGTTTTTCTTAAGATGGTCTCTTAAGACATTGTTACTATTGTTTCTATCCTCTCTTAAGAGGATCAGAGACTTAGTGACCCCTTCCAGTTTGGATTTCACTCCTGGCTTGGTGAAGATCTTGATGCGACATAGATTGTAGTATGTTGCCAAGATTCCCCCACCTCGGGAGGATGAAAGGTTGCACAGGCTTTGTCCAGTTATGGCATTAAGGGGTTACGTTGACCGCACTAGCCATTGGTGTAAAACTAAGCAGCAGTTTGTCTGTGAAGAGAAATTTTATTTCTGCTGCTTACCAGGCTCATGAATTGACTTTGCCTCTGGCCATTCAGCAAACTCGACTAGGAGAGTAACTTCTTCCCAAGTATTGTTTAGAGGAGGAGGATATATGTGCTGCGGTAGGCTGGACTTCTCTGAACACTTTTATCTGATTTTTCAATCTTCATTTTGGTTTGACCCCTGGCTCCCAGGTTTTATCTGCTTGGGTGGGGTGTCAGTTTCGTGTTTGTCAGTCTGTGCAGTGTTCACGGCTGATAAACCTAAGCTCACTAAGTGGTGGAATGGCCTGCCTATCTCCACCTGAGCAGCTGAGTCTTTAGCCATTCAGAAACTGCTGAAGATGCATCTTTTTTGACAACTAGCTACTGATGCAGCGCAAGTGAACCTCTGTCTTGCTTTTGCTTCCTTTGTTGGAAATCTGAGGGGTGATGGCATAAGCATATCTTTTTGAGGCATAGGTGACATCAATAGGTGTGTTTACATTGAGTTTTGTATTCCGATTACAATTGGTTTAAAAGTCCAATCTGAATGAAAATACTCCATGTAAACACCTCATTCAAAATAAAAAAGCCCAAACAGATTAAAATTTGAATCAGTTTGAGAGGGGTGGGATAAAAATTTTCTAATCTGTTATATAAGTAATGTAAACACTTGATCGGATTAAAAACCAAAACTGGAAAGCACATGCAATGTCTTAGAAATGGAGTAATGGGGTATGAATCACAGAACAAGCTTAGAAAAAATACATATAATAAATGACATTTAATAGCTTACTGTTGTGACAATCTAACTTTCTCTTTCCACTCATCGTCTGTTCAAGTAGATTTTTGCCAATATATTTGGATATTTCTGGATTAACATATTTCGTTGATCATGGAACAACATTCCTCTCCAAAAATGTTGTACTAACCCATTTAGTCCTAACCCATCTACCCATAACTTCTCCCTAAAATCAGAGGGAAATTATAGGTGAATAACACTGATGTAGAAGCATGTAACAATGGTTGTAAGCCTAAACTTGATCTAAACTGTAAACTTGTCTCTCAAATCTGAAAGGTTTATTAAAATGTTGTTCCAGGACCAAGAAATAAGTTGATCCAGGAACATGTTGTACTTGGTGAATTCATGTCCATGTTGGAGAAGGGTTGGAACTAAACTCTGCTGGGCTGTGGCCCTCCAGGAACTGGGTTTTGCAGCTCTGTATTAGGATATTTGTGATCATGTTTTTACCATTGGATATCTCTGATGCTGATCTTAATCTCAGGCCAAGGCCAGACTACTTCCACCGCTGTTTCCCTGATGGCCAAATGAATGCCAAGATGCTGTGTACTGGAGAGCCAGACCTGGTGTCTGAGGGCCGGAAGAGTTTTCCCAGCAGCCATTCCTCCTGTAAGTGCCAATGTGTGACTTGGTTTAGTTATACAAATAATTTATTTGTTTAAACTTTTGGTTACACTTTATATTAAGGTGACATTGTTACAGTATACTTACTCAAATAAGTAATGAGTAATATTAATTAACTTTGTGTACAGTAGCCTACTATAGAGTTATGGCTAGGGTTAGGGTTTGGTTTAGGGTTAGTTACTTGTAATTATGCATAATTTACTGTTATTACTAAAGTACGTAAATGTAGTAACATGTATCTATACACGTGTACAACATAGTAACTATGTGACTTAAGTGTTACCAAACTTTCAAACCTGTATAAGGGAGAGTAGTGTCAGTTGTAACTGGCAGCAGCTGCTCCAATCAGCACCAAGCTACAGTAATGCAAACAGAAATTTTCACATTCTCATTCTAATTCAATTAATATTCACATTCACATATCATTTCAAAGCAGCTTTACAGAAAATGCATGCATGCCTGATCTGTTATCAGAGGTGTCCAAGTTACACTACCAGTCAAAAGTTTGGACAGACTTTCCCATCAAAGAGAATGGGAAAGTGTGTCCAAACTTTTAACTGGTAGTGTATATATTTAAGAAATGTACATACACAAATAATGCAGTTAGCTAACAATATATTAATTTGATAGAATTAATTTACCAGAAGAGAAAGAAAGACCTGGAGAGCTCGATATATTGTTATCATTTCCAGGTGGTTGATACGTAGCTCGCTTTCCAGGCTGCTCCAAGCCCCGAAGGCTGAGCGGTTGTCGCACAGTTGCTCCCCAACTCTTGGAGGTGTCTGTGAAAACAACTTTCCTCTTGTCCATAGCACCTATCACCACGCCTTGCTTGAACCAGCAAGGGTTCGTCCAAGTGGTCAGGGATGTGACACATGCCTGTTTCATCTTGAGCAAGTGACGGCCGTGGTGCCAGGCTGAGGGCGGGACCCACGGTTTCAGCCAGAACTGCAGAGGGTGCATATAAAGCAACCCCATTAGCTTGAGATACTTAGCTCATGAGGCCTAGCATCTTCTGAAACGTTCTGAGTGGTCGAAAAACCCCAGTTGTATTTGTTTGCGTGAGCTGCTGAATGGCCAGAGCGTGCTCTGGAGTGACTGTGTCCCTCAAAAGGGTCTAAAATTATCCCCAGGAACGATACACGTTGGCTGGGGGACAACCCAGGTGAAAAAGACATACTATTAAATGTATTAAAAGTGTACTTGAGTATGTTTTTAGTACAATTCAAATATAATATAAACATATTACTTGAATTTCAAGTGCATTTTTAATACATTCAATAGTACATCCTTTTCACCTGGGAATGAGCTCTTTGCAAAATTGTCCCTAAGTATTTTCAAGTGGTTGAAAATGATGGATCTGTGGAATATTTTTTCCGCCTCTGACTGGGCCAGAATGAGCCAGTCGTCGAGGTAGTTTAGAATGCGAACTCCCATCTGTCTCAGAGGGGAGAGAGCCGCATCCATGCACTTCGTGAAAGTGCGGGGGCCAGGGACAGGCCGAACAGCAGTACCGTGTATTGATATGCCACTCCTTCGAAGGCGAATCTCAAGAACTGCCGATGATGGGGGCTATCTGGATATGAAAGTAAGCATCTTTCAGGTCCAGGGTGAAGAACCAGTCTCCCAAGCATATTTGCGGGAAGATCTGTTTCAGAGTGATCATTCTGAATGAGCGCTTTATTAGGACCCTGTTCAGTTGTCTGATATCGAGGATGGGTCTTAGACCGCCATCCTTTTTTGGGAATGAGGAAGTACCTGCTGTAAAAGCCTGACTCACTCATTGCTGGGGAAACTATTATTTCTCCTTTTGCTAGCATGATGTTCACCTCGGAACACAGGACATGAGCATCCTTGCTTTCCACAGAGGTTTCGACCACACCGTTGAATAACGGGGGTCTTTGAGAGAATTGGAGTACATAACCTTGTTTTATTATGTTTAGAACCCAGGCTGACACTCCAGGGATGGCCTGCCAGGCCTCGGCCTGTATGGCGAGGGGCTGAATAAATACAGGCACCAAGTCCCTGTGAGGGACTGGGGTGCTTGTGTGTGGTGGAAGAGGAAATTTGCTCTCTTTTTGAGTATGTTTGATTTTTATTTCCGCCATAACAGCAGCTCTCAAGCAGGGCATATGAACTGGCTCTGTGTGGGCAACAGACACTCTTTTTCGAGCACCCGGAACTGAATGGGGTGGCAGGAAAACTGGGTGAGGCTTTTTGGAAGGTGGTCCAGCCTCAATGGGACTTAGCCTCCTCCTCTTCCTTTCTCGACCATCAGGCCAGTTTCTGTGCTGCAGGGTCCAACACGATGGTGGTGGCTGCGCAGGGACGAGCTGCTTGAGAGTGGCGAGCAGGGAGGCGGGCTGATTGACTGCACGAATGCGAGAAGATCAGCAAGGAGTCAAGCTGCTTGCAGGTGAAGGCAGCTTCAATCCAAGTTCCAACGAAGAGATGTTATCTGCATCACTGAAGGAGAATTAATCGATTTGCCATGGTGAAATGACCGCTTTTATAGCCAGAGTCTCCGCCCATTTCAGTGGGCTCGAGCGGGCTCGCTCACCATTGGCTCGCACGTGCTGCGCCGTCATTGGTTCAATTTCTTTAACTTTTTGAACCAATTGACATGCAGTAGTCACTGCGTGATTGTATAAAGGCTTCAGAATCTGAGAAAAATTTGTTTTCTCCACAGCATCTTGTCTTATTTATATTAAGATGAACGATGCAGTATTCGTGTAGTATCGCAAGGGAACTGTAGATACCAGAGAGTTCACTCATATTGGAAAACTGCAACATGCAATATGATGGAATTTGCTTTTTTGCTTAGGACTGCACATGTGCATTGTTGGATGAACCTAAAATATGAGCTTTGACATCTGCTTGAGGAAAACAACACATTCATGAAAGCCAGACTGAATGACGATATGAAAAATTCTATTCATGCAGTTTGAAGATTTCAGCAATTCCCAATTAAAGTAAATAGGACTTGACCTTGCATGCATGAAATAGCAACCTGGAGGCATTAAAAAGTCTAGTCTGCTCCGTAATTTGTATTAGTGGCTGTCAGTGTAGAAAACCCTGCTTAGCAAATGTATGAAGTTGGAAAAGTATATAAAATATTAAGAGCCTTTGCAGCTATCTCAGGATATTACATCTTTGTTTTAATCCGGAAGCCTGCAAGGGAGGATGTGTGCAACATACTTTTCATCTCACTGACACTGATGTTTGTTTAACACTCATGTTAATATTACCTGAACCTGTAAGAGTGAAACCGATGTTTTCTGAAATTGCCCAAGACAGCCTGTCCAATATTCATCCAAACTGGCCCAGATCATTGTGACACCATGTTGGCAAAAATTCATAGTTGATAGACCACTGAGTAATGCGCAAAATAATTTGATAAAGAGCAAAATGGATGTGAGGCTATATCTCCTGCAGAGTTTAGCCTTATTCAAACACCATGCTTCAGGATTACTAGAAAGTCGCAGGCTGGTGAGTTTGATCTAGTTTGGAGTTAAACTCTGCAGGAAAGTTGGTCTCGGGGCTAGAGATGAGAACCCCTGCTTTAGCGTATTGAGATGAATCTTGGTACATGTCATCACAAGCATGACCTGAGGCTACTTGCATAGTTTCAAGACAGCACTACCCACTGTTCAGAAGATATGAAAGTTAAAGCTTCTAAATGGTATGTTAAAACTGGTCTCTTTTAGTTTGGTGCAGTATACCGAGCCGAATGATACCCAATTTACACATATTATCCATTTTACTTGTTTGCCATTATGAATATTATCATAAAATGCTATTTATGCATTAGCATATTGTTATGAAACTTGGTATGTGGCATCAGCCCTGAAAATACTGAAAATGTTTTGGGACAGGTCCAACTTGTGGTCTAAATGTATAATAAAATGTGCATAAATCTTAAATTTACATTTTTAATTCATTTTTAGATTAATACATTTTAATGACATTTTTTATTTTTATAGATTCCTTGAGTTTACCGTGAACAATGATACCAATTATTTTTGTTTGAAATCCGCCATCCGCCATTTTGAAATTCTTTGAAAACTTACTTTTCCAAACTCCTTCTTGACCATTGGTCTGATTTTCAGGAAAGTTGCTTCATAAGCAATGACATACATTCAAGTGAATGAGATGGAGATAAGTTAGCGAAGGAAGGGCACAAAAAAGCAGCCCAGGACTGGCCTACAGCAAAGACTGAACCAGATTATTTAAATGTTTAGAATCAGCAGAAGCCAATCAGCTTGTGCCATGCAGTTTGTGTGGGATTGCATGCAGACTGCATGTAAAGGACCTATCAGCCAGCACTAGATCTGAAATGAAAAGTGATTAGATATTGAACACCACACAGCAACACCATTGCTGACTTTTTAAGGTAATTGCATCAAGTGACAACAACATCTGCTGACAAGGACACTGCATGCATCTACTACAGTGGTTCCAAACCCTTTTCCTCAAGCCCCCCAAAGAGGCCAACATGGCATGCCAATTTTATAAATGGTGCTTGATGTAAGTAGTTTTAAGTTTTAGTGTCATGCCGCCTTGACCAATATGCCATCACATTCTGCATATTTATTGGCTAGTCAGTAGACGATCATGCACAGTTTCAGAAAATGATCATAGGCTCATCTTTGTTTGCAATAATGTGACAACAGCCGTCTCTGACTGTATGACCATTTAGGAGCCACGACCACAGACCTTGCCACAATTGGTCATCTTTCTTCTGGGACCGCCCCAAAATCGTACCAGGCATAACCTCTAAAGAGTGACCTCTAAAGTGTGCAGTGTTGGGTACTGCAAGGACCAGGGTTGATGACTACTAATCTACAGTAACACAAAGAGAAACCAATCTGACCAATACAAGCAATCCTGGCTAAATTAAAGGATGTTAAAGAAAGCTTAAAGAAAGAAGAATAAAAGTTACAATGAATGACAGTCAAACAGTATGCCTGCGTGCCATCCGTACAAAGCCTTTCGACTTGTCTGGCCTTGTAGTTCAGCATTTCAAAAACTCTCTTCTAAGGCACTTGGTATGTATAGGCCTGTAAACAAATTATTTTCACTATTTTTCTGAGAATACTTAGATGTTAAACTGTTCAGAGTGGTTGCATAGAAGAACAAAGGAAGAAGATTATGATGGAAATACTGTTTTAGCATTTTATTAGTTGTCACATGCCTGTCCTGTCTTGTGTGCACATGTGGGTTTTGTTAGTGTGGCCATGTGCCTCTGTCATTGTCAGATCCCACCCCCTTGTTATCTCGTTATTGGTTTAATTTGCCCCACCTCTGTTTGCCTCATTCCCTGCTTGATTTCTCCCCTTTATAAGTTCCTGTGTGTTTGCAGTCCTTGTCGGATCGTTGTATTGTCTACGTCTCCCAGTTCCCTGTGATCGATGTTGGTTTGTGTGAGTTGTGTTTTGTTATTTCATATTATGTGTTTTTCCCCCTCGTGGGTTTTTGTTTTGAGTTTATGTTTTGTTTATAATTAAATCCCTTTTTTCACTGCACTTGAGTCCTCGACCCTGTTTTGTCCCTCGTTTTATGTGACCGAACGTGACATTAGTCTGCTACTCTTGAGGTTTGTGCATGTGCATTAGAGATGGTGAATTTATGAAGCTGAAAGACGCTTTGGTCTCTGATGTTATGGTGGCTTGGCACTTACTGCAGGCACAATCATTCTTTATTACATCGTGTAGAGAGCAAATGCTTGTAAATAAATGTATTTATTCCATATTAGGACAGTGACAAGCCAACAAATTAAAACAGAAACTACAAAGTCTGACTTTGTTACACATACTTTGTTAAGCCTTCCCCCAAGCCCTTGACTTGACTAACAGAAGGACACTTCAGAAGTAATTTTCAGCTGCTTTTGTCAAGATGGCAAACTGACTTTTGTGAAGCAACAAGACTTGTTGTTGCCCCTCCTACTCATCAAAAGCAAAAGTTAAGCATGTCTAATTAGGACTTAAGTTTACCCTGGTGCAGTTTTATCAGTATTATTATTTATTCACTTCAAATCCTATAATGAATGAATGAATAAATGAATGAAATTAATCCTGAAAAATGCTATTTGCATCGAATAATTACCTGCAGACACAAATCCAAGGCAATCAAGGTGCATTAGTGTTGTTTTATGCTGTTTTGTTTTGTTATTTTTTTCTCTTTCTCTCTCAATAAAATGCGTAAGTGTGGTGCAAAGTCTCACTGAGTTTAGATTCTCGGTAACACTTTAGTTTAGTGTCCAATGTTGTCTGTTTATTAGTACTTATAAAGCACACATTAATGCCTTATTCTGCATGACCATATTCTACATCCCTTAATCATAACCAATACCTAAACTTAAACGGGTACTTCAGCGCTGGGAAGATGAATCTGTATTTAAACTGGGTCATTAATGTAGTAGAAATGTGAAATTATTTTTGAATTTGGTGCCTTCTAGACTGAGAAAACACAGAAAATGTATTTTTGTCTCATGGGGATGAAAGACAACAATTCCCAGAACGCACTGCTTCACTGCCCTACTCTAGGCGCGGCTACTGGATTACTGGAACACTTGCCCACCGCGTTTATTTTCAGAAAATCAGTTCAGTTAGAGACACTACAATTAAAAACTGAACATGTCTGTTCGATATAATGCGAGTGAGCCGATTGAGCGTCACGGCACAAACGCAGCAGGATCGGATTACATTCATCACATGAGCTGAGTTAAGCGCGGGATTCGCGGCTGCATTCACAGCACGTGATCAGTCTGGCAAGTGTTCAGTTCATGTCTTTGGAAGCTTAACTGTCATAGGAAGTTCATTTTAAAAGTTGAAACACTCACTTTGGTCTGCACCGCTCCGTTTACATGAATAAGGGTAACACAGCTCCGCAAGCCTAGTGCTGTGAGTGTGATGTTGAAAACATGTGGGAATAGCGCCTCCTGCTGGCTGTAGTCTTCAGCCTCTGGACAAAAACTCCTCCGATGACGTAAAATGACAATATTTGCGTCATCGGAGGAATTTTTCCAGAAATAAAACACATAATTCTCTCGTCTCAGGGTCATATGAGGGAGGAAAGTACGATAATTTGAATATACTCCTGGGTTATTACTGATACAAAGGTTAATGCTAATCGCTGAAGTAACCCTTTAACAACTACCTTACTAACTATTAATAACCAGTAATTAGGAGTTTATTAAGGCAAAAGTCATAGTTAATAGTGAGAAGTGGACCCTAAACTAACGTGTGACTAGATTCTCTTTTACAAAAGCATCCTAGCTCAGATCACATTCTCTGCTCCCGATCACATTAAATAAGGCTTGATATAGGGCTAATAACACCTTAAATGGGTAATACCATTGACATTCTCTAAGAAGGTAAAGTAAATATGATTAAGTACCCATTAAAGTATGTGAAACAATGACAGAGCAAGAACATAATGTAAGTGAATTTTAAAGTTTACTCACCTAAAATTGAATGTATAAAACAAGCTGAAATATTCACAAAATTATCATCAACAGTGAAATATGAGTGAATGTTTTATCTGTCAATCATGCATGTGAAAGTTGCTTTTGTTATTGTTATACACATGTTTACCATTGGTTTAATACATTTTAATATCAAAATAAAGTTATTTATTTTTTTTTGGTAACACTTTAGTATGAGGAACACATTCACTGTTAACTGCAACTTTTGCCTTAATAAACTCCTAATTACTGCTCATTCATAGTTAGTAAGGTAATTTTTGTAGTGTTTAAGCCTAAAATGAGAATTTTTAAAGGGAAATGTCGGAGGATTTCGATACAAGAGGGGCTTGAGTTTGTTGCCCAGCCCTATCCATGAGAGAGGCGTCAAAGCTTGCGATGCTCCTGTACATCACAACGTCACTCTTTCACCATAAGTCGACCATTGGAAGTTAGTTATTTTATTCTGTAGTTTTAAATATGGATATTTTTCTTACACAAATGCACCACTTTGCTTCAGAAGGCCTTTATTAACCGTGTGGAGCAGTTAAATGATGGATAGATGCACTTTTATGGACTTCAAAAATGACCCAACAATTCACTGCCATTATAAAGCTTGAATTAGCCAGGACATTTTTAATATAACTCTGATTGTGTTCGTCTGAAAGAAGAATGTCATATATATCTAGGATGGCTTGAGGGTGTGTAAATCATGGGCTAATTTTAATTTGTGGGGGAACTTTCCCTTTAAGGGATGTAGAATAAGGTCATGCAGAATAAGGTATTAATATGTGATTTATAAGTTCTAAGAAACCAATATCCTAGTAATATGCATGATAATAAGCAACTACAGGCTCAGAAAAAAAAGTACAAAAGCTGTCACTGGGACGGTTTCAAAAAGGTTCTAATATGTTCCATTTAGGTACTAATATGTTCACTTTTGGAACCAATATGTACCTTTGAGGGACTAATATTGTTTCTTTGGATAAAAGCGTCTGCCAAATGCATAAATGTAATATGCACTCTTAGGTACTTTTGAAAAGGTATTGCCCCACTGACAGCGAAAACTGAACCCTAAATTAAAGTGTTGCCTTTTCTTCCATTTATGAATGTAGGCATAGGATTGTTTAGATATTCTATCATGAAGTACAGAAAGCTGGCATTGTAATTTGTTGGTTTACATAATCAAAAATGTGTAACTGACATTAATAAAGTACTTTATGACTGTGTTGGCTACCTTATCTTTAAATAAAGGCTTTAGATTAAATAAAATTGCGGTCAAAAGTTTATCATATTTTTATAAATGCAAAAATCCTCCTGTAGGTACTGATTTTATGTCCCCACCAATGTCAAGGTTTAGCAGAAAGGCAACCATCACTGCATCCCTTCACAGAGCTGGGCTTTATGGGATGGTGGCCAGACGGAGGCCCCTCCACAGTAAAGACATTTGCAACAACAAAGCACTCTCACACTGTGAGAAACAAGATTCTCTGGTATGATGAACCTCAATTCTTAACGTCATGTCTGGAGGAAATCCTGAAATTTGCCATTATTCTGATTTGAATATGTTTTTATCAGTTTTGAAAGCAGTGTGTTAGCATATGAAAAATATCCTGCAAATCGTTTTTTGCAGTTTTTGGAGTATGAATGACAAAAGTGTTTGTGGATTTTGGAAAATGTGGTGATTGAATCCATTTTGTCTGAAATCAATGAAAAATTATTCACAGTTTTTGTCCGTATACACTTGTGTGAAGAGTTTTGAAAATGTGGTTTCCGGTTTTGAACTTGATATGCTTGATGGCAATTGAAATAAACTGTAATATGGATGAAAAACAGTAATTGCATTTGTCTAATTTGTCTAAATTTTATATGTGGATATCAATGCAATGTCATAACTGTTTAAATTTGATAGGAGAAACAATATATCTTACAGTTTTTCTCGATTGCTTAAACACATTTCTTGAAACTATGCCTCATATTCTCAGTAAACACAAATCCATAACATCTCACCCAATTCCCCAAACATCATATTTTCAGGTCAAAATGAAGCTGTACACTCAAAACCATTCACTCTTGCTGAAAAAACAAACTTTGGCCTCAGACAACACACACAGGCCCTCAGAAAAACACACTACAACAACGTCACACACTGGTGCAATAAATTCAAAACAACATTTCCAAAACTGGTAAGTTATGTTGCTTGTAACAAAAAACTAAACAAAAAAACTTTTTTACATGATGGACAATGAACACAAATGACACAACCAATGTATACATTTGCACATTTTTATTCATTCATGTACTACAAAAAAAAATGTGTTTGCCTCAGCATCCCGTTTTTGGTCTGGGTCAGGCCAGAGAATCTCATCCACATCACAGGCTATATCGGCCCTAGCCAGGCAGTGAGGGTAAAATCCTTGTGCATGCCTAATCCATCCCTTGCATGCATCTACTGTTATGTCATGGCCGGCTTCTTCCATGGCCTGGAGGAGGTTCCACCGCCATGCCGAAAAAATGTCCTCTATGGGGTTTAGAAAGGGAGAGTATGCAGGCAGAAAGATGTTTGAAAACCTTGGGTTATTGGTAAACCAGTCACGAACAAGAGCAGCACGATAGAAGCTGATGTTATCCCAAACAGCAATGTAGTGAGGCTGCTCTGGCTGTGCTGGTTCCCTGAGGTCCAGCTGGAACATATGCTCCATCATGAAGAGCAAGGAGAAGCATAGTGTTATAGGGTCCTAGCATGGCATGGCGGCAGAGTACCCCTTGTTGGCTTATGGCTGCGTACAGTGACATTATCTCCGCGCTGACCAGGGACTATAGCCCGATGGACAATTATGTTCCTGCCCCTTCTCCTTCATTTGGTCAGGTTGAAACCAGCCTCATCCACAAAGATGATTTCATGGAGAATAGGCCACTTGTCTCCTTGCCGTTCCCCTTCCTCCTCCACTTCCTCTCCCTCCACCTCCTCCTCTCCCTCCACCTCCTCCTTTCCCTCCACCTCCTCTCCCTCCACCTTCTCCTCTCCCTCCTCTCCCTCTCCATCCACCTCCTCCTCCTCCTCTCTTTCCACCTCTCTCCACTTCCTTCACTCCCTCTCCCTCTCCTTCCACCTCATCCTCCACCTCCTCTTCCTCCTCCTCTCCCTCCTCCTCCTCTTCATCCTCCTCCTCCTCTCCCTCCAACTCCTCGTCCTCCCTCCACCTCTTCCTCCTCCTCTCCCTCTACCTCCTCCTCTCCCTCCTCCACCTCCTTCTCTTCCTCCTCCTCTCCACCTCCTCCTCTCCCTCCTCGTCCTCCTCATCCTCTCCCTCTCTCTCCACCTCTCTCCACTTCCTTCTCTCCCTCTCCCTCTCCCTCTCCTTCCACCTCCTCCACCTCCTTCTCTTCCTTTCCCTATCCTTCCGCCTCCTCCAACTCCTTCTCTTCCTCCTCCTCTCCGTCCACCTGCTCTTCTCCCTCAACCTTCTACCTCTCCCTCTACCTTCCCCTCCCTCCTCCTCCTCATCCTCTCCCTCTCTCTCCACCTCTCTCCACTTCCTTCTCTCCCTCTCCCTCTCCTTCCACCTCCTCCACCTCCTTCTCTTCCTCCTCCTCTCCGTCCACCTGCTCTTCTCCCTCCACCTTCTCCTCTCCCTCCACCTTCCCCTCTCCCTCTCCCTCCTCCTCCTCATCCTCTCCCTCTCTCTCCACCTCTCTTCACTTCCTTCTCTCCCTCTCCCTCTCCTTCCACCTCCTCCACCTCTCCATCGTCCTAAATTTTGACTGAAAGTGTTTTCACCTGGGTAACTGTGTACTAATTGAGCTGAAGCTGTGCTAACTTGAGTAAACAATATTGAATGCTAGTGCTTTCTAAATGACAGCATGGTGTAGGCAATTTGAAATTAAGGCATTTGTGTGTAGAGTTTTGCAGTGACAGTTCAACAAATCTGATTAATTTGTCAAAACAGGGCAATAGTGTTTATAGTTTAGGGAAATGGGTGTGCTTTTTGATAAATGGAGTTATGGTTTTGAAATTTTAGTTCAAAAGCCGGGTTATAGTGTTTAAGCAATCGAGAAAAACTGTAATAGTGCAGTTTGTAATATTGACAGATAGTGGTTAAAATGGGTACTGCAGTGCAAATTCAAAATATTGGAGAAAGTTGTTTCCCCTGCCCCTCCTTCTCAGACTTGACACTCACGCATCCCAGGTTGGGCACACGCAACAGGAGCGAGCACAATTGACAATGGCAAGGAGACTAAGGTAGTTCACACTTGTAGTTTGGTTCGTTTGGTCCGGACCAAAAAACAAAAACAAAACATATAGTCCTGGTCCGCTGAGCGTTCACACGGCCATTTTTAACAGTGAACCTTTTTTTGTGTCTAAAGAGAAATTAGAGGCTACACTTTATTTTGATGGTGCCCTTTTAAAGCCCCATTCCCGCAGAGATTCTGGAAAATACACTGATAATGTGTCCCGGCATCATTTGATTTTAGTTTATTCACTCTGCCGGTGATTTTCCGGAATCTGCGCATGCATTCACACACAGTTTTTTTTACCGTTTTGATCCTACTAATCACACGGGGCGCGTTCCCAGCAATGTTCATTCTGTCGTCTATAAGTAACATTGCACCTACTGTACATATTTCAACTATTAGTCGAGTATTAGTAGATTATTAGGGTTAGTATAACAAGGGTTTAGGGTTAGTAGAATAAGTTGACATGTAGTTGTAAAGTTATTTACAGCCTGTGAATGTCTGTTGGGGAGCATCAAAATAAAGAGTTTGCAGATATTAGGCAGACAGTCTACTAATACTCTAATGAGAGCTAGTTTACATGCAGGGGCAAAGTTACTTATAGTCAACAGAATAGACCATCAAAATAAAGTGTTACCAATTAACTTCCACAAATATATAATAATCCATAAATATAAATGTTTGCTTCCTCTATATGACTATACCAAAAAAGTAGTCTTTGCATTATCCAATTTTGCCTTCAAGCTCTAATTTCTCTTCCAGGAGTGAGAATAATTTGATTATATTGAGGCAATGAGATGAGGTTTCCTGCATTTATTTGCAGCCAAGATATTATCTTAATTTCCTTCTCCAAAAGTTCTTCAGTAACCTTAATTTCGAGCCTGCAAGAAAAATCCAACTGCTCTTTGATGATCCGACGATCTCATTAGTTTCCTGTTTATTCTTGCAGGAACTCACACATTGCTGCATTAATATGTATGAAGAACAGTAATTGTGTTTGCTCTAATTTTTATTTGTGGCTATCAGTGAAACGTTAAAACTATTTCAATCTGATGGGAGAGCCAAGATATTTTAATTAACTCCGTTTGCAGTGGTGATGGGCAAAAACAGCTGCCCACTGACAAGGCTCAGAACCTCATCTTAACAAACCCTGTATTAATTACTTTATTTTTGCATGAAGATTGAGATTTTTTTCTCCCACATGGTGCGTTGTTTTTGTTAATGAGCGCTGTAGGCCTACATTTAGGGCTGTAACTTGATAATTATGCCTAATTGGATGAAAAAAGGGACTGAACAACTGTATATATATACCAGTTTCTGTATTCTGTATTCAATATACCAGTTTCTGTATTCTGTGGATAACCCATCTAATGCAACAAAATGTCATCATCATAAACAACATTGGATGGTAAATTTTTTTTTACATTATTAACATGGATTTCTGTTATCAAATGTAGAAAATACTAAATACACTAATAACTATCACCAATAATTTGACACTCTTACCCAGCTACAAAAGCAAAAAGTAAAATTGTAAAACCTAAAACAAAATTTGTTTATTATTTGTTTTCAAAATAAATAGTAAAATTGGTTATTCATTGGTGAATCCATAGTCATAATGTTAGCTCTTCATTCATTCTTGATTAGTTCAGGTGTTCACTAATCATTAGTTCATGTTGTATTAATACATGATTATTCATGTACCCGTATTATAAAGTGTTACCAATGTTTTTTTTTGTTTTTTTTCTTTCTATTTTATTGTGGGGTTAATATTTTATTCAGTATTCAAAGCATGCTATCTAAGCATCTGCAGGCAACTGCATCTTCAATTACCACAAAACATCTAATAAAAGCAAAAGGCTGTCATTTCCGCTTCTAACTTAATTACCAAACTTGTAGTCTTGCCAGAAGGCTTAGTGTTTGGTAATGGGTCCCATCTGGCCAAACACTCCCTTTGCCTCTCACAGTCGCATCTCCTTTGATAAAGCTGTCTGCATTTATCAGCGAAGCCCTGGACTCTTTCAGGCTTTGAGGTTTAAGAATAGTACAGTGTATCAGCAGAGAGTGCACAGATCAGTGACCACCAGTAGTGCAATCTGCATTTTCTTCAAGCTTCATCTCCCCTGAAAGCAGGCGCTTTCTCTTTCTTTTTTTTTTTTTTTTGGTAATGGATCTTTTGATGAAGCTGAATCATTAATCTGGTGCTAATGTGTTTCCTTTGTGTACAACAGAAGAATGTCCATCTTCCAGTGGTCTTCTGAGGTTCAGTTGCACTGTTTTAATTTACTATAGTGTTTCTCTATTGTATTGGGTGTCTACCCTTATGTACAGCCGTTGTTTGCTGTCCTTCTTTTTACCCAACTGGTCTGGTATGTGCTGGAACAAACATAGGTTTGAATACTGAAAATATGATTATGAGAAGTCTTTTTTTTTACTTTTTTTTTTTTACATCTTTGACATAAAGGTGTTCTTTGTATGTAGGATAGTTACTATTCCTAATGACTAGCAGCAGTTGAACAAATCCATGTTAATAAAAATCTTTTTCTTAGCTTAAGGGGTTTGTGCCACTGAGCCCAGAAGAACCAATATAACTGATGCAGTTTGGCTCATAGTTGCAATCATATTGAACCTCCTTCCAACTTATTTATGAAGCTCCAATTGTATACAGACCATAAACCTATGATGTTTATGTTTCATACCTTCAGTAAATAAGTGTGACAGCGGGAGCAATTACTGCCCACTAGTGATGTAGAGGCCACTGATATTACTGACTATATTGCCAGTACGGTCAAAATGTATGGATTAACCATCAATATTGACAAAACTAATGTAGCGAATTAGCTCAAAGGGGAAAATATTAATAATTATTTATAACTCATTATGATTATTCATTATGAATAATTTTGAATATTTGAATCAGTTAATGAGATTAACTTGATGTAGCTACATTAACATTACCATCAATCACTCAGTTCATCCTGTGAACACTCAGTATTGATTATTAATTCATTCTAAGAGAAGGGTAGTTTGCTCCACAGAAAAATTATTCTTCCTTAGCATTTACAGCACTTAGAGCTTGTAACAAAATCGATAATTTAAGTGACAATTTATTTTACAGGCAGGGAGTCAGAACCAAATATGTATTGTGCACAAATTTGATTAACTAAATTATGAACCCAACTAAACTAAACAGAAACACATACACACAAAACAAAAACATACATGGGTAATATGTAAAGTTGAAATGGTTGAAGAACCGGGTCAGAAAAGAGGGATGAAGCTATGAAAACACCTGGGAGAATCATCAGTTATGACTGTAAGATCCTAACTAAACAGAGATGTAATATATTATATGTTTCTTTCATTTGCCTGAGTGGTTAAAGAGAGTCCAATGTTCAGTCACAGGAGAAAGTCTTGATAGTTTGGTCCGATGGTGATAAAGTTTGATATCTTCTGCGTTGACTGAAGAAGATGATGAACTCGCACAGTTAAATTAACTCCGTTGTGGCCGAGGAATTTACACATATGGTTTGAGGTGTTGGGCCTGCCAGCCTGCGACTATTTGGTTGAATCAGGTTTCCAGTCACACACGCACATGGCTTAATGTGTGTAGGCCTGCCAGCCTGGCCTGCTTGGCCAGCTGAGAAACAGCCGAGATGACGCTTTTCACATTTGATTTGTCTCAGTCGTTAAACTAAAGTCATGACAAACACACATGATTGTTCACTAGTTCCAAATCTAACTAGCTAGTGAATGCAAGTACAATAACTCACTCGTGCAGGAAAAGACATCAACAAGTCTACAGTATGGAGAAAGCATAATGTTATGGTCAAAACAAAAAAAAATATTTTTTGGATCCTTATCTTACCAGTATTATTATATGGATCTGAACCATGGACAGTGCTAAAAACAGATTTAAATAAACTAAAAGTGTTCCAAATGCGAATACAAGGTGTCTCTTTTTGCTCCCGGCTTCAAAATGACACCATAAGACTGAGGTGTGGGAATCAGCCAACAGTCGAAGAAGAAATTCCAAGTGCAGGCTGCAGTGGTTTGGTCTGAATGCTGAATGAACCATCAACATCTACCATATCGACTACTTTGGCGGCTGCGGCCTGTGAGCTGGAAGGTTTAACAAATGGCACCCAAGAAAACCTGGGCAAACCAGATCGAGGCTGACCTCAAAAACAAATGATTAAGCCTTCCTGATGCCAAATATACAACCCTGAACTGCCAGAAAACCATTGTACAACATTTTCAGGAGCCAGTGCCACCTACAGCAGTGTGTTGGCTCCGGGATAAATCCTGTGCAAGCGTTTGCGAAAGGCTGAGGGGAGAAGAGACTCTCCACTAATACACCATGTAGCAGGAACACAACTTCTGTTCTAAAAAAAAACAAGCATATATTTTATGTTTGAATAAGGTATTTACATTGAACTAATCAGTTGTATCAGTGTGGTTCAAACAAATGAAGGAGAATATAAAATGCCAAGAATTTTAATAATAAAACAAAAGACAAAAAAAACAAAAAGAGACTTAACTAAACGGGGAATATATTCACAGGACTAAACGAGTAAGTTAACAATGGGCAGGTGGAGCCAAATAGTTACTATGGTAACAGATAGGCACACCCTAGGAAACTAGATTAACTAAGGAAGACAGGAAATGAACACAGAAATTAACTGGGAGAACAAAACTAAGCCAAAACAGAACATAACCCTGACAATAGTCTCCACCTCACAGAAGGCACATCCTCTCAGCGTAACTGAATGTCCAACTGTGGAGGGAGAGGCTTTGGAGGGTGCATACAGGAGGAGATGACGACAGGAGAAACCGGGGAGGAGAAGAAGGTGGGAGGCACCAAGGCAGACAGGAGGATGATACAAAGCCCAGCCTTGACAAAGACCCATGGCGGAGGATGAAGTCAGATATCTGAAGACCCGCAGTGGAGTGAGGATATTTGGTGACCCAGGTAGAGCCGAGGAGCCATAGAGCCCAGGGGAGGAGGAAGAGGAGGAGCTGCAGAAATGAGCGTCCGAGGTGGAGGTGGGGTGCCAGAGGACTGAAGCAAAGCCGGAATGACCAAAGTGTAGCCAGAGGGAAGACGGAGCCCAAGTCTGTGGTGCAGGCACAGCAATGACTAACCAAGCCAGGGCTAGAGGGACAAGGGCACCTTGTGAACCCATAAGGATGGTGGTCCCAGGTGGCCGAGGGAGGGAGGAGCCAAGGAGGAGCCGACTTGTCGACGGGACAAGGTGGAGTGACGGGCTATCTGGCTGGGGGTGGAGCCAAGGGAAACCTTAGCCAGGGCAGAGCTGGAGACCGAAAGACCCAAAGCAGATCCGCAGCAGAGTAGACTCAGGGCAGAGGCAGGGCCAAAGGGCTTGCTGTCTTTGGTAGAGGAGGTGGGAGAGGGAGGCTGGGTGGGTGTGACCAGCAGAGGAGGCAGGACTTAAGAATAGGAGAAAACCAGGGAGTCTATTATATTTCTTGAGCTTGAAGGGGCAAATGCAGGTTCTTGCACCTGATCAGACAGTGCAACTGGCTTCAGCTATAGCTACTTGGTGGGCTTTGGATCTGGCCTCATGGTGGGTTCTGGCTCGATGTCCGTGGTAGGAGTGGAAAGGTGCTGGATGGGCTCAGAGTCAGTGACTGGCATGATAAGGAGGGGTGATTGAGATGGGAGGATTTCTGAGATAGGGGGTCCTGTGATGATGACACTGTCCAACTGTAAAGGTTGAGCCACTCAGCCACAGCACGTAGTCGACGTACTGCGCCAGGGTGCAAAATGTTTCTCCCCTAAAGGTAGTTTAGCTATAGAACTCTCAAAGTTATATCCAGTCAAAATACAGACAGTAACTGTCTTCAATTTATTTCAACCCAAATCTAATTGTGTGAGGCGATTCTTTTTAAGACTGTTCTAACAGATAGGTTTGCTTTTGCTTCAACTTCTTGAGAGTGTCATCATTAGAGCTAAAGAATTTCCGGAACTATTAGAATGCATGTCTTTTAACCCTCCTGTTACCCTCAAATCTGGTAACATTTTTTACCCACTGGGGTCAATTTGACCCCAGCAATTTAAACCTCCAGAATATGAATTATTATTTTTTTTTTTTTACAAAGGTTTATGTCTCAGGCCATTTATGGCTGACAGCATATCTGGTGGGCTCTGGAACCCTTTTGATGACATTAGCGGCACTATGTCTACCCTGACGTTCAAGTAGGGAGCAGGACCATAATAACTTGAACTACTAGTGGTTATCACAATACTAGGTGTGGTTAGGTTAGGTTAGGTTAGATTAGAGCCCTAAAACAGAGGGAAGTTGTTTGAATATAATACTGAATATATAAAAGTAAGGCATGTTATAGTGACCTTAATAAAACAACCAAAACAAATGTGTGTAAAATTTAGATTTTTCCTATGTTTTATACAGCTAAAAGAACCTGGGGTCAAACTGACCCCAAGGAACACTGATGCTACAAAATGTGTACAGGACATTGGAAAAATATCATCATGTTAATTTTATGTTTACGCAGTTGTCCCCATCAAATTAGGAAAAGTCATTCAATCTGAAGCAAAAAATATGATGGCAATTGTGTTTTTACAGACTTTAAACATTGAATGGGGTCAAATTGACCCCAAAGATAATAGGAGGGTTAAACAGCATGTATACATACCCCCCATAAACGTGGTCACACATTAGATTTAGTTGTAACATATGGATTAAATATCAGTATAACATCTGCATTATCTGATCACTTTTGTGTCTTTTTTAAGATATTGATAATCTTGTATTAAATGAATGCATTGTTAAAAAACTTTATATTACCTCTGAAGTGGCTGAAAATCTCACAATGAATTATAAGAGTTATGAAAGGAATATTTTACCATCATCCTGCAATGATTTAATTTAGCGAGTTTAATAATAGAATGAGAACAGCTCTTGATACGGTTGCTCCAATTAAAACTAAAAAAGTTAACAACAAAAAAGAAAATTCCTTGGAAAACAAATCAGACTGTGAAATTTAAAAGAGACATAAAACTAGAAATTCACTTAAATAAACTTATTGAAAATCTTAAGACTTATAATAAAGAAATTTGTAGAATGCGCCAAGCTTATTTCGCAAACCTTATAAATGCAAACATTAATAACCTCCGATTATTATTTAATTCAATAGATTCACTAATAAATCAAAAAATTGATAGCTCTGAGTTACCAAACGGGAAATGTGAAGAGTTTACTGGCTACGTCAGAGATAAAATTATAAACATTATATCAGGAATCTGTGCAATACACAATAATAGGTCAATTATATTCCCTCCATTATCAAGTGTTGAGAATACTATCAAAATGGAAAGTTTTACTTTGGTTGATGTTGAGACACTAAGAAAGGTTGTAACAGACTTGAGACCATACTTGTTCCTTTGATCCTACCTCTCTTTTTAAAAGTATCTTTGATTTTATATCTACAGATATCCTTGAGGTAAAGGTAATCACTCCCTGCCGCTTGGCATTTTCCCTTTTGGCCTTAAATCTGCCCTAGTAAAACCTGTGTATAAAAAAGAGAGATATTTCAGATATTTTAATTCCTATTAATTATAGACCCATCTCAAACCTTACATTTGTAAGTAAAATATTTAATGTAATAATATCAGTTGAGTACATTCTTAAATGCCAATTCGAAACTAGAGATGTTTCAGTCTGGTTTTAGAAAATATCATAGTACAGAGACCGCTCTTATTAAAGTAATAAATTATATAAACATAAACCTTGACACAAATTGGCCTTCAGTTCTGGTGCTTCTTGACTTGAGTGCTGCATTTGATACATTAGATCACCAGATTCTTTTAAATAGATTAAGTGACTATGTTGGTCTATCTGGAACAGTTTTAAATAGTTTTTTATCATATCTTAGTGAAAGAACATTTATCCATTACTAATACCTTGTCTGAATATTATAAAGTACCATGTGGGGTTCCTCAGGGATCAGTTTTAGGACCCCTACTTTTTAATCTATATATGTGACCTCTCGGTCACCTCATCAGGAGGCATGGAATCTCTTTTCATAGTTATGCAGATGACACACAGTTGCAAATTGATTCACTAGCAAATTGCATTGAAGACATAAATGACTGGATGTCACAAAACTTCTTACAACTCAACCAAGATAAAACTGAAGTTTTGATTATTGGATCAAATGTGCAGAGAGAGAAATGTATTCCTAAACTAAATGTACTTGGATGTTTTTGATTCTGATTTTAATTTTAAAGCTCATGTACATAATATTACCAAAACGGTATTGTATAATCTCAAGAACATTGTTAAAGTAGCAGACTTGACTACTGTAATGCCCTTCTTACTGGTCTACCAAAGAACACAATTAACCAATTATGAGAAATCCAAAACACTGCTGCTCGAATATTAACAAAAGCCAAAAAGAGAGATCATATTACACCAGTATTAAGGTCATTACACTGGTTACCTGTTATTTTTCATATAGATTTTAAAAATGATTACAATATATGAACCGAGAAGGACTCTTAGATCTTCTGATTCTTTTCTTCTAAAGGTACCTGTACCTCCTAGCAGAACTAAAACATTTGGTGATGCTGCTTTTAGCTGTTATGCTCCTCAGAGAACCTCCCAGAGAACATAAGATGTGCTAAAAACATGAATAGTTTTAAATCTAAATGAAAAACTTATCTTTTTTAGTCTGGCCTTCCTGTAAAATCTTATATAATTTTATATTTTGTGTTTTGCATTGTTTTTAATGTTGCATAATTTGATTTTTATAAATTATATTGTTATATATCTTATTGGTTTGTTTTACTTTTTAATTGTTATTTTCTCAGTTTAATTTTATTAATTGCCTATCTATTGGTTCTTTGTCAAGCACTTTGAATTGCATTAACTTGTTTAGAAAAGTGCTATATAAATAAAATGTGCTTGCTTGCTACTTAATCTTTTTCTTATATGATTATAATAATGATAATAATAATACATTTTATTTATAAAGCACTTTACATTTTAAAGAAAATCTCAAAGTGCTACAAAGGAAGGATAAATAAATAAAGCAGTTAGAGCAATTAAGAATTAAGAATTAAATAAAAAATCAACACAAACATGTAAACACAAAGCAATTTAAACATTGAAAGACTTTCTAAACAGGTACGTTTTTAGTCCCTTTTTAAAAGCACCAGTGGTTTGTGGAGCCCTCAGATGTTCAGGGTGGCATTCCACAGGCGTGGAGCAGCGGCACAGAAGGCTCTGTCTCCAGTGGTGCGGGTCTTAATCCTAGGGGGATGGAGTCGATGAGTGTTTGTGGAGCAAAGAGAACATGCAGAGATCTGTGGAGTAATGAGTTCTTTAAGGTAGGTGGGAGCATTGCCATGGATGCACTGATGAGGACGGACACTTTATACTCGAGCTGAGCGGAAATAGTAAGCCAATGTAGAGACTGAAGAATTGGTGTGATGTGTTCATATTTACTCACTCTCATCAGGATCCTGGCGGCACTGTTTTGTGTGTGCTGGAGTTTCTGGATGCTCTTGCTAGGAATTCCAAAGAAAAGAGCGTTACAATAATCTAGTCTCGAGGAGACAAAGGCATGAACGAGTTTCTCAGCATCATGAAGGGTGAGTGAGGGACGGAGTCTGGCTATATTCCTCAGGTGACAAAAGGATATTTTGCACAGATATTTAATGTGGACCTCAAAGGTTAAGTATGGATCAAACCTAACACTGAGATTGGTGACTATGGATGATAGCGGAATGTCCTGGCCAGAAAATGTAATACAGGTTATGGTGGATGATCTGATCTGATGAGGGGAACCAATGAGGATGGCTTCTGTCTTAGAGCTGTTCAGCGGGAGAAAGTTGCAGTTCATCCACATCCTTATCTTTTCCAGACAGGCAGAAAGTGTTGATAATGATGATGACAACGATGACGATAATGATGAATGCGTGTCAATTTTCAGATATAGTTGTGTATCATCAGCGTAGCAGTGAAAAACATTGTGTAGTTATTGCTCTTCAGAGTAAAAATACTCTCTGTGGTTTTAGATGTGCCTTTTGATGTCTTAACATTCATAAGAAATTATAATAAAATATGGTAATAAAACTTTGTTATATATATAAAGAACACTTATAGAAAACTCTCTGTTTGTGTTTTATTTCTTTATGCAAAGAGAACCCTGCCATCCACCCCTCACCTCATGCCTCATCTACAACTAACATCATCATTAATCATCACGAGCAAAGCAATTTATTAGTTGCCCAAGGCTACAAAGTAAATAACTGTTCATTCTTACAATTTTGATTGCAATACAACACGTGGTAGGATGGTTGCAGTTCCTTTTAGATGGAAAATTAGTGTACGTTACACCACTAGAGTAGAGGATTGTTGTACCATTAGGTGCTCTTATAAGGTCAACAGTTTGAACAGAAAATCAGGTGTCTTTATGTCATAGTAGTACTATTGTACTATTCTATAGGCCTTCTAGAACTCTGATTATATGGTATGTGTATGCACAGGGGAAGTTCTTACAAAAAATTCTGCCTAACTGACAACACTCGTGTCAGTCTCTCCAGGCTCCTCCGTCTCACACATCCTACATTCACTCTCACCCGAATACTGATCACCTGCACCTCATCAGCACACCAATCAGGACCTGTATTACAGTTTTTTTTTTTTAATTGCTTAGACACTAAAAGTGGTACTTGAGGCCCACCCACTGAAACCATTCACTCATTTACCCAATCTTTAGACCAAGTCTGCAAAACTACAAGCACATTACGTGCTTCAAACTCAGTTTGGTATTGTAAAACAAACTTTTTACAAAACTCAGTCCTACATTAGACACATCACTCAGAACTAACAGCTCTTTTGTTTCTTTTGGGAAACACTAAATGCCACACTCATTTACTGATGACCTATAGATCATGCGTGAAAACACGTATACATAAATTGATAACTTAGGACTCAAAATCAGTGCTTTGAGAAATAAAGAAATAATTTTTACCCCCTTGCATTTCTTTAGTTTAGTGTAAATATATATGTGTATATATTTACATATATGTATGTAAATAAATATACGCTGGTTATGCATTCAAGCCAAGTCAGAAAGTCAACTTTATTTATAAAGCATTACAATATTATACAATATTGTTTCAAAGCAGCTTCACAATAGTAACAAATTGAAATTCTGCTGTAAAGGAGCTCTAACAAACCAAAATTGTCATTATTCAGATCAAGTCAGTTCAGAGTTGATTCAGTTCAGTCCAATAACTGTAAAATTCATATATACAGTGTATGTGTGCACGTACATGCACATGTAAGTGATATGACAAACTATAACCAAAATACACAAGATAGTAGTGTTTTACATTTTTCACATCTGTGTGTAGTTTGGTGTGTATGTGGATAATCATTTTATGTTTGTGTGTAGAGATACTGCGCAAAAATAGCATTTTTAGAAGAGTTACATTTGTTTTGAATGAAGTGTTTTGCAAGAGATGTCTGACTTTTTGCATCTTGTGTGTGTGTGTGTTTTTGAGTACAGTTTTGAGAAATGGAGCCATAGTTTCAAAAACTGTGTGTAAGCATTTTTGAAAAACTGTAAAGCAGCAAACACCTCACTGTTTGTCAGTTACAGACTACTTACCCACTCTCACTTACCTGTGAAGTTCCCTTGTCAAACCTTGGGTACAACCGATTGTTTTTGTTTCACTTGGTGAAGGAGACACATTGTTTTTGGTAAAGTCAGAGTGATGTAATTTTTCTTTGCATAAATTTAAACATAGTCCTTTAATTTGATTTAGCATTGACGAATTTAGTCATTGAGAGTTTTTCACTCTGAGGAAACATGAATAATTGAAGTCTGGTAATGCAACCAAGGTGGACTTGATGCAAATGAGAAGCAGTGCACAAACGGGAGCTAAGCAGGAACACCTAGTACCCAACAAACAGTACAGTGATTCGGCAACCTCCATTAACATAATCGCATTCAGTGAAAATGTGAACCCCTGGTTAGGAAAACTAAAAATGTGTGTCCTACATTTGTTACATAGAGGGTGCAGAATACAATGTGCAAATTTTGGATTAGTAGCTTGGATGCCTAATTATTTGGCGTCACACCTTTATAAGTTTATACTTATTAATGCAACAGTGCTGAGTCCAAATCATTTATAATAAGTAGTAGCTGTAGTATCTCATTAAAAGACGTTGTTAATGCAATACAGAGTTTATGCAAGAGCAAGAAATCTATATTGAGTCTTTTATGTTACCTTAAGTTGCCAGGGCAACAGGTTTGCAGAAAACCGGAAAGCAGTACAAGTGCTGGCAAAACCCCATTTGTACTTATGTTTTTCCGTAGAATTCAGAGAAATCCAAGCTCTGTACTGTGCATTTACAAAGATCATAATATTGATTTCTTTATGTCCCAATGTCTACAACATGATGATAATCTGTTTTTACACATAAATTAAATGAGATCATTGTTGACAACAAAGAGTTATCAAATGAATATGCTATAGCTCAGATAATTTGGTTTGGAAAGAATTGAGGAGGCGTATTTGATTTCATACTGAGATCTCTGACATCTGATTTCAGAGCTTGGTATTTTGCAAACCTGAGCACATTTTAAGACATTGTTTATCTTATTTGAAACTTTAGTGCAGACATATGTAAGATTATTGGGGTATATAAGGATTATACTGCTATTTATCACTGCGGTCTAGGAGACACAGTTTAGATTTTAACAAGTTAACTTTTGTAATTTTTCTACTGCATATGGTTTCTTTCAGAACTTTTCATTTACTTTTACCCTGTGTTTTATTTCTCTCACCCTAGTTGCTTTCTCTGGACTGGGCTTCACCTCATTTTACTTGGCGGGGAAGCTGCAGTGCTTCACAGATGCTGGACGCGGGCGCAGCTGGCGTCTCTGTGCCATGGTTCTACCCCTTTACAGTGCCATGATGATCGCCCTTTCCCGCACCTGCGATTACAAACATCACTGGCAAGGTCAGAGGTTTGCAGTAGTGTCCTACAAAAACACACAACTGCTTAGCCAGGACATGCATGTGATCATCTGACAGTCAGAGTCACTACATAAATGATTTGTTTAGCAGCACAGTGACTTGGACCATTAATTTAAAAACATTCATTGGATCATATAGATCACTGAAATATTTCACTACAGAAATTTATTTTTGAAGAATATATACAGTGCATCCAGAAAGTATTCACAGCGATTCACTTTTTCCACATTTTGTTGTTACAGCCTTATTCCAAAATGAGTTAAATTAATAATTTTTACCTCAATTCTACAAACAATACCCCATATTGACAACGTGAAAGAAGTTTGTTTGAAATCTTTGCAAACGTATTAAAAAAATAATAATAATGGGGAAAATCACATGTACGTAAGTATTCACAGCTCAATACTTTGTTGAAGCACCTTTGGCACCAATTACAGCCTCAAGTCTTTTTGAGTATGATGCAACAAGCTTGGCACACTAATTTTTGTGCAGTTTCTCCAATTCTCCTTTGCAGGACCTCTCAAGCTCCATCAGGTTGGATGGGGAGCATTGGTTTACAGCTATTTTCAGATCTCTCCAGAGATGTTTAATCGGGTTAAAGTCTGGGCTCTGGCTGGCCCACTCAAAGACATTCACAACCTTGTCCCGTAGCCACTCCTTTGTTATCTTGGCTGTGTGCTTAGGCTCATTGTCCTGTTGGAAGTTGAACCTTCACCCCAGAGCACTCTGAAGCAGGTTTTCATCAAGGATGTCTCTGTACATTGCTTCATTCATCTTTCCCTCGATCCTGACTAGTCTCCCAGCTCCTGCTTCAGAAAGAACATCCCCACAGCATGATGCTGCCACCACCATGCTTCACTGTAGGGATGGTGATGAGCGTGCCTGGTTTCCTCTAGACATGACGCTTGCCATTCAGGCCAAAGAGTTCAATGTTTGTTTCATCAGACCAGAGAAATGTGTTTCTCATGGTCTGAGAGTTCTTCAGCTGCCTTTTGGCAAACTCCAGGCGGCCTTTTACTGAGGAGTCGCTTCAGCCTGGCCACTCTACCATACCGGCCTTATTGGTGGAGTGCTGCAGAGATAGTTGTTCTTCTGGAAGGTTCTCCTCTCTCCACAGAGAAACGCTGGAGCTCTGTCAGAGTGACCATCTGGTTCTTGTTCACCTCCCTAACTAAGGCCCTTCTCCCCCGATCGCTCAGTTTGGCCGGGCGGCCAGATCTAGGAAGAGTCCTGGTGGTTCCAAACTTCTTCCATTTATGGATGATGGAGGCCATTGTGCTCATTGGGACATTCAATACTGCAGGATTTTTTTTCTTCTGTACCCTTCCCCAGATCTTTGCTTGATACAATCCTGTCTCAGAGGTCTACAGACAATTTCTTTGGACTTCATGGCTTTATTTGTGCTCTGACATTTGACATTACATTTACATTTATGCTTTTAGCAGACACTTTTATCCAAAGCGACTTACAACATAGGAGTACAGGAAGGGATCGGTCATGAATAGGCGAAGAAACGCAAAAAGTGCCTTAAATACCAAGTTTTGGACATTACATAGAGTAACCTTAGGCTAGAATAGGGAGGGAATAAGAGAGAAATATAGGAAGAGAAGATGTTTTTTTTATTTTTTATTTTATTTTTTTTATTTTTATGATAGGGTTAAGTGTTCACGGAAGAGATGAGTTTTTAGCTGTCTTTTGAATGATGACAGTGATTCTGCCATCCGGATGGAGGTAGGAAGATTGTTCCACCAGCCAGGAACGGTGAATGAAAAAGTTCTGGAGAGGGATTTCATGCCTCTCCGTGATGGTACCATAAGCCTACGCTCCTTATCTGAGCGAAGGCTTCTGGTGGGGGTGTAGACTCGTAGGAGCGAGTCGAAGTATGCTGGTCCCGAGCCTGTGGTGGATCCATAAGCGAGCGTCAAGGCCTTGAACTTGATGCGGGCAGTGAGTGGCAGCCAGTGCAAAGAGATGAAGAGAGGTGTGACATGGGCCCTTTTTGGCTCATTGAATACAAGACGTGCCGCAGCATTCTGAATCATTTGAAGAGTTTTGATTGCACATGATGGAAGACCTGCCAGAAGCGCATTGCAGTAGTCAAGCCTAGAAATGACAAGGGCCTGGACGAGAAGTTGTGTTGCATGCTCTGTAAGGAACGGTCTGATCTTCCTGATGTTGTGCAGAGCAAACCTTCATGATCGAGCTGTCTTTGAAATGTGGTCTTTGAAGGACAGCTGGTCGTCAAAGGTTACACCAAGATTTCTGACCGACTCTGAAGGGGTGATCAGAGATGAACCTTGCTGGATGGTGAAGTTGTGTTGTAGAGTCGGGTTGGCAGGGAAGACGAGAAACTCAGTCTTTGCCAGGTTGAGCTGAAGGTGGTGTTCTTTCATCCATGTCGAGATGTCAGCCAGACAGCTTGAGATTCGTTCATCTACTGTGGGGTCATCTGGTTTAAACGAAAGATGGAGTTGAGTGTCATCAGCATAGCAATGGTATGAGAAGCCATGTGCCTGTATGATGGGTCCCAGTGATGTAGTGTAAATGGAGAAGAGAAGAGGTCCCAGCACTGAGCCCTGAGGAAACCCCGTGGTCAGTTGATGTGCTTTGGATACCTCACCTCTCCAGGCAACCTTAAACGACCTACCTGTGAGGTAAGACTCAAACCAGTGGAGTGGAGTCCCTGTGATGCCCAGTGTTGAGAGGGTGGACAGAAGAATCTGGTGATTCACTGTGTCAAATGCAGCAGATAGATCGAGGAGGATTAGGACTGATGATCTGGAAGTAGCTTTTGCCATCCGCAGGGCTTCAGTGACCGACAGTAATGCAATCTCTGTTGAGTGGCCCTTTTTGGGCCCTTTTTGAAACCTGACTGGTTAACGTCCAGCTGATTAGACTGTGAGAGGAAAAATGAAACTTGGTTGAAAACAACCCGTTCAAGTGTTTTTGCTATGTATGGCAGGAGAGAAATAGGTCTGTAGTTCTGTACACGTGATGTGTCTAGAGTGGGTTTCTTAAGCAGTGGGGTGACCCGAGCCTGCTTGAATGTTATAGGGAAAAAAACAGTGCTGAGAGATGTGTTGATGATGTGTGTGAGTGCTGGTAGGAGTGTGGGAGAGATGGCTTGTAGAAGGTGTGAGGGAACAGGATCTAGAGGGCAGGTGGTAGGATGGCTGGAGAGGAGAAGTTTAGATACTTCTGCCTCAGTGAGTGGATGTGGATATGGCTGATCTAAAGTCTTGTGTGTGCAGGGGTTGGAACTGATTGCTGATGGTTGTAGTTTTATTTGTGAAGAAGTGGGCAAAGTCATCTGCAGATAAAGAGGTGGTGGGAGGTGGTGGAGGTGGACAGAGGAGAGAGTTGAATGTTCCGAAAAGTGTGAGTGTGTTAGAGTTGCTGTTGATTTTGTTGTGGAAATATGAGGATTTAGCCACATGGACATCATCTGAGAATGATGAGAGCAGAGATTGATATTTACCCAGGTCAGACGGGTCGTTTGATTTTTGCCATTTTCTCTCTGCTGCCCTTAGTTTTGTCCAGTGTTCACAAAGAACATCAGATAACCATGGGAGTGGGGCGTGCTGGCCTAGAAGATAGAGGGCAGATACTATCTAGACAAGAAGTTAAAGTAGAAGATAGAGTGTCTGTTGCAGTGTTGTCATCCATGGATGAGAACTGTGTGGGTGAGGGAAGAGAAGATGACACAGCAGAGGAGAGATGAGAGGGAGAAAGAGAGCGTAGGTTTCATCTGAAAATTACTGGTAGTGGGATTGGGGATGCGGGAGCAGTAAGTTGTAGATTAAATGTGATGAAGTAATGGTCTGAGATGTGTAGGGGTTTGACCAGGACGTTATCTGTAGTGCAGTTGCGTGTGTATATGAGGTCAAGTTGGTTTCCAGATTTGTGGGTGTGTGAGGTGACATGGCATTTGAGATTGAATGAGGCTAGGAGGGAGTGGAAGTCAGTAGCATATGGTTTGTCCAGGTGAATGTTGAAGTCACTAAAGATTACAAGTGGGCTTCCATCCTCTGGAAATGAGGACAGCAGCACATCTAGTTCCTCAAGAAAGGTGCCCAATTGACCTGGGGGACGGTAAATGACTATAAGATGGGAGTTGAGACTGTAATAGCATGGTATTCGAATGAGTTGTTGTTGCATAGAGAGGTGTGGGTTGAGTATTTCCAATTGTTAGTAATGAGAAGACCTGTTCCTCCGCCCCTTCTAGTCTGGCGAGGGGTGTGAGAGAAAGAGAAATTGTATGAGAGAGCAGCAGGGGTTGCTGAGTCATCTGGACGGATCCAGGTCTCAGTCAAAGCCAAGATATTGAGAGTGGAGTGAGAGGCAAAGGCCGGATGAAATCAGCTTTGTTGACAGCTGACTGACAGTTCCATAGACCCACAGAAAAAGAGGGAGGGGCATTAGTGGAGGAGGGAATCGGACTCAGATTAGCAGTGTTCCGCTGCCTTCTGCGTGTGAAAGTGGAGCGTGGGCGAGAGACAGTGGGTATGTATTGAAAGCACAGTGTAAGAGAGAAAGGAGGGTGAGAAAGGACAGAAAAATTAGATACTTAAGTGCTGTATCGGTGTCCGCTCTTCGGTGGAGTCGATCACAGGTAGAGTCGAAAGAAGATGTCTTTACCCGAGTCGGTCTTCACACGAGGAGGCTGAACACGAGGGCTGAACGCTTCCGCTGGCGCACACTTATTAAATAGACGCCTTTTACTATTTGATTGAGAACAGCTGTGGACGCTTTTGTAATTAGCCCAAAGGATCAAGGCAAAAGCCTGTCAATGGCTCGAATCGAAACGAAAAGTATGACTCACTACCTGTGCTAAAAGCCAGCAATAACAATAACGATTTACTGCAGAACGGCGCGGGCGAAAACAGCCGCGGTTATAATTCAAATGCAATTTGCTAACACAGTACAATTATGACAAGATAGATAAGTGCAAAATTGAAATGTATCCTTCTTCTAGCACGCAGTACGCTAAGAAATACAACAAAACTGAGTATTCACAAAAACACTTACATACGGCTCGCGGCTCTTTCACGGACCTGGACGCTTCTCCTGACATGCACTGTTAACTGTGTAACCTTATATAGACAGGTGTGTGTCTTTCCAAATCATGTCCAATCAACTGAATTTACCACAGGTGGACTCCAATGTGGACTTTGGACTCCAAAGTTGTATAAACATCTCAAGGAGGATCCGTGGAAACACAATGCACCTGAGCTCAATTTTGTGTCATGGCAAAAGCTGTGAATACTTATGTAAAAAAGCTTTAATACTTATGTGAGTTTTTCGTTTTTTATTTAAAAGATTTCAAACAAACTTCTTTCATGTTGTCATTATGGGGTATTGTTTGCAGAATTTGTTAAATTGAGGAAAACATTTATGAATTGAATCCATTTTGTAACATAACAAAATGTGGAAAAAGTGAAGCGCTGTGCATACTTTCCGGATGCACTGTATTGTCTTGGTAACATTTTATTTAGATAGTCCACTTTAGACATTCTATTAACTATAAATAACTTTGCAACATGTCAACTTATTCTACAAACCTGAATCCTAACACGCATGGTTGTTGGAGTTACTTCTTCTTTGAGACAGACATAGATAAAGCATCAACAATTGTTTGTAAGCAACATCATCTTTACAGCTCACTGGCCTGCTTCTAGATTTTTTACCCATATAGTTATCAATCATGTCTGAGTGTCATCCAGCATCACTCTGGCGCACAGCCATAATGTCATGATTAATAACAGCCTGTATGATATATCTAATGAAAAGTCTGAATCACCAAAGAAAGCATGACATGATTTGATGGAAAGGGATGTATAACCAATACAGAGGAAAATAACACAACATGGTCCACTGGTTTACAGAATTCAGTGACATTACGGACTCCATGTCTCCGTTTTCAGCTACTCCTCGACTCAAAGTCGAACACACCTATTATCATGTCTTTTTGTCATGTGAGTCCCTTGCCACGCATGTGCTCTACAGTTTTGCTCTATGTGTCTTTCTCTCATTGGTTAATTGCTTACATCTTGTTAGTGATTAGTCTTTGTGTGTAGCCCTCGTTTTCCCATTGTCCCTTGTCTAGTTTTTTTTTGTGTTACCGCTGTTGGTGAGTTTGTTTCGTTCATGCTCAAGTCAAGTCTTAGTTTATTTATTTAGTATTTATTCACTGCACATGGGTTTGAACTACTGTCCTTCAGTGGACTAACGTGACAGATATCAAATGAGGCGAGACACTGTTCCTTACACAAAGCCATTGTATGACTTTAGAAGACTTAAAATACATGCACATATTACATGGAGTAATTTTACGATACTTTGCTGGGTTTTTTGACACCTTTAGAGCTCGTCAGCATCTGATTCTGTACCCATTCACTTTTGTTCTGGACAAGAACAGCGTGAACAATATCTCTCTTTGTGTTCCACAGAAGAATGGAAGTAAATGTTAATTTCTGGCTGAAATATTCCTATGTGCCATTCTAGCATTTCCAGAGAGAGTGAACATGGCATTTTGTAAAGTTAATCATAACTGTTTATATTATTATTAAATTACTTATGTTCTTGTGATTCTCTGGTTTTAAACTACAGAGAGAATTAAAAAAGTGAAATCCTTGAAATGAATGACAGCAGAAAAAAGTTTTCCTGCATATAAGCAGCTGGCCCTGTTAATTACCTACATTCCTCAACACCCTTTCCATGATAATCTTCAATTGGCTTTTGCAGAAATCGGGTTGAATCGGGTTTCATGATCAGCCTTTTTGACTCCCCTTCATTTGAGTATATCCACATCAGTCCTATTGAAGTGGCTACTAGGAAATTCTAGACAAAAAAACACCTGATAATCGATCTGTCAGCCCCGCACTAGTTCCGCACTAGTCCTCAGACGTCACGCCCACAGACCATTGGCTGAATGTCTGATGCGTATGGCACACTCAAACACTTCAGTTTTGAAGTCGTCATCTGAATTCAACATGATGTCTGTGAGACGTGTGTTTAATTCTTTAACGGTTTGCCCTGCAAACAAATGCAGTGACACCAAACTCATGGAAGAAGAACGACATCATGTTTACAACTGTGACAATGGGTGCTTACCAGGATCAACTAAATGCTGGATTTTCAAAAGTATGTGTAAATCGCTGCTCCAACATTCTTGAATGAATAATTCAGGTCTGTTATTGCAGACTGCAGAGACATTGACTTTACATTTTCGCGCCCCTAAACATGACGTGGAACAAAACAAACTGTGATTGGTTGAGTAACATGTCAGTCAGACAGCCTCTGGGTGGTTCTTGGCCAATGGAAGCTGCGATAGAATACAGAATTTCTGCCGTCAGTCTGAAGGTCTGGCTACGCGAGACTGCGCAATTCACCGTTCTCAAGCATAAACAGTTTTATTCCTCTCAAAGAATTCAGACAATTTCAATGATCAAGATTATCTGCCACAGTAGCCTGGATGCTAGCCGAATTTAGCCCTGCCCACAAAATTTTTGCTCTGGGAATTCGGTCTGGACTCGATCCATAGAGGAGTTATTATGCCCGAACAGAAACTGTTCACCAATGAAATTGTCAGGGCGGGCTTTAGACGATGATGGACAGATGATAAACAGTAACGTAATCATCCACGTCATCAAAGGCGCTTTGGGTTGAATTTGCTGGCCCCACTTTATATTAGGTGGCCTTAACTACTATGTACTTACATAAAAAAATAAGTACAATGTACTTACTGTGTTCATATTGTGTTGCAAAACACCTTTGCTGATATTGAGGTGGGATACGGGTAGGGTTAGGGACAGGTGTGGTGGGATGGGTGAGTTTGAGGGTAGGGTTAGGTGTAAGGGAAGTGTCAACTGTGTAATTACAAATGTAACTACAGAAATTAATTACAGATGTAATTACATGCAGGTATTTTTTTAAATGTAAGTACAATGTAAAAACATGTAGGTACACAATAAGTGCAATGTATCAAACTATTATTTAAAATGTTAGTACATAGTAGTTAAGGCCACCTAATATAAAGTGGGTCCAATTTGCTCTTATCCTAAATGGAGAACTATTTATATGCATTCACCTTCACTTTCTCTCAGAAATGATGATTGTGTTGGTAAGTACTCTGTGTATCCTTAGATTCTTTTATTTCAACACTGGCAAAGATCGTTTACACTCATCTTTTTCTTCTAATGTTACTCCAGCGTGCGTGCAGACAGGGTTGCCAAGTTTTTTTGCAATTTCGCACAATTGTTACTCAAAACCTTAGCCCAAAACAATCCCAATAGCTTTCCGTGGGGTTCTCTGGAAAAAAAATGGTGTTTGGGGGGTAAAATATGTTATTTTGGCATGGTTACCTGCTACAATTCACATCCCTGGGTCTATATATCACATATTGGGGTCGCTTCAACCCATTGACATGGAAAACAACCCGCGGGAAAAACACGGACTTGGCAACACAGTGCAGTTGAGTTCTGATGACATTTGACAACTAACGTTATGCGTCACTCCATTGCTCTGATTGGTTGTAGGTCTTTTCATTTGAGGTCTTTCCTGGTTCGGTTGAAACACACCCCATAATCACAGCCCAATGGAGCGGTACCAGACTCATATTCTGACTAGAATTGAGGATGACCATGTCAGGCTACTGCCAATGTGCATGGCTTGATAAAGTTGTCATCTCTTCAGCATTTAAAGTGATTCCTTCCTACCCCGATCCATGGCATTTATTCAAGGAATGCTGACGTGGAAAATTCTATTTTGTCATCCGTTGTACTCTCGGCTGCAAAAGCAGCCCCAAAATTGTCGGCACACTATCAGAACCCGTATGCTGGATTTTTTTTTACCAATGACTATGCCATCATTCATCTGCTCTGTGATTTAAAAAAATTATAATTTCATCTCCCTGATGCTATCCCAGCTGCCCATCTCCTCACAGTGCAAAAATTTTTCACAGAGCATGGGATTCCCAACATCTGTGATAAAACATTGGGACCAGCTGCATCCATCGAATTTCTGGGCATTAACTTAGATTCAATCAATTTCTAGGCTTCATTGCCCAAGGAAAAAAATCAATAGAATAATTCTGATCGTGTCTTCTCTTTTAGGCAGCCCAAATTGTTGTGCTCGGCCACACCTTCTCTGGCTCGCATCCTCGGTCCATACTTTAGAAGACCAAATCTCCTTAACCCAGCTTATGGAAAACTTTTTTTAAACAATGGAATGACCTATCTTTTTTCTTCAATAACCTAATTTCTTTGCCCATGACATCCATCTATTCACAGACGCCGGCCCCTCCAGCCGCTTTGGGGGATTTTATCAAAGGAGCTGGTTTGCGTCTCCTTCCCGTTCTGACTCCCCTGCTATGATGCCACTTCTAAGATGCCTCATTTGGATTTCAGCTTGCAATCAATTTGTTATAACAGCTAAACACGCCCCCGGGTCCAAAAACCAAATGGCTCTCTCGCTTTTCTTTTCAGAATTTCAGGCTGTTGGCTCCAGAGGCGGACCCAACCCAAACCCCAGTACTTCACTATTCAGAGCTGATCTTCCTATAAATCACCCTCTTCTCAACTAATCACTTGACTCCATCCTCCATGCTGTTTCCCCTAGAACCCTTCCGATGCTGTGAGCTGCCAACTTTGTAGCACACATTAGTAAATAAATTCCTGGCTGCTGTCCCACATTCATTGGCTTTTTTGGGAAGTACTTTGGGTTTGAGGCACATTCAGAGCATTGAGCCCTCCCCCGATGAGGACGCAAAATACACATATACTTTTACTCTAATTATTTGTAAGTGTGAACTTGTGAAACTACTGTACACACTGTGAACATATATATATATATATATATATATATATATATTGGAGTAGGGGGGAAATCCCATTATGGAAAAAAAAAAAACAGGGTGACTAGGAACAAGAAATTGTCTAACTATGTATTCTGGGTAAAAAAAACAACCCAATGTTGGGTCAAATATGGACTACCCAGCGATTGGGTTGTTTTAACCCAGTGTTTGGGTTGTCTTAAGCAAATATTTAACCCAATCGCTGAGTTAAAACAACCCAAATAGTCCATATTTGACCCAACATTGGGTTAAAAACACCCAGCATTTTTTAAAGTCTATAACATCTTGTTTCACAGGAGTATAAATATGAGGAAACACAAAGTCCAAATTCCCTTAATCCTTCTTGTTCATCCAGAAATAAACTCCAGTATATTCAGTTGTCAGACACGACTGGAAATACAGATGGGACCTGGTTCTGTGGTCAGATGAAATTATAAAAAGAGATTTTCGGCAGCAAACCCACCAGATGGGTTTGGTGCAAACAGGGATAAAAAGTACCCCATGTCCACCGTTAAAAATATCCCTGGATCTTTAATGTTGTGGGTCTATTTATTTTGCTGGAGTTCCTGGACATCTTCCTGAACAAGATACATGGTGTCATCTTACGTGGTGATGAAAGCTCACGAAGACAATGAAGAACCAGAAACAGGAACTTTAACTACAAAATTCAGAATACACATGTTAACATTGACGAAGACTTACAAACACTGAGGGAGAACTGAAGGCTAAATACACAGCAAATGAGATGATTAACAAGACATGGGTGAATGACATAACTAATTAGTCAGACTGGAGAAAACTAAGGCCCTTTCTCAAAATGCGTTCTCGTCTGTACTTGTGTTCTTGTGAAACATCATCAGTCAAAGTGCTGTTCCTATTCAAAGTTCACATCTAGCCAAGTTCAGTTCAAATCCCAGTATGTGTCCTTGATCCGCCCCTTTTATCGAGGATGCATCGAGAGGTGACTTGTGTGCACTTGAGACAGACAGGTATTCCAGAATGCATCTCACACCAACCAACAAGCGTCAATAGTGGATGAGAAAACCAGCATAATTTAAAAATACTACTGTTACTGTGTCACGAAATGTAGTTTTAAGACTTTTTCAGTCGAGAATGTATTTGTTTAAAGCTTAAATCTGTGGTTTATTTATAAAGAGAGCGGCTATTTGAATATTTTTATCTGGCATTTTCGGAGTTGTGAGATCCGGGCACTCAGCGGGTGCTCAGCGCTCATTAACCCCGCGAGAGCAGTCTTTCCTCGGCTAGTTCTTCTGACATCTGCCGCAGGCTCTGATGTCTCTGTAGTGGTTAAACACGAGATATAATTCATCTTGTGTATTTCTAATGGGCGATCTTTGGTTAAACAAAAACTGTCTTGGTCTGTCTTTCTGTCATGTAACATGATGATGAAAGCTCATGAAGACAATCCAAACCCTAACTGGATCAATTATGAGTTTCATTGGTGCCAACAGTACAAATCTTGGGCTATGGATAATGTAAAACATGTATTGTTCTCTGATGCATCCACCTTTATTGTCTTTCCCACATCTATGGGAGCTACGATGTGGAGAAAACCCAAAGGGGCTTCACACCTGGGCTCTTACGTGCCTAGAGTAAAGCACGGGGTGTTTAGGTTTCATTGACCAAACTATGTACTATATATACAACAATCAGGCATAACATTATGACATCCTGATACTGTGTTGGTCCCCCATTTTGCTGCCAAAATAGCCCCCAGTCAAGACATGGACTCCACTAGATCCCTGAAGGTGTGCTGTGGTATCTGGCACCAAGATGTTAGCAGCAGATCCTTTAAGTCCTGTAAGTTGTGAGGTGGGGCCTCCATGGATCGGACTTGTTTGTTCAGCACATCCACAGATGCTCGATTGGATTGAGATCTGGGGAATTTGGAGGCCAAGTCAACACCTCAAACTCGTTGTTGTGCTCCTCAAACCATCCCTGAACCATTTTTGGTTTGTGGCAGGGCATATTATCCTGCTGAAAGAGCCACAGCCACCAGGGAATACCGTTTCCATGAAAGGGTGCACATGGTCTGCAACAATGCTTAGGTAGGTGGTACATGTCAAAGTAACATCCACATGGGTGGCAGGACCCAAGGTTTCCCAGCAGAACATTGCCCAAAGCATCCTGGTGCCATGTGTTCCCCAGGTAAGCGACACATACACACCCAGCCATCCACGTGATTTAAAAGAACACGTGATTCATCAGACCAGGCCACCTTCTTCCATTGCTCCGTGGTCCAGTTCTGATGCTCACATGCCACTGTTGGTGCTTTCGGCGGTGGACAGGGGTCAGCATGGGCACCCTGACTGGTCAGCGGCTATGCCACCCCATACGCAACAAACTGTGATGCTCTGTGTATTTTGACACCTTTCTATCAGAACCAGCATTAACTTCTTGAGCAGTTTGAGCTACAGTAGCTCGACAGTAGCTTACTTACGCCAAAATTAAAAAATCTTTAGAAGCTATCACTGAACATTTATTTAACCATAGCGAAAGTAAATTTCTTTCTTAAGTTTATTTGTCATCTCTGTTTTTTGTGTTTATTTAAAACTAGACAAATATGATATTATTGTAATCGTATATCTGTTATTAAACAGTTGAGATGGTTCTTTAATGCTGATCTAACAGCAGAAGACACGAGCCATGTTTAAATCCCAGTTGCGCAGGTGGGGTGTGTTGTAACACTGCGAGCCCCTATTAGAAATATGCTGTTATATTCTATACTTTTATGAATTCTTTTGAGAAACCATGAGAAAAGGGTGAATAAAGACTGTTGTTCAGAAATTATTCATTATTTTTATATTTTGAACTATGCTGTATAGCTGTATTTAGTGATGTGTTTGTTGTCAAAATCTAAAATTTGTGAAAAATACCATTATTTTATTTTTAACTGTATTTTTTGACAAAATATTTTAGTTTGTCTTGGATATTTTTTGATTATATCAGATAACATTTTAAGCTGTTATTTGGTCATGTTACAATGTGCCCCTCACATGTTACAGTGTACCCACCTATGGGGCATGTTGTCACTGATCAGTCTATCTATCTTCTATCTATCTATCTATGGTCATAATGTTATGCCTGATCAGTCTATCTATCTATCTATCTATCTATCTATCTCTCTCTCTCTCTCTCTCTCTCTCTCTCTCTCTCTCTCTCTCTCTCTCTCTATATATATATATATATATATATATATGTGTGTACATACACTCACCTAAAGGATTACTAGGAACACCTGTTCAATTTCTCATTAATGCAATTATGTAATCAACCAATCACATGGCAGTTGCTTCAATGCATTTAGGGGTGTGGTCCTGGTCAAGACAATCTCCTGAACTCCAAACTGAATGTCAGAATGGGAAAGAAAGGTGATTTAAGCAATTTTGAGCGTGGCATGGTTGTTGGTGCCAGACAGGCCGGTCTGAGTATTTCACAATCTGCTCAGTTACTGGGATTTTCACGCTGTAGTAAAGCTTGTGGAAGGAAGGAGGCGGGAACCGGCGAACATTCAAAAAATACTTTTAATAACTGAATAAACCAAACAAAAAGTAAATCGCGGCGGCCAGCCCCTCACGGACGACTGCCCGCACACACATACCAAAACATAAACAAAACTCAACATAAAATCCAGGCCTGGTCCTCTCTCGTCCTCTCCTGAACTCGCCCGTCCTTTTATGTCTCCGAGCTCCCTCATGAGAGGACTTCGAGACCGGTGTGCCTCGCTACAGGTGATGTTCATTAACACTCACGCACCGGTCTCCACTCGCTCCTCCCATGTCGCTCGTTCGTCCACCTCGCCACACACGCACAACCATTTCTAGGGTTTACAAAGAATGGTGTGAAAAGTGAAAAACATCCAGTATGCGGCAGTCCTGTGGGCGAAAATGCTTTGTTGATGCTAGAGGTCAAAGGAGAATGGGCCGACTGATTCAAGCTGATAGAAGAGCAACTTTGACTGAAATAACCACTCGTTACAACCGAGGTATGCAGCAAAGCATTTGTGAAGCCACAACACGCACAACCTTGAGGCGGATGGGCTACAACAGTAGAAGACCCCACCGGGTACCACTCATCTCCACTACAAATAGGAAAAAGAGGCTACAATTTGCACGAGTTCACCAAAATTGGACAGTGGAAGACTGGAAAAATGTTGCCTGGTCTGATGAGTCTCGATTTCTGTTGAGACATTCAGATGGTCGTAAACAGAAGGAGAACATGGATCCATCATGCCTTTTTACCACTATGCAGGCTGGTGGTGGTGGTGTAATGGTGTGGGGGATGTTTTCTGCACACTTTAGGCCCCTTAGAGCCAATTGGGCATCATTTAAATGCCACGGCCTACCTGAGCATTGTTTCTGAACATGTCTATCCCTTTATGACCACCATGTGCCCATCCTCTGATGGCTACTTCCAGCAGGATAATGCACCATGTCACAAAGCTCGAATAATTTCAAATTGGTTTCTTGAACATGACAATGAGTTCACTGTACTAAAATGGCCCCCACAGTCACCAGATCTCAACCCAATAGAGCATCTTTGGGATGTGGTGGAACGGGAGCTTCGTGCCCTGGATGTGCGTCCCACAAATCTCCATCAACTGCAAGATGCTATCCTATCAATATGGGCCAACATTTCTAAAGAATGCTTTCAGCACCAATGCCTCGTAATTAAGGCAGTTCTGAAGGCGAAAGGGGGGTCAAACACAGTATTAGTATGGTGTTCCTAATAATCCTTTAGGTGAGTGTATGCTGATGCACACAAGCTTCGCAAAAGGACGCCTCAAATCCTTATTAGTGTGACTTTATATGGACCTATCCCCTGGGGCCTGCTGGGTAGTAGAACAGAACTAATCTGTACAATAGGGGCATGGACCATTAAACTTGATGGGTCCAATCTGGTCCAAGTAAATACAAGCTGTGGACTCATACAAGCTCACCCTGTAGCATAGTGATCTAATGAGTGTGGATTTGTTCCAGGAACTATTTTTCAGTCCATCCTCAAAATTATGTTTCAGTCGTTTGATTTTACTGAATTTTTTGGGAATTTAATAGCTTTGTTGTGTTTATATATGCAGCTTACACAGCAGTGTGTCAGTGCGCACTGCAGCTCTTTTTAATAGTGATGCTTAACTGCTTCCTCTCAGGCTGGTATTAAATGGCAGAAACCATTTATTGAATTGTGTTTTCTTAGCAAAACATTCTTTTAAAATGTTGTAAAATCTTCTAAAATACAATCAATCTTCTTTGTGTTTTTGTTTTAATTATTCATGGAAATGAGAACAATAAAAGAAGGAAAACATATTATGTTAAAAAATAGGCTATATGTGACTCTGGATCACAAAACCAGTCATAAGTCTCACAGTTATATTTGTGGCAATAGCCAACAATACATTGTATGGGTCAAAATTACCGATTTTTTTTTATGCCAAAAATCATTAGGATATTAAGTAAAGATCATGTTGCATTAATATATTTTGTAAATTGTTCTACCGTAAATATATCAAAAATTAGTAATATGCATGGTTTTGTTGTGCAGGGTCACATATGGATGGATGGGATTAATTGTGACAGTGTCTTACTTTGTGAACCTTCAATTGTTTCTCACAGATGCATTTGTTGGAGGAGTGATTGGCCTCTTCTTTGCCTACGTCTGTTATCGGCAGCACTACCCACCCTTCCTCCACATAGACTGCCACCTGTCATACGCTAGTCTGGCTGTAGCGACCAACCACAATATGCCAACCTCCCAGGATCAACCTCTGCCCACTGATAATGCCACCAGCCTGCCTCTGGAAGGCATGACCGAAGGACCAGTATGACTAATCGAGACCCCCCGAGGCTGACAATACTCTGACCCCCCAACCACACCAACGTGGTATGAACCACACTTGACTGACACTTGCACATTCCAATGAATTGGACCATCCCATTTCATTCAGTTTCTTCTTCTTTTTCTTCCTCCAATCATTAAGCAGAGTTACAGCTGCTGTTCTCATATCTGTTACGCACTATTTAATTACTGAGTATTGGCAAGTTGGAACCTGGTGCAAGAATCTCTCTCAAACAAAGAAGTACCATGGCAAGTAATAAAGAGTACAATGATACACAGAAGTGGTAATCATTCAGTGCCATTGTATATACTGAGAACCATCTGAGACTTTTTTGTAAGGGCTGCCTATGATCCAAATAGCAAATCGGTGCTCAGAGAGATGAAATTCTTATTCTAAAAGGATTCATTCATAAATCTCTAATCTTGCATTGGAATCCCAACTCATCAATTCATTATTTGCACTGGTTTCTTTAATATTGTTTTGTGTTTATCCAGTAGCTGGTGTGCATGCAAGTTACGTAGCTTTACCACATATTGTGTACCACACACAGATGAATTAGATGGGAGAACAGACTCACTAGCAAAAATACCAAGGCATTACATCAATAATTGGAATTAGTACTATGATCAAACCATAGGTTTTGGGAGCCCGATCTCACGAAAATGCGTATAAATAGTACGAGTGTGCAATCTCGTAGAATGTATACGCCAAAACTCATTTTGGCGTGCATATGGTACGTCGTTTTTGGCGTGCATATGATACGCACTTTATGGCGTATTATATGTACGAACCCCCCACACCCCCACCCTCACCCTACCCAAAAGCGTGTCATATACACGCCATAAAGTGCGTATCATATGCACGCCAAAAACGGCGAACCATTTGCACGCCAAAACTCATTTTGGCGTATACATTCTACGAGATTGCACACTCGTACTATTTATACGCATTGTCATGATATCGTGTTGGTTTTGGACAGTGAAAGTTTGAGAAGTAAATTTCTTAGTGCAAGAATCTGCCCTGCTATCATATCATCATTGTATCATGGTATTGCCACAGTTCTTTTTTGTAAGGTTGAACGTCAAGATATAGGATTTTAAAGTTACCTACAACATCACAAAAAGGAGTACAGCATATAGTAATGAGCATGATTTGGTTTTAAAACAGTGGAAGAGTAAAAGTTAAAAGATCAGTCTAATGTTTGTAAAAAGGTATATAATATATATTCCCTCTCCCAAAGATCCATCTTGAAACCACTAAAACAAGTTTACTTAACATTAAAAATCAAGGGCCAGGTTTACTAAAAAGGGCAAATTGACTGGCACAAACCTTAGTAAATCACCTTGCGAGATTCATTTAAATCCTCTCCTCCCATAAATGTTGCTCCTGAAAGGGAAACTCCTACAAATGCATATGCAATAAGGTCAGCCGTCAAAATAACTCTTTCCACACCTTTTCAGCTCTATTTTGTCACTGTGTGTATTTAGTAAATCCTGACAGTAGTTTTTTTTTTTTACGCCAAAAGAGAATTTGCGCTGACGCAAGCTGTTAGTAAATCTGGCCCCATATTTTTTTTGATTGAATGAGCCCTATTGCAATTATTAACATGTTTAATTATTTATTAAAAAAAGGATAGCTCTGGTTCCAAACTCTGAGAAAAAAAGAGCCACGTTTGAAGATTGTAAAATAAAGATAGAAGTTCAGCTGTGGCCATACATTCTATTTGAGTGGTTTTGAATCCTGTTTCCCTGCAGTAGAACAAAATCCAGAATGTGAAGTGTTGAGAACCATATCCAAGTTGCTGCAACCGTAATCAGTCTACAGTAACACTCTGTCTACATCGGATATGGGCGGCACATCACAACGCATCAAAACTATATGGCAGTTGTATCACATCCATTTGTTTCACTGTCATCTATCGTCTGGAAAAAAATAATTTTCTTATCATATATTAGTGGTTCCCAATCCTGGTCCTGGAGTACCCAAACAATGCACACATCTCTTATCTAACACACATATTGAGTTCTTGGAGTCTTAGGACTGGAATGGGAACCACTGCCATATATCATGTCTTATTTTTTACTCTGATGTACTGTTCAGGAGTCTAAATCTACTATATTGCCAAAAGATTTGGGGCACCCATCCAAATCATTGAATTCAGATGTCCCAACCACTTCCAGAAGCTGCATCCAAGCCTTACATCACCAAGTGCAATGCAAAGCGTGGGATGCAGTGGTGTAAAGCACGCTGCCACTGGACTCTAGAGCAGTGGAGACGTGTTCTCTGGAGTGACCAATCACACTTCTCTGTCTGGCAATCCCATGGGTGAGTCTGGGTTTGGCATTTGCAAGGAGAACGGGACTTTCCTGACTGCATTGTGCCAAGTGTAAAGTTTGGTGGAGGGGGGTTTATGGTGTGGGGTTGTTTTTCACGGCTTGGGCTCGGTCCCTTAGTTTTAGTGAAAGGAACTCTTAATGCTTCAGCATACCAAGACATTTTGGACAATTTCATGCTCCCAACTTTGTGGGAACAGTTTGGGGATGGCCCCTTCCTGTCCCAACATGACTGCGCACCAGTGCACAAAGCAAGGTCCATAAAGACGTGGATGAGTGAGTTTGGTGTGGAGGAACTTGATTGGCCTGCACAACATCAAACCGATAGAACACCTTTGGGATGAATTAGAGCGGAGATTTCAAGCCAGGCCTTCTCGTCCAACATCAGTGCCTGACCTCACAAATGTGCTTCTAAAAGAATGGTAAAACACACTCCTAAACCTTGTGGAAAGCCTTCCCAGAAGAGCTGAAGCTGTTATAGCTGCAAAGGGTGGGCCAACTCTGGGATAGTTAAACCCTACAGATTAAGAATGGATGTCATAAAAAATGGATGTCAAACTAAATTTGGCAATAGTGTAGATTAGATTCGAATCATTTTTTTTTTTAATAATGTATCAAAAATAATGTTGGTTCACCAATTGTATTGTTGCTGAAGTGTAGCATCGAGCTCAAAGCTGACAGGGCCGCCTTTGATAGGACCTGCAGTTTCGACATTTCCAGTGTAGACAGACTCAAGTCAGTGTTGCAAATCAATCCGTGACACATCATCAGTCACTTCAAGAGTAGATATAACATACCCATAATGCATAAGACTTCACAAACTTTGCTTCTGCTACTGTCTTGTATTTTTATTCACATAATGTTTTAAAACTGTCCGTTGCAACCTGCCGGTAAATATCGACCTGCTGCACTTGCGCTTCCAGAGATCATTAGCCCATGACATTGAAAGTCTCCACCACAGACACTCCCTCTCACTGCATTTCTTCTTTTATTCACTGTGTGACTTTATTTTCCCTCCTTTATAGATTAAAGGTTTATTCATTTTGTGTCCTTCCACCTACACTGTTTTAAAATGCTTCCTTTTCATCTTTAAAACCACTTACACTTTTGACTGGCACACAACTAATACAGTTTTTGAATACCATGGTATTTTTTTAAAGCACCTTGTAAATACTGTGGTATACAGTGCCTATAGAAATTCATCATACCTTGTGAAAATCTCACATTACACCCCGGAAAATATAATAAATTAAGTCTAACTTTTTTCAGCTGTGTTTACACATTATAACCCTCATCATCAATATTAAAATAACATTTTAAAACATTCTGGAGAATTATTAAAAATGGAAAAACTAGAATA